>JANAVB010041819.1:274754-372254 GCA_029216955.1 Iris pallida | reverse complement strand
TCTCATTGTATTAAATTAACTGTCATTCTTTGATAATATCTTCTCATGTGCCATATTGATCTCTTTGCTTCAATTCGTCTCCAGGATGACGAAGACACACCCGCAAGCCACTGGATCGAGTAGCTTGTACGAGAGATCTGACCAGGCTGAGGAGGAGGTTCATGAGACTGCCCCCAGTGATTCTACTATCCCGGAGGCCGTGGCAGTTGTACAGAGAGGTCTACCACCTCCACCCAGAGGGTTTCGGTCGTTGTTTCAGAGATACTGCCGCTACCACCTCCGATATTGACGGATACACATCATATGTTCCTTCTCCTTCAGCAGATGATGGAGACACAGCGAGCCCAGACAGAGGCGTCCCAGCGCCAGACGGAGGCATAACACCGTCAGATTGAGATGCTGAGGTAGAGCATGGAGAACTCGCATCAGCTTACACTGGCAGCCGTAGAGAGAGTGACACCGGGTACGATGCAGGGCCCTACCGGTCAGCAGCCGTACCAGCAGCAGTCCAGACCAGGGACAGTATTAGACTTTAGGAAGATGAGCTCCAAGGACTTCACGGGCACGGAGGGCATCCTTTATGCAGACGATTGGCTAGAGGATGTGCAGCGGAGTATGGAGCTGGCAGAGCTTCCTAGAGGACTTTGGGTTTCAGCCGCAGCCAGCCGATTCTTTGACATCGTGCTGACATGGTACCGTACGGATCCTCGTGCGTCGGTGAGAGGGCTGACATGGAAGAACTTCCGGAGGCTCTTCAAGGAGAAGTTCTTTCCGGACGTGGCTCTTACAGCATTGGAGGGCCAGTTCGTGGGTCTAGTGCAGGGGAACTCATCGGTGGACGAGTATGCAACAGAGTTCTTCCGCCTTAGCAGGTTCGCTCCCGATATGATCCAGGATGAGGGGCAGAAGGCTCGTAAGTTTCGTAGGGGACTTATTCATGCAGTACGCACCCGCACCTTGGGTCGCCATGATGCGACGTTCGATCAGATATTGATGGACGTGCAGATTGCAGAGGAGGACTTCGGCCTCAAGCCGAAGAGGAACGGTGATACCATGGAGGCGAGTCCTAGTACGGGACCAGCCAAACGCTCCCATATTCAGCTTCAGCAGAGGCCATTTCAGCAGCAACATCAGGCACCAGCACGTGCCCAACAACATCAGGGTCAGGGCCAGAGGCAGACCCAGCAGTATGCTTTCGGCGAAAAGACGGGGCACAGCAAAGACGTATACAGGAGGAGGTTAGGTGCTTGCCTATTCTGTGGAGGGACCGACCACCAGCTGAAGGGCTGCCCTGTTCGAGCATCCAAGGGAGGCCAGGACAGGGCACTGACGGGACCGACAGTTCAGCCGAGGGGTCAGCAACTCAAGACACAGCAACAAAAGTTCGTCCAGCATCAGAGGGCACCCCAGGACAGAGCATTTGCACTAGAAGTGGAGGAGGTAGAGCCAGTGGGAGATGTTGTAGCAGGTCATGTTCTCCTTGATTCTTTCCCTGCTTTTATCTTATTTGATTCTGGGGCTACTCATAGTTTTGTGTCTATTTCCTTTGCTTTGAGACACAATATTATTGCTGAGTACATAGGTAGAACTTGCAAGATTATGACCGGAGGAGGCATTATCCTGGTTAATAATATTTGCAAGGGGCAGAGAGTCACCCTGAGAGGCCGGGACTTGAGTACGTGCCTGCTCGTAATGCCCCTTCCGAGGTACGATATGGTACTCGGTATGGATTGGTTGAGCATGCACCATGCTAGTATTGATTGTAGAGGAGGCAGAGTTCTTTTTAGGCCACCGGGAGAGCCAGAGATCAAGTTTGCTCGAGGAGCAGCGGAGCCGGAGGCTGGATTCTGTGGAGCTTTGTTGGTGGGGCAGGATTTGCCACATCCGTTGATAGCTGAGTTCTCGGATGTCTTTCCCGAGAAGTTATCGGGGATGCCGCCAGACAGGGACATTGAGTTCTCTAAGGACTTGGTGCCGGGCGCCGAGCCCATTTCACAGTACGTCTATAGGGTCAACAACAGCGAGTTGATAGAGCTGAAAAAGCAAGTCGACGAGCTGCAGAACAAGGGGTTTATCAGATCTAGTTCTTCGTCCTGGGGAGCGCCAGTCCTTTTTGTGCCAAAAAAGGACGGTACGTCCCGCATGTGCATTGATTATCGGGCACTCAACAACCTCACTATCAAGAATAGATACCCTTTGTCGAGGATCGACGACTTGTTCGATCAGCTGAGTGGGGCGAAGGTATTTTTGAAGATAGACTTGAGGTTCGGGTATCACCAGCTGAAGGTGGGGCGGGATGACATTCCCAAGACGGTATTTTGGACTCGGTACGGCCAGTACGAGTTTACAGTGATGCCATTTGGGTTGACCAATGCTCCCGCGGTGTTCATGAACTTGATGAACAAGGTATTCCATCAGTACCTTGACAAGTTCGTGGTGGTCTTCATAGATGATATATTGATCTATTTGAAGACGCATGAGGAGCATGAGGAGCACTTGAGAGTTGTGTTAGAGACTCTGAGGAGGGAGCAACTCTACGGGAAGCTTTCGAAGTGCGAGTTCTTCTTGGACCAGGTCGAGTTCTTAGGTCATGTTGTGACTGAGCACGGGATCTCAGTAGACCAGAGGAAGATTTTAGCAGTTGAGTCTTGGTCTACGCCCAGTTCAGTTGTCGAGGTTCGGAGCTTTCTGGGTTTGGCTGGCTATTATCGAAAGTTCGTCCAAGAATTCTCGCAGATTGCAGAGCCGATGACTAGACTCATCAGAAAGGACGTAGAGTTCGTCTGGACTGTTGAGTGTCAGGCTGCATTCGATGAGCTGAAGAGGAGGTTGACTTCAGCTCCGATCTTGACATTGCCATCTGGGTCAGGTGGGTTCTCGATCTACAGCAGTGCTTCGGGGAAGGGCTTGGGTTGTGTTCTTCAGCAGCACGGGAAGGTGATTGCCTATGCATCCAGGCAGTTATGTCCTCATGAGAAGAACTATCCTACTCATGATCTGGAGTTGGCCACGGTTATTTTTGTTTTGAAGTTATGGAAGCATTACCTGTACGGAGAGCGAGTTAAGATCTTCACAGATCACAAGAGCTTGAAGTACGTATTCACTCAGAAGGAGCTGAACATGCGGCAGAGGCGGTGGTTAGAGCTGATAAGGACTTTGATATATCACTGCAGTTCCATCCGGGAAAGGCTAACGTAGTTGCAGATGCCTTGAGCAGGTATCCAGTAGCTATGTTCTTGACGACAGATCATCATCTTTTGGCCGACCTAGATAGTTTGGGTATCGAGGTCATCATTCCGGGCGTGGAGATCTAGATGTGGGGTTTGCAGATTCAGTCCGAGCTGATGGATAGAGTCAGGTCAGCACAGTATGATGATGTTGCCCTGAGGAGCATCAGGGAGCAGGTACGGACGGGTTTGCTCGACGATTTCTCTGTAGCCGAAGATGGATCGTTGCGGCACGGTACTAGGCTGTACGTTTTGTATGGAGAGCTTCGGGAGGAGGTTCTTCAGGAGACGCATCGCTCTCAGTATTCTATGCATCCTGGGGCCAACAAGATGTATAGGGACCTGAGAGAGCACGTGTGGTGGTATGGCATGAAGCGCGAGGTAGCTCAGTTTGTATCTCGTTGCCTTGTGTGTCAGCAGGTGAAGGCCGAGAGACAGAGACCAGGTGGATTGCTTCAGCCACTACCCATTCCCGAGTGGAAGTGGGAGCACATCACCATGGACTTTGTATCTGGACTTCTACGATCGCCAGGAGGAAAAGACGCGGTTTGGGTCATCGTTGATAGATTGACCAAATCGGACCAGTTTTTGCCTTTCAAAGTGGGTTTGTCTACGGAGAGGCTGGCAGAGCTGTATGTTCGTCAGATCGTGAGATTGCACAGGGTTCCGGTGAGCATAGTTTCAGACCGGGATAGCCGATTCACTTCCCACTTCTGGAGGAGTTTGTAGGCTAGCTTGGGCACCTCGCTCAAGTTTAGTACCGCTTATCATCCTCAGATAGACGGGCAGTCGGAGAGGACTATCCAGACTTTGGAGGATATGCTTCGCACATGTGTGCTTAATCTCGGGGGTTCTTGGGAGGACCATCTTCACCTGGTAGAGTTTGCTTACAACAACAGCTACCAGGCTAGTATAGAGATATCGCCATTTGAGGCTCTATATGGACGGAGATGCCGTACTCCTTTATCTTGGGACGATGTCGACGAGAGGGTGCTTCTTGGGTCGAAGATGGTTGTGGATACGGCCGAGAAGGTCAGGTTGATTAGAGACAGACTTCGGATGGCTCAGGATAGGCAGCGACAATGGGCCGATAGTCACCGGAGATCATTAGAGTTCGAGGTTAGTTTCAGTTTTCTGTCATGTTTGTTTGTGATTGTTATTAGTTATGTGCTGAGTTTTGTCTTATGTCTAGGTTGGTGACATAGTGTTTTTGAGGATATCCCCGATACGTGGCACGATTCGCTTTGGCGGCAGTAGGAAGCTCAGTCCGCGCTACATCGGACCTTTCACCATCATAGAGAGGATCGGTGCAGTAGCCTACCGACTGGACTTGCCGACTAGGCTCGAGGGAGTGCACAACGTGTTTCATGTATCTCAGCTGAGGCGGTACGTGGTGTAGTGCCCCGACCCGCAAGATGCCTTATGATGGATGGTTGGTTCGATGAAGCCTTGTTGGACTTGGGTTTATGTGAAGGATCGCTTGGAAGGCTATGCGATCGTGGCGGGAATCATCCTATGAATGTGAGTAGTGTTGAACCCTTCAAAGATCCTTTAGCTTCACGCTTAAAATAAAGGATAGTGTGCTATGTTTCTTATTGTGTTGCTCAATAACACCTTGCATGAAATTTGAAAAGATAATGAAAGATAATTAATCACCCGAACTTAAACTGTTCTTGTACGATGTTGCGATGAATTACATGACAGGTGAAGGCAAAGTCCCAAATACTTGGACGGTGAGTATATCGAGCTTTGGCTCAATGAATAGATGGCAAAACAGATGTTAAGACCCAAGAATTGGGCATTGAGTACACTTGAATTGTATTCCAATGAATGTGTGCTAAACAGATGCTAAGTCCCAGGAATTGGGCGCTGAGTACACTGAGTTTGGTTGGAAAGATGTATGGTATCAAAGATGTGGCAAAAGGATTGGGTAACAACATTCTATTATTTTGTCGCCGATATAGAATGTTGATTACGCCAAGACCCTAGATTGGGCAGATGATAATATGAGCATTGGCTCAGGGCAAGATGGCAAGAAGGTAAGATGGTAATATGAATGAGAATGGTGGCTAAATTACTTAGTTTTCCTTATCATGCATTATATATTTTCTTCTTAGATAAGTTGCATATAGTTGTATGGTCATGGACAACTTGTCGACAAGGTGGTTTCTCGAACGGTATTCCTGGGCCATGGAACCCGGTTCGTCATAGGGGAAACCAATGCTGAAGTAGTAGCAGTGCTGAAGTAGTAGCACGGTATACAGGACTTGCAGTGGGGCTAGCTACCTGCACTGGTAAGGGCGCTGTATACTTGTAAGACGGTCCAAGATGGCGTGTTGCCAGTGACCTTCATATAGATAGGTCCAGTGTTAATGATGTCTTATGCAGGCAGAGTAAGTTATTACTCAAATACAGGGAAGGATGTTGGCTGTTGGTAAGAATTACTTGAATGGTGATATTTATATTGAATCATGATATTGTTTCTAACAATGTCTTGTGCAGGCAGAGTAAGTATTATAAATGTACAGGGATGGCTACACGACCATGGTAAGAATCACCAAAGGGTGATAACAGTATGCTTTAAATTATGTTGGCTATGAGATTTGCATGCTTTACTTCTTGTCGGCTATAACAATAAAATTGACCCTAAGGCAACGAGAAAGACCACTGTTAATAATGTTCTGTAACATGATTACTTAGTGTTGTCTTCTTAGGTGAGTTGGGCCAGCACCGCTCGCCAGTACATTGATGATGTACTGACCCACGTTGTGGGCAATATTACAGGTGTTTGCTTGGGGGAAATCTTGTGAATCAGTGCTTGGCATCGATGAATCGGATGGGTGTGCAGAAGCTCTTCTTTCAAGACGATGTCTTCTGCTATACGGGACATAATGTATGGAACAGTGGAACTCAGTTGTACCAGTGAGATTGTAGCCATATTGGCAAGTTCATTGTAAAGAAGTTGGTATTTCAGTTGTAGCCTATAGGGCAAGTATATACATTCAGTTGGCTATTCAAGAGTCTTGTAATCAGTTGTAAACTCTGTATTTTGCTGCAAGTCTTGTAATCCATTATGATTATCAATAAAGAGATATATTTCTTCATAAATTGTGTGACTTTAATTTATCTGCTTGGTTCCGCTGCGTTGTCGATGTTTTCTGAGAATTACCAGGAGCTGTAATGGTTTTGCCTTGTAGAAGTACAATCTAGACTTGTACGGCATCATGCCCAGTGGCTTATTTTCGATCCTCCGGGATCGGGACGTGACATAATGGTATCAGAGCACGGCTTTACGTCCTTGGATTCCTATTCGATTTATTTCGAATCAATGTTGCTACTAAGATAATTCTAAGCTGCTTCCGCGATGATTCAAAGATTGCTTCCGCGATTATTCAAAGTTGCTTCTGCGGTGAATCAAAGTTGCTTCCGCGAATACTCAAAGTTGCTTCCGCGATGAAATCAAAGTTGCCTCTATGATGACTCATAGTACGTCTTCGATTACTCTGTGTTGCTTCCAAACTATTCTATGTTGTTCCCTTGACTGAAAGTCCGTTGATCATTCTAACCTCTCACTGGGTGTTCCATACAATAAGTCTAAATATGTGGGCTGTGATATGTGTGCTTTGTTGAATTCCTAAAAGATACTAAAAAGAATAACAATGATGCCATGCGGTAATAAGTTTGTGATGTATGCTGGATGTCTTATGTGTGGGATTCATTGAAGTCGATTGTTATGCAGCAGTCGACCGTGGGTGATAGTTTGGTATATTAGAACAGAATGTGTATGGATTTCAGTGAATGGGAAATCGACAGAATCTTGAGTCGATATTTGTGGTCAGCATAACCATTGCAGGATGGATTGTCCATATTGGACGTTGGTTGATGCGAGGGAATATTGTGTCGGAATGGCTTGAGCTCTGAGTGGTATATTATATATACCCTCGTCGTGATAAGATGTCCTTTGAACCTTGATATGTTTATGATTTAGTGATTGTCTTACCTTTAAGGTATTGGGTGGTATCGAATCGTAGCTGAGTTTACGATTGATACATGTTGGCTAGGCGTGTTCCTTGATTGTTAAGTTGGATGACCCGTTGTGAGATTTTTGATGTGTTCGGGTGAACCATCGCTAGACCTTGTCGGTTAGCATTATGTTGGGTAATAAGAGAATTGAGAATATGAAATGGTGCCTTGGTTGGAAAGAAAACAAATTTCAGATTCAAGCGAGTACTTGAATCAGTTGGGTAAAAAGGATTGTAGGCTTAGTAACGATGGTGTTGTGTTGCTATCAAATGATTGGAAGAATAAGATGGATCGACTATTGAACGATGTTGGAATTGAGTATAAGAAATTGCATGTTGGATATCGACATAATTGATGGTGATGTTAGACACTTATCGGGATGTTGCGAATGATTTAGAAGATGCAAAGAGTTGCATCAACGATCGAAAGGATTGAGAATGGGCTTGAGAAATAGATGATCTTAGCACGTGGTGCAGTTGTGCTTGAGAGAATTTGATGTGTCCCAAATTAACAAGTTATGACCCTTGACTATTTTGAGGCATAGAGAATGAGTACTTGTCCCTTGATGCATGAAAGAATAGATGTTCCTTACGAGAGTAGAATGGCTGGGATACAAATAAGTATCGAGGTGCAGCGATATGTAAGAGACCCTGTCGGTAGATGATGTTGTCACATGAATAACAAGTTTGGTGGAATATAGATTGTTGGATTATACCTTAGCTAATGAATTATGTTATGTCCATTAAGATGACCGATGTGCGAATGCTAGATGATTGGTGCCATAAAGATTGGATCAGTGTATGAATAGTAAATCTTCTTGTGGAATCACAAGGAGATGATACAAAACGAATATTGATGGTTAACGGGGATTGCTAAGAGATGACCGTGTTGGTGCTAGAAAATTTATAAAGGATGCCTCGGAGGAAATATGATTATGTAGTGGCCTATGTTGTTGGTTAAGGAGTACAGACCGTATCGATGACCGAAAAATATGGGAAACAAATATGTCGCAAAGAGACCATAGGAAGAGATCGTAAGTGATAAACTATTGAGATAGCAATGTCGGATGATGACTCTGAATAGTTGACCCGATTGAATAGACAATTGAGTACGATATGAGGATGTAAGTTGGATTAAACAAGTGATGCTATATCTGTAACGACCCGCTCCGCCCTAGCGGAATGCCGATCCAAACGGCAAGTGCAACGACTCAAACGAGCCGTCGACCCGAAGAGTTGCTTCGACCCGACGAAGTATCGATGCGAATCGATGGAAGACTTATATTGGCCCGTCAAAAGATGAATCCAGACTTAGACTATCAAAGGCGCGCTCGGAGTATCGCTTGGCCGATGCGAACATCGCTAAGGTGGGTGGCTCCGATGAACCCGTCTTTGCTTAGCCTATGCACATAATAATGCGGACACAAACACGAGAATCGCTAGGCGATAACATCTTGCATGCTAATAAATGACCCAACGCACCTAGCTAAGGGAATAATCCCAACTTGTATGCTTGTATAGAATATGGAAAGTAACATGGAAAATACGAGAACTCTCGCCCGCGCTCCATGCTCGTGCTACGGCACAAGCCTACGTTGATGCTCCCTATACGTCCAAACAATCAAACAATGAATGGGTTACAACAATGAAACGGAAAGACTATCAATATAGTCGCACCGTGTAGATTTTAGCAACATTGGAAGGCTATGGGACCGATGGGTCGCCAAGGCGACTCCCATACGAGGAGTCGTGTAATGTATAAATGAAAGAGCAAACGAATAAGTGAATCAACGAATGAATACGTGAATGAATCGATGAACTAATGAACAAGTGAAAGAAAGAAAGAAAAGGAAAGGAAACTTGAAAAGATAAGAAAAGAAAGAAGGATTAGCGACAGGTGTGACGGGCACGTGCATCGGGGCTCGCTACCCGCGCTGCACGGACGCCAACCTGGTCGATAACGTAAGAAGGCTAAGGGTTAGCCTAAGGCTCAAAGACAGCCATTAAATTAAAATGATAATAAAATACGAAATGGTCGTGGACAACGGCACGAGCGAGGGGTGGCGTATGCTGTGACCGTGAAAGGGGATTCCGCGGCATGATCAAAGGGGGGATATGCCGGCCTAGGCGGATCCAAAAGGGGCTTACGGGCTTAACTGGGGGAGGCTTGGCCCCAGGAGACGTAAGTGCGGGGTATTTTTCAAGAGACTATCAGGGTGTACCAGCCGCACGCCATGATAGGTGCAAAAATGCCAAGGAGAAAGTCCAGGATGGCTTGTGGTGCCAGCGACCGATGCATATAGATTAAGTGGGCTTTGCTGGTGGCAATCCACGTGCAAGTCCTTGCATTGAAATCAGAGTAGTCTAAGTTAAAAGTTAAATGAACAAGTACCTACTGAAAGACTTGAAATGTGCCACTCCAAAATGATAATGAGTACAAATGAGTTAAAGAATGCGTCTACGTTATGTTATTACACATGAACTGTTGTCTAACTTGGTTTGCTCTGAACAGGGAAGGCCGGACGGTAAGTATGGGTAAGTTGTGCATGTATTTCCATGCGACACTTGAAATCGGTAACACGGGATAGGTTATATCATATGCCATGTAAATGACCCTAAGGCAAGATTAGAAAGACAATGAATGATAGAGATGCACACAAGTAAATGGAATGTGTTCGGTAATGATAGTGATTATGGGCGAGCTAGCCTCCCCACCAGTGCATAACAATGTACTGATAACCCCACAGTCTACTTGCAGGATGCAGGAGACGCCGGCGGGTGCAGAGCTTCAATCGAACGTGCTAAGGCGCGGAGCTATCTCTGGGCCTTGGAGCGTTGCAAGGAGCTGGAGCACCATATACGGGACATAATGTATCGGAATATCGCCATGAATCATTCCATCTTGTAAGCCACTTGGCACGCCTTTTATGTTTCAGAGAGAGAGAGAGAGCTTGAGCGACTTGTAATATCGGCCTAGCGCCGCTTGTAAACTTCTTGAATATCAATAAAGAATTTGGTTTCGCTTCAATTGTGTTTATTTATATTCCGCTGCAAATGGGGACACTCTGTGCGACTCTGTGGCCTAGAACTCAAATCGGCCGTTTCTGGACTTGGCCTTGCACGGGCGCAACCTAGGCCCGTGCGGCATCACGCCTTAGCGAGGACGATCGCTCCTACGGGAGCGGAGCGTGACAGATTGGTATCAGAGCACGGCTTTATGTCCTTGGACTTCATTTCGATTATCTCAGTTTTGAAAGCTCGGTTGGAAGAAAAGAAATGTACGCTCTCTCTCCTTGTGCCTTGGGATGTTCCATACAATAAGTCTAATATTTTCAAAAGCTCGTACAAGTACTCGGTTGAACGGGATAAATAGGCGAAGGCCTTTGTGCCACTACGACGGACTTGATAGGCGAAGGCCTTTGTGCCGAACCACGACGGACTCGAGTCGGACGAAAACTAAATGCTAAGAGTTAGCAAACGTGAGGCATGCTTGAATAGGCTTACGTTGACGATAGCAAACGGGTACACGAGACCGGAGTATTATTCGAACATGATGGTTTTGCACGCGGCCTTTTGGCTAAGTTGTACGGAGTATCGCGCACCTAGACCCTTTGGTGCAAACGAGTTGCGAACGAGAATAAGTGAGCGTGCAAACTTGAATGTGGTCCGAACGGGATGGTTAAGCGGTACAACTTAGTCTGCGTGTCGCGCACCTCGACTCTTAGGTGCAATCGGGTTGCGAGCGATATCAAGTATCGTTCGATCGAGAACGGAAATACACTTTGAGTGTATATCGATAGGAATGCTATCGAGTTAACGCTTAGGCACACCCGAAGGATTGACTTGGATTTTGAGGATTAGTACGAACGACTTAGTACGTCGAGGCGACGTGAGCGATTATGCTAGAGATTCGTCGAACGAATCTGAAGGATGTCTTAGCGCATGACGCGAACGTGATTGAGGATTAGACCAGATGGCTCGAATCCGAGTGGTGTATGGACGTCTTGGAAATAGTTCGAGCGAAATCGAGGATTACGAGTATGTCGGCGAGGCGATGCGGTCGCACAAAGCCTTAGAACGCGTCACACTTAGTTGGTTGTGACTTCGATTGTCCCGAGTGAGATGTCGCTCGGACAACTTGTCGTTAGACAACGTGAGTTAGAAAACGACTCGGAACGACAGAGGTAAATAATTGGTCTTGATCGAGGAAACTTAGAGCATCGCACGTACGATTTCGGATTGATACAAATGAAATGTGACTTGAATCTTGAACAACGATCTTGAAACGAGCTCGAGGAATAGCAGATGAACTTGATCTTGAATATTAAATGAAATGGTGGAATATCCAACTCGGACAACGGCATCGTCGTATGACTCGAAATTGGTTGCAAAGGAAGATCGTCAGGTTACGCATATCGTCGATGGTATTGAGGCGTATCAAAGATCGATATGCGATAACTCGGGGGTACTCTGACTCGGCGAATGACGATCGTGCAAATGTCATTGTTCCGTTGGAAGCTATACTTGGGATGTTGAAACGTGTCGAGGAAAATATAGACGTGGCTCGTGGATTTTCTGGTTGAACAAAATGACGAATGGACTATCGATCTTGGCTCGAATGAAAATGAAAATACTTGGATTTACTTCGACGATAACCTCAACGTCGACATGCTTGTCTTATGCGAGCGCAACTCCAGCCTCGCACATGCGTTGCGCCGAATAGGGCGATCACTCCGCGTGAGCGCTGGTATGGTGATTCATACAGCGGGGGTGATTGACCTAGCTTGGCGTAACAATTTGTGTGCTTCGATTTGTGGTTTGATGCGAAAGTGACTCAAGAATGGATTTGTGTGCTTGAAGAATCGAACTTGAGGATTGAGTAGGTCCAATCTGCGTGTCAAAAATGAATTAGTCTGGACCCAAACAAGAGTTACGCCCCGATAAGAATGATTGTTCCACGGGAGCGTTGTATGGTGATTCATGAACCACCGTGGATAATCGGACTCGCGTGAGATTGGGGCGCAACATATTGTCAAGTTAGATGAACTCGTGATCGAATACGTAAATTGGTTAGAATGGATATGTGAAGTATGTCAATTTAGTGATTTGAATGGATTTGAATTCGTTGCAGTGTGCGACGAATACATTGATGCGAATAGGTGATCGTGCTCGATGTTTAGAAATCTGAGTGACGCGAGCTTGGGTAGAAAATCCCGTACTACCGACTTTGGTTTGACCCTAGGATTGGGGTCAGTGTTGGCATTATTGTTGGGGAACTATGATTCCAATCCTGACATTGACTTAGTCTCGAAAAGATGGCCTAGCGGGTAGGCGAGACGCCATGTTTCATGAGTTATCAATCGAAGGATTGATCTTGAGGATTGGCATGGATGGATAGTGTGAATCACGAATATAGGAATACCCCTCACGAGATTCGGCTGACATGCATATATTCAGGGACGCTTGAGTATGTGCACGATGCGACTCGAGTGAAAATGACAATTTTTAGATCATGCGGCTTGGCTGAATGCATGTATTTTGGGGACGCTTGGAATGCGTGCACGATCCAGCCAAGTGATACATTGAGTTCTAGCACGACTTGGGGAGTGAACGAGTATCGCGAACGTGAAATCGTGCTAGTAAAAGTTGGTACAACGAACTGAACCGTTGATAGGAAGTTATGCTCGATGATAGTGCAATACGTAGTCTTGAATTGGACGAGAATTTCTTAGACTTGGTCGACCCCGCTAAGAAGAAATCATACTGATTTCATGGACGAGAACGCTTGAGAAGCGAATCGAGTCATCTCGATGACCGAGATGAACGAAAGTGAATTTGCCTTAGCCTACGACCCTCACATTTGACGAATTACAACGTGCCCCATACGGCCATTCCAGTCTCATGACACGACGAAATAGAAACCAATACGAAGAATGCTTGAATTGAATAAGTAACAACAAGTCTAAAGTGAACGAGAAGTAATTCGATAAAATCGACCAAACGCGTGAAACACGGAACTTAGAAAGATATCAAGTATGGTTCGATTCCATCGAACGATAGAGCCGTTCGATGAAATTATCTAAGAAACACGACGACACGAGTTAAGGAATGATAGGATGACCTGCACTCAAGAAGTCTCGAGGACGAGACTTATTTTGAGTGGTGTATTATGTAACGACCCGCTCCGCCCTAGCGGAATGCCGATCCAAACGGCAAGTGCAACGACTCAAACGAGCCGTCGACCCGAAGAGTTGCTTCGACCCGACGAAGTATCGATGCGAATCGATGGAAGACTTACATTGGCCCGTCAAAAGATGAATCCAGACTTAGACTATCAAAGGCGCGCTCGGAGTATCGCTTGGCCGATGCGAACATCGCTAAGGTGGGTGGCTCCGATGAACCCGTCTTTGCTTAGCCTATGCACATAATAATGCGGACACAAACACGAGAATCGCTAGGCGATAACATCTTGCATGCTAATAAATGACCCAACGCACCTAGCTAAGGGAATAATCCCAACTTGTATGCTTGTATAGAATATGGAAAGTAACATGGAAAATACGAGAACTCTCGCCCGCGCTCCATGCTCGTGCTACGGCACAAGCCTACGTTGATGCTCCCTATACGTCCAAACAATCAAACAATGAATGGGTTACAACAATGAAACGGAAAGACTATCAATATAGTCGCACCGTGTAGATTTTAGCAACATTAGAAGGCTATGGGACCGATGGGTCGCCAAGGCGACTCCCATACGAGGAGTCGTGTAATGTATAAATGAAAGAGCAAACGAATAAGTGAATCAACGAATGAATACGTGAATGAATCGATGAACTAATGAACAAGTGAAAGAAAGAAAGAAAAGGAAAGGAAACTTGAAAAGATAAGAAAAGAAAGAAGGATTAGCGACAGGTGTGACGGGCACGTGCATCGGGGCTCGCTACCCGTGCTGCACGGACGCCAACCTGGTCGATAACGTAAGAAGGCTAAGGGTTAGCCTAAGGCTCAAAGACAGCCATTAAATTAAAATGATAATAAAATACGAAATGGTCGTGGACAACGGCACGAGCGAGGGGTGGCGTATGCTGTGACCGTGAAAGGGGATTCCGCGGCATGATCAAAGGGGGGATATGCCGGCCTAGGCGGATCCAAAAGGGGCTTACGGGCTTAACTGGGGGAGGCTTGGCCCCAGGAGACGTAAGTGCGGGGTATTTTTCAAGAGACTATCAGGGTGTACCAGCCGCACGCCATGATAGGTGCGAAAATGCCAAGGAGAAAGTCCAGGATGGCTTGTGGTGCCAGCGACCGATGCATATAGATTAAGTGGGCTTTGCTGGTGGCAATCCACGTGCAAGTCCTTGCATTAAAATCAGAGTAGTCTAAGTTAAAAGTTAAATGAACAAGTGCCTACTGAAAGACTTGAAATGTGCCACTCCAAAATGATAATGAGTACAAATGAGTTAAAGAATACGTCTACATTATGTTATTACACATGAACTGTTGTCTAACTTGGTTTGCTCTGAACAGGGAAGGCCGGACGGTAAGTATGGGTAAGTTGTGCATGTATTTCCATGCGACACTTGAAATCGGTAACACGGGATAGGTTATATCATATGCCATGTAAATGACCCTAAGGCAAGATTAGAAAGACAATGAATGATAGAGATGCACACAAGTAAATGGAACGTGTTCGGTAATGATAGTGATTATGGGCGAGCTAGCCTCCCCACCAGTGCATAACAATGTACTGATAACCCCACAGTCTACTTGCAGGATGCAGGAGACGCCGGCGGGTGCGGAGCTTCAATCGAACGTGCTAAGGCGCGGAGCTATCTCTGGGCCTTGGAGCGTTGCAAGGAGCTGGAGCACCATATACGGGACATAATGTATCGGAATATCGCCATGAATCATTCCATCTTGTAAGCCACTTGGCACGCCTTTTATGTTTCAGAGAGAGAGAGAGAGCTTGAGCGACTTGTAATATCGGCCTAGCGCCGCTTGTAAACTTCTTGAATATCAATAAAGAATTTGGTTTTGCTTCAATTGTGTTCATTTATATTCCGCTGCAAATAGGGACACTCTGTGCGACTCTGTGGCCTAGAACTCAAATCGACCGTTTCTGGACTTGGCCTTGCACGGGCGCAACCTAGGCCCGTGCGGCATCACGCCTTAGCGAGGACGATCGCTCCTACGGGAGCGGGGCGTGACAATATCTATGCAAGTGGAAATTGAAAGTTTGGATATTCGATTAATAAGTTTTATATGATAGCTTCGGAATTGACCCATAAGAATTGTTGGATAGAATTGTCGGATAGATTTGGTCGGTTGCGGGTAAGTCTAGAATGAGACTTCGTTGGGTATGACCCGAGTATGAGTACGGGTAGAAAGACTTGACTCTAGATTGTCGGTTGGTTGCCTAGATTGTTGGCTTGTTGCCTAGATTGTTGGCTGGTTGCATGGAATGTCAGTTGGTTGCCTAGAGTGTTGGTTGGTTGCCTAGAGTGTCGGTTGGTTGCCTAGAGTGTTGGTTGGTTGCTTAAGTTTCAGATTTGGTTGGCTATGTTCTTCAGTTGTTCGTATTGGGAATAAGTTCATAAGATTGGGGTGGCGTCCCATGTCCTTAAGTTGGTCAGACCGTAGAGTTGCCCTATGATGAGAATTGGTTGCCTCTAAGATAAAAGATAAGTATGTCCCTGATAGCTACTCATCTCATATGAGCTAGTTGAATGTTTGGTTTAGCTTAGATTAGCTGACCATAGAGACTTGACTGAATGCTAAGTTGACTGTTGGAAAATCATAGGATGTCCCTATTGATGTTGCGTGTGTATAGTCGGAATGAGTAAGATATGTTGGAAGGTAGGCTTCGGAATGTAATGGATATTTGGAAAATTTTGATGTTATAATATTGGATGGGATGACGGATCATGTTGGTTTCGAAAATTTGGTTGCCTTGTTGGAACGTCGGAAATTGAGTTGCCTTTGTTGGATTGCTGGAAATTGCTAAAGCTGGTTGGATTTGGTTGATTGATACTGAGCTGCATAAAATTGTTGGTAGTGCTTGATATAGTTGGGATAATTTTTTTGACCGGATCAAAATTGAGGATGAAGTGTAATGATGGAATGAGATAGTATATGTAGCCGAGATCGACGAGAACGAATGTGAATAGGAATGACCCTCAGGATTAATGTTGTTGGATATAAGAGTTGCTTATGCGAGAGGAAAATATGTTGGCTTGAATCAATACGAGAAAATGTTGGGGTACAGCGAGAAATGTTACTAGAATGGAATGATGGTATGATTTGGAAGATGGATTTTGATCGGAAAGTTACGAGTTGCAAACAAAGTATATGAATGCGAACGATGATGAGTACAAGATTTGATCGATGAAAATTGAGGTATCGAAATAAAATGTGGCAATAGGATTTATCAACTTTGGTGGCATGAATGACAATGAACTTGAAAAGAATACTTGATATATCTAAGTCTGAATGCTTTGGAAAACGTTGGAATCGATTGTGAAAAATTTATCGGGTTGGAATTGGCAATATCTATTGTGTTATTAGTTGGTTGGAATATTGAATAAACAAGTGGGATTATACGAGATGCTCAAAGAGAATTACTAATGTTCGAGAAAGGAAGGTACACCGTAGCTCGTTCGTTTTTCTCTATCACTGAACTTGGCTGAAGTGCATGTATTTTGGGGATGCCTAAAATATGTGTATGATTCCAACTAAGTGGTATGCTGAATTCAAACAAAGCCACGGGGAGGATTATCATGTGCTAAGGATTTGCACGAGTGTCGGAGGAAAGATCAAAGATGGTAAACTATATTGAATCAATTGAGATACTATAACGAGACGGCATATTACTTGAATCAATCGAGAGATTACGGAGAAATATTAAATGGTGCAAGTTGATCGTTGAGAAGTTTCATGAAAAGTCGGTTGAAGTTTTGGGAATGAGTTTTGTTTTGAGTTTCGAGGACGAAACTTTTTGTGAGTGGTATATATTGTAGTGCCCCGACCCGCAAGATATCTTATGATGGATGGTTGGTTCGATGAAGCCTTGTTGGACTTGGGTTTATGTGAAGGATCACTTGGAAGGCTATGCGATCATGGCGGGAATCGTCCTATGAATGTGAGTAGTGTTGGACCCTTCAAAGATCCTTTAGCTTCACGCTTAAAATAAAGGATAGTGTTCTATGTTTTTTATTGTGTTGCTCAATAACACCTTGCATAGAATTTGGAAAGATAATGAAAGATAATTAATCACCTGAACGTAAACTGTTCTTGTACGATGTTGCGATAAATTACATGACAGGTGAAGGCAAAGTCCCAAATACTTGGGCGGTGAGTATATCGAGCTTTGGCTCAATGAATAGATGGCGAAATAGATGTTAAGACCCAAGAACTGGGCATTGAGTACACTTGAATTGTATTCCAATGAATGTGTGCTAAACAGATGCTAAGTCCCAGGAATTGGTCGGTGAGTACACTGAGTTTGGTTGGAAAGATGTATGGTATCAAAGATATAGCAAAAGGATTGGATAACAACATTCTATTATCATGTCGCCGATGTAGAATGTTGATTACGCCAAGATCCTGGATTGGGCAGATGATAATGTGAGCATTGGCTCAAGGCAAGATGGCAAAAAGGCAAGATGGTAATATGAATGAGAATGGTGGCTAAATTACTTAGTTTTCCTTATCATACATTATATGTTTTCTTCTTAGATAAGTTGCATATAGTTGCATGGTCATGGACAACTTGTCGACAAGGTGGTTTCTCGAACGGTATTCCTGGGCCATGGAACCCGGTTCGTCCTAGGGAAAACCAATGCTGAAGTAGTAGCACGATATACAGGACTTGCAGTGGTGCTAGCTACCTGCACTGGCAAGGGCGCTGTATACCTGTAAGACGGTCCAAGATGGCGTGTCGCCAGTGACCTTCATATAGATAGGTCCAGTGCTAATGATGTCTTATGCAGGCAGAGTAAGTTATTACTCAAATACAGGGAAGGATGTTGGCTGTTGGTAAGAATCACTTGAATGGTGATATTTATATTGAATCATGATATTGTTCCTAACAATGTCTTGTGCAGGCAGAGTAAGTATTATAAATGTACAGGGATGGCTACACGACCGTGGTAAGAATCACCAAAGGGTGATAACAGTATGCTTTAAATTATGTTGGCTATGAGATTTGCATGTTTTACTTCTTGTCGGCTATAACAATGAAATTGACCCTAAGGCAACGAGAAAGACCACTGTTAATAATGTTCTGTAACATGATTACTTAGTATTGTCTTCTTAGGTGAGTTGGGCCAGCACCGCTCGCCAGTACATTGATGATGTACTGAACCACGTTGTGGGCAATATTACAAGTGTTTGCTTGGGAGAAATCCTGTGAATCAGTGCTTGGCATCGATGAATCGGATGGGTGTGCAGAAGCTCTTCTTTCAAGACGATGTCTTCTGCTATACGGGACATAATATATGGAACAGTGGAACTCAGTTGTACCAGTGAGATTGTAGCCATATTGGCAAGTTCATTGTAAAGAAGTCGGTATATTCAGTTGTAGCCTAAAGGGGAAGTATATACATTCAGTTGGCTATTCAAGAGTCTTGTAATCAGTTGTAAACTCTGTATTCCGCTGCAAGTCTTATAATCCATTATGATTATCAATAAAGAGATATATTTCTTCATAAATTGTGTGACTTCAATTTATCTGCTTGGTTCCGCTGCGTTGTCGATGTTTTCTGAGAATTACCAGGAACTGTAATGGTTTTGCCTTATACAAGTGCAATCTAGACTTGTACGGCATCACGCCCAGTGGCTTATTTTCGATCCTCCGGGATCGGGGCGTGACACGTGGCAGATCCTAGCCATGTATTGGACCATTCAGCGATACAGGTGGGACCTACTCTCAGCTATCCGGAACAGCCAGTGGAGATTCTGGAGAGCAGGGAGAAGGTGCTCCGGAACCGGGTCATACCCTTGGTTCGGGTTGCATGGAGACATCACTCTCCAGGTGAGTCTACCTGGGAGAGAGAGGACGACATGCGGGAGCGTTTCCCTTATCTTTTTGCGCCCTGAGGTATAAGTCTATTTCTTTTATTTTTTGCTTGTGATTTCCTGTGTTTGTTGTCTTCAATTTTGAGGACAAAATTTTTTTAAGGAGGATAGACTTGTCACCCTCACTTTTCCAAGATAGGGGTAAAATGGTAATTTTCTATTTTAGAATATTTTGGGAATTTTATTTCCTGAATGTTAATATTTAATGATTATAGGAGTCGGGTTCGAATTTCATCGCATTCCGAGTTAATTCGGGACTCCGGGGAATTTCGACTTGAGTTGTGTTTAACACATTATTTAGCCATGGCCCACCAAACTTAACATTTAGGTCTAAGAGTTTGGACTAGTCCCCCATGAGTGTTTAGGCCTAATTATGATTTTTAATTGGTCTAAACTAACCCCCAAAACCCAATTAGGAAGTTAACTTAGCTAGGAAGTAAAGGGAGGGGCAAACTTGTAATTAGCAAGGGGTCCTAAACCCTTCCATATAGGGCCGGCCACCACCCTCCCTCTTTCTTCTTCCCACTTCAAAATTTCTACATCTTCTTCTCCAAGTCTTCTTCTCAAGAGCAAGAATAGGATTTCCTTAGAAATCATCTCCAAATAAATCTCTTCTTCCCAATATTCTTCCATCCAACTCTTCCTCTATCCTAAGTGGAGTTTCTCCAAGCTTTTGGGAGCAAGAAGTGCAAGGGTGTGTCCTAAACAATTTATTGTGTCGGAACCGTGTCGGAGGAATTTTCCATTGAGAATCCATCTCCCGATAGGTACAACCTATTATCTAATTCTTTCTTTTCATCATAATAATTAGTTTGAACCCCGTAGGATTTATCCCCAAGGTTGTGTCCCTATTCGTGTCAAGTTTGAGTCTGTTTGGTGTGTCCTAGGAGAAGTTTGGGTTTGTGGTTGTGTCCTTGAGTTTTTCCCCAAATTTGGACACTTTTAGAATAATTAGATTTGCATCTAAGTGGGTTAGGCACTTAAACTTCATTTTGCATTAGTGAATATGTGGGGTATTATTCATATTTAGTGTGTGTGTGAGTGTGTTCATATATATATATATATATATATATATATATATATATATATATATATATATATATATATATATATATATATATATATATATATATATAAGAGTGTGTGTGTGTGTTCATGTATATATATATGTGTGTATTTATATATATATAGAGGGGAATGAACGAGAGTGGTGGATTTTATGTGAGTGTGTTTATATATATTAGAGAGATTTGAGGAGAAGAATAGAGAGATTTAGAGAGGAAAATAGAGGAGAGAATGAAGGAGGAAAGGAAGGGGAAGAAGAGCATTGGCAGCAGTAGCAAGGGGGGGCCAAGGGGCTGCTCCCCCCCCCCCCCCCAACACAGCAGTACCAGCAACAATAGCAGCAACAAAGGCACCAATTAGGCCCCCTTTGACCCCCATAACCCCCCCACATATACACCTATTTGTATACCTATATATATACATATATATACCTATATATTTAGCTATATATACACCTATATATACCCTCTAACTAACCCCTAAAACTAGTCCTAAGTGGAGTGGAAAAGTGAGTGAGTGAATGAGTGGTTGAGTGAATTAGAAATTAGTGAGAGGGTGATTTCGAGTTCCGTGAGTCGGAACGCGTCCAAACTTGGAGGGGACTTAGCTAATATAAAATAGAGTTTGTGGGTAGGCTCATAGGTTGAAATCGGGACTTCGTTTGAGATTAGGAGAGTGGTATCATGCGATATCATTGAGTATCCCACGGTACTCAAGATAACGGATAAACGGATAACATGGACCGTAAGATGGACTGGATGTCCACTCTACCTAGAGAACTTAGTAGGTAATAGTTGTTTAGGCTAGTAGCCTACTACCCTAGGAAGTCGGAAGTGGAATTCCTAAGGGAAAGTGTCACGCCCCAGAACCAGAATACTGGAGAGCGGGGGCAGACATAGCCAGCTACGTATAATGAAATGGGATCCACTCCACTATACGGTCACGGCTGTCTAAAAATATGAGGGTTTATCTACAAGACATCAGTCTCCTAAGGTCATAAAATAGCCTATTGTCTCAATCTCAACCAACTAACAATAATCACAAGATATCGGATCACCAAATATACAATTGTAAGGCGTCCCAAACATTACATATCCGGATGATCATGAAGCTAGTCGTACAAAATGTAAGGACTAGCAAGAGTTAAGTCATACATGATCAACCTCAAGTTGCCAATCATGATTACAGCCCGTAGGCAGACAGTAAATAAAGTTGCAAACGAGCTAACACTTGCTCGGCGGCTAAACGCCTCAAAAGAATATTTTTACAAGGGAGTGGGAGAGCAAAATAAAACCCACTCATTGCCCTGGTTACGCCTGGTGGTCACCATCGGGCTGGAAGACAGGTAGATCCTTTGCTGCTGCTTCGGTATCTGGCCATACAAAACCAGCTGGGTCAGACCCCAGAAAGAGCAAGTGCCACAAAGGAGGCTTCACTTAGGAACTAAAACCAGCAAATTAGTACCAGAGTATAATTACAAATAAAAGACAGTAATTTAAGAAAAGCATGACAGGTGAATATGAAAGACAATCTTGTACAGAATCAATAAAAGACAGGACATATTGGAAAAGCATGACAGGATGATATACGATGAGATAACCATGGGACTATTCAGATAACCAAGTTACAACCCGTAAACCAAACAAGGACCGGGGTTATAACTCTTCATCTGAACGAAACTTGGTATCCCCACCATTTATCAATAAGGCTAGTGTAAATAATCACGATCTCGAAGTATGGTAAAGCATGTCGAGCATGTCATGGGGTACAACAAGACAATAAACGAAGAGAGAACACAGAACTGCTCCGGGAGCCAGGTTACAATCCGTAAACCAAACAAGGATCGGGGTTGTAACCCTTCGCCTGAACAGAACTGGTCCCCTGATCTTTATTGTTAAAGAAAGCACAAGTAATCATGTCATGTAACAATCTTGTACAGGATCGAGGCAAGAATAGACAGGGTTAGACTCCATTCAATCATTCACGGCCAAGCAATAAGTACGGCTTGATACTTTAACTAACTAGGGTTATCACAGGCCTAGTTACTAGCGAGATGCAATGAGATTCTTCCAAGTCCAGTTACCCGCCTGTTGCTACCTGAGTGACCCCAACAAAGAAAAGGAAAAAGATAGCATGATATAGCAGACACACTGTAGTAAGATACATGTGTCCTAAGGTACCACACTCGACGGCGGGCTGGAAGTACGCTCATCTCGACGGATAGCAACAAATCCCATGTATATATATATATATATATATATATATATATATATATAAGGCCGGGATCAAAGGGGCAACAGGTAACTGGGAAAGTCTCTCCATGAACTACTGGATTATTCTAGTAATTAGCCTTAGTCCATTTCAGGGGGTAACCCTGACCGTGGTACTCAGGGGTCCCCGTCCTAGACATGATGCAAGACAAGACGGGTTCATTTGTACAAGCACAATCGTCCACGGTGTCCAGGTCATTCATACTTATCATGTCAGGCAGCCGTCGCAACGGCTTTACCAGAAGTATCATGTCAGGTTTATCATGTCAAGAGTGCGCCACGACGGGCCACTATCAAGAATTTTCATGCCAAGTTATCATGTCAAATTATCAGGTTAAGTCTATTTGTCAGGAGTGCACCACGGCGGGTCACTATCAAGTCATGCCAGTTATCAAGGGAGAGAGAAACTTGCACAATTAAATAATAATATATTTATAATATATATATTCTTAAAGCCAAGGAGAAACTCTACAACTTTCATGTTTTGAGTTTTTCAAGATTCTAGCTACAAAACAACTTAAACAGGCAAAAACAGTAAAATAGAGCAATTCCGGCGCATGGGATTCCTGCACAATCGGCGCATGAGATTCCTGCACGAATCGGCGTATGAGATTCCTGCACAATCGGTGCATGAGATTCCTGCACGAATCGGCGCATGAGATTCCTGCACGAATCGGCGCATGGGATTCCTGCACGAATCGGCGCATGGGATTCCTGCACGAATCGGCGCATGAGATTCCTGTACGAATCGGCGCATGAGATTCCTGTACGAATCGGCGCATGGGATTCCTGCATGAATCGGCGCATGAGATTCCTCCATGAATCGGCGCATGGGATTCACAAATCGGCGCATGAGATTCCTGCATGAATCGGCGCATGGGATTCCTGCACAAATCGGCGCATGAGATTCCTGCACGAATCGGCGCATGAGATTCCTGCACGAATCGGCGCATGAGAAACTCACGTTGCGTCTTCAGTACATGCGCGTAGGGAACCTACGCGTATGACACGCTCGGAGTTAAGGGATGCGTTACCGGGACTTCACGGCGCATGGCCTCCCGGGCGTATGAGGTTTATCGTCCCCAAACAGCAAGTTCAGCCATGAAAGTTTCGAAAACTTGTAAAGGCCATAACTTCCTCATCCGGAGTCGAAACCAAGCGAAACAAAAGCCAAAACTGCATGTAATCGAATTCTCTACAACATGAAACCCCTAGTTTTTGGTAATACCAAGTTTTTAGAGATTAAAACCAAGAAAATTAAACAAGAAGGAACTTAAAACTTAGATCTATGAAAATATAACCATAAAAACGGAAAATGTCAAGTTCTAAAGTATCTTAGAATCAAGTAAGAAAGAGAATAGAACAATAAAACTTGAGATCCATCATGAAGCAAGTTTGCACTTGCCTAAGCTCTCTCTCTCTCTCCCTCCTGGTGGTTGAAGAAGTAAAGATGGAGAAGAAGAAATGAGTAATGAGTAATAATGGAAGAGAGAGAGTGGGATTGATATTTATGGTGGGAGTGGTGGTAGGTGGGAGTGGTTCTCCACATAAAACCAAACCAAGCCAAACCCACTAAACCAAACCAAACCAAGCCAATGCAATGCCATGATAAACCATGAAATACTCAATAAACCAAGCTCCATTAATCAGAATTAATCCATGAACGATAAATGACAATTAAACCACAATGCTAAATATAAAAAAAAATAAACTACAACTAACTAATCAAAGAAAAGAAAAATACGGGTCAGAAATACGAACACGTATAAAATACGTATCATAAATTTTGGGGCACTACAGAAAGCCACTTGGCTTTAATGTTAGAGTGGTTTAAGGGTATGTGTATATAAAGGGTAATCGGATAATTTCAAGATACGGGATACGGATATTTCGGTTTGACTTGAAACTTAGGTGACTTGTTAGGTACACCCTACAAATGTCATATTTGCACCAATTTTGGCTCGGTTGACCCAAAGTTGACTTTTTACCCAAAAGTCAACGATGAGTCAACACTTTGTCTAAATTTGACCAAATCTAAACTAGAGTTGACCAGTTGACCAAAAGTCAACTGTTGGACAACATTTGACCAGTTTGACCTAGGGTTGACCTAGAGTTGACCAGTTGACTAAAAGTCAACTGTAAGTCAACTCTTGACCCCGTTTGACTTGCTTCGACTTATTTTGACTTGCTATGACTGGTATGATCTAGGGTTGACTTAGTCTGACTTAGATTGACTTAATTTGACCTAGATTGACTTGACAGGACTTAGTGTGACTCAGTGAGACATAGTTTGACCTAGATTTCATATCATTTATTAGAAATCATTCATAACTTTGTTAAACCTAAATTAACATGCAATATCTCATCTTTAGGTCTCTGATTACCACACTGAGCATTGATATACCCTACAGCTCAGGACAGCAGGCGAGTATATTCTCTGATAGCAGTTACTTGTCTTGATATCTTCTCTACCAGCTCAGTTATAGTGTTTACTTGATTCTCGACACATTGGTGCACGGACTAGTATTGTCGGATTCCTGTCATGAGATGTCATTCCTGGATTTCTTGGGATACTGGTACTTATTTGGCCTTGATTCTTGTACTTGTATTAACGCTGATTCCTGAAAAGGACTTGCTTCCCTCTTAGGGAATCCTGCGCGTGCTATGTTCGGATCCGTATACTATTCGAGAAATAGGGAATTTTATAGATAGTGTGATCAATGCCCACCTTGAGTTACTACTTGTATCATAGCTATACCCTCACCTCACGATGGGTATAGCCTAACCTGTGCTACTACTTGCTCCATATCTTGCCATCCCGGTCGTGCCGAGTCCACGTACTTGTAGCTGGTCGGCTGGAAGCCTGATCTTGACCCTTACCGATCACATTATGCTATAATATTCGAGGTACATTTTACATTTATTACATCAGTCACATATTACAGTTCAGCTTACTTTCCTGCATAATTTATCCTGACATGATTTCCAGTTTACATATCATGTTATACTTACATCTTGATATGTTCATCTCGTACTCTGTTATGATTGACTGTTAGAGCATTTTCTATTACTATGGAATTTGTTGCCAGCGTTGTACTTGTTTATTTTCCTGACAAGATACCAATATGATATATCCAGATGACATAGATGCGGACTGCTCTATCCACTATGGGTATGGTTAGGACATAGACTGCGACCAGTTGACATCTTTGGAGCCAGTGGATGACAATACTTCTATCTAGATCTATTAGCTAGGTTTGTCTGGACTGCGATCCAGCTAGCATTATCAGACTGTAGCTTTCTATATTATATTTTGAGACCCTGCGATGTTGTGTATATATCTGGGCTTGTGTTGGATCTTGGACTTATTTTGTTTTCATCTATCATATATTTTTCCTTCTGTGCTATCTACCTTAGTTTCATCTTGTGATTGAGACTGTATTGATATGTCACCTCCATTCGGAGTGTATATACTGTACAGGTACCTTTATATTGTTAGTCGTAGTATTTGCAGACGTTATATACAGCGTTCTACCGCCGATACTGCAGTGTAGGCTGGACGTACCCACGTGCTCGTGCCCCTCATAAGGGTACGGTTCGTGACAAAGGCAGCACGGGCCATGCGCCTCAAACGTGCTATACCGGCAGCAAACCAGAAGCATGTGCTCACAATCATGCGCGCTGCTGATGGTAAGCTGTATAAGGTCGACTCAGGTGCTTCTGCGCCAGAAACGAGCCGACCTTCAAAGTCCTTACCTCACTTGGGCACATCTGTTGCGTTCGTAACCAAGTCGAGCAAGGCAAACTCTGTGGTCTTGAACCCCAGCGCCTACATAGGATGTGCGTCTGTGGCCGGTTCAAGTCACTGTAAATATTGTACCCTCCACTACTGATCTGAGCGCATCTTCTGCGTTGGTTCAGGGGGCACAGCATTCACCTGAACACCCCGACGCTTGGCCTTGCCATGCGCCTGATGGGGGTGTGAAGGTGGCACTCTCACTTGACCACCCCGGCGCTTGGCCTTGCCATGTGCCTGATGGGGGTGCGAAGGTGGCACTCTCCTCCAATGATTTGCGTAATATGATCAGTCACAAGCGTCGATCAGGAGAGTCGACTGACAAGCACAAAGCGCCCCTCACATGGCACACCTGTGCTGTAGTCACCATCAACTGTTGTTGTAAGACAGCAGTTCCACCAAGGCAGTCTGTATTCCAGCGGCTGCAATCATCAATTCCTCTCCAACATTGCCTCGAAAAGAAGGTATCAACTGAAGTAGAGCCAAAACTACAGTTTGCTTCTTGTAACGTAGTCTCCAACTCCCCATAAATTCGGAAGGCGACTGGCAACTCCTCGACTTTGTCCTCATCCTGCCAGCCGAGAAAGACCAAGATGACTGTCCCGTCCTCAGGAGTGTTTGAGGGCACTCGGGGGAGAAAGAAGATCTTAAAGGAAGCTGGGGTGGTCAAGCCCCTGTGGATCTTCATCCTGGAGATGAAGTCAGCCTCCCGGACATAGCTGGAGGTAGTCAAGCCCCTGTGGATCTTCATCCTGGAGACAAAGTCAGCCTTCCGGACATAGCTGGGGGTAGTCAAGCCCCTGTGGATCTTCATCCTGGAGATGAAGTCAGCCTTCCAGACATAGCTGGGGGTAGTCAAGCCCATGTGGATCTTCATCCTGGAGACGAATTCAGCCTCCCGAACATAGTTGGGGGTTGTCAAGCCCCTGTGGATCTACGTCTCGAAGACGAAGAAGTCCTCCAAGACAGAACTGGGGTAGCCAGGCCCTTGCTGATACTTCTCTCGAAGACGAAGGTGTCCTCCAGAACATAGCCGGGGGTAGCCAAGACGAAGCTCCGGGGGAAGTTCCTCTTCTACAAGAGAGCGAGGCCGAAAACGAAGCCTCAACCTATCCATCCACTTTCAGTCGCGTCATGACGGTGTACATAGAGCTGGTGATGCGGAGTCAGATGCGCCGCCAGCAGATCTCGTCCAGCACATGGATACCTTGGAGGGAGGACTCAAAACCATCTCTGTCTCCATACAAACACTGACTCAAGCAGTATTTAAGATACGGTCAGCTTTGGCCAGGGCACCGTCTACCGGTCCTGACCCAGGGGCCAATGGAGAATCAAGTGTACCCCTTCAATGGGTATCCTTGGATACAGATCGCCGTAAAAGCACCTCGGACATCGGAGCCGTCAAATGCTCAACTCTAGGCTGTACCACCTTCCCCGACTCCCAGCTCCATGGAAGACGTGGTTGAGATGATCAGGGACTTGCACGAGTGCTTTGAGTCCAAGAACAGACAAGAGGAGCGCCAGAAGATGGGGATCCCACAACCATACCCCCTCGAATGGAACAAAGTGGTTTATCCTCCCAAGTATAAACCATAAAAATTGACGCCATACGACGGAAAGGACTCTCCATGCCGATATCTGACATACTTCCAGTCTTAAACTGGACATCTTCCGAAGGAAGACGTACTACTCACCAGTATATTTGTCAGGGCACTAAAAGGAGTGGCTTACGGCTGGTACTGCAGTCTCCCGGACAACTCTATATCTTCCTTCGACGACTTGACACGTCTCTTCCTCGATCATTTCTATGACGGAAGGAAGGACATGATAATGGCGTCCCTCATAGAGATACGTCAGAAGGAGAAGAAAACAGTTCGAGCATTCATCGAACGGTTCCGACAAGCCTGCTTCAGACTGCCCCCGGGCATGCCAGAACATGCACTCCTATGATCCTCCTGCTGCATGAACATGCTGCCTGCAATCAAACTCTGGCTCAACTCCACTCCTCCTCCCGACTGGAGTTCATTGACCATCGAAGCCGAAGCAGCAGAAAAGAAGGCGTCCAATGCTCGTCTTCTGGGAGTCAGCTTCTCTGCCTTTGAGGACAAGAAAAAATGGCCTGCAGCCAACAACCCTGGACGAAAGACGAAGGGGAAGCAGGCGTTGACTGTCAATGCCTCCAAAGGTGCATCAGCACCTACTCAGAAGCCTCCACTTGCACCAAGGCCAAAGGAGGTTTATTCTTTCAACGATGAAGACACCTTGCAACTCTTCGAGATATTGAAGCAGGATGACAAGATCAAGCTACCGGATCCAAAGCGTCCTGACGAGGTTGGGAGAGTGGACAATCCGAGATACTGTCACTACCATCGGTTTGTCGGACATCCAACTAAGGACTGCTACGTCCTTAAGAACTACATCCAGCGCATGATCAATGCGGATGTTATCTCCGTCGACTACGAGACGAAAATGGTCTCGGCCAACCTGGTGTCACTCCAATTTGGCACATTGCCGCCAACCACAACACAAGATGGCGTCGTCCCCATCCCAAAGGCGATAATGGAGGTGGTTAATCTACCACCTAATCGTGACAACATGAGTGGTCTCATCCCACTCACCACATCTCGGAGAGAGATCTTATGGGTTCACCCCGATCTCGTCTCCGAGGTTACTCAACCGGGGGTACGCTCTACCTCCAAAACCAAGGGCAGGAAGATCAAGTCTTGCCTCATGGTCTCTTTCCCTGCGGAAGAGGCACTTTCTGTACAGACACGTTCACATCAGAACGCCCAACCTGACGAAGCTGCTGTCGAGGTGGTGCCTTCTTGCACCATCCCTGTTGCCCAGTAAGAGGGCCCATCCAGGCCTCGAACAGCCAATAAACAGAAGCATGTAGAGGCCCGTTTCGACAAGCCTTTGCGAAAGAAGAATGCTTCGAGGCTAGCCAAGCGCCACAACTTTGACATACTGGCACAACTTGCCAGTACTCCTGCCCGTCTATCTCTGTTTGAGCTTCTTCGCCTTTCCAAGGACACTCGCGAAGCTCTTTGTGAAGCCCTGAAGGATGCTGAGTCCTTCATCAGTCAGGTCAAGCAGCCTGAGGATACCCCGACCACATGTGCATACTGCCATTGTGCGGATGAAGTTATCCCCAACATAACTTTTACCCAATGAGACATGCTGCTCAAGCATAACCGACACAACAGGCCACTGTATTATACAGGGTATGTCGATTCCGTCAAGGTAAAGCGGATTCAGATCGATACAGGATCTTCCCTCAGCATCATCCCGAAGACGCTGCTCTCAACACTGGGGATCCCAATGTACCGTCTGGCGCCTTCCAACACTACAATTAGCGGTTTCAATGCTAGCAAAAGTGAACCGCTGGGTAAAATACGGCTGAAATGTCATATCGGTAACCTCCGAACCGAGGTGACTTGCTATGTCGTGGATGCTGACGTCAACTACAACCTCCTACTGGGTTGTCCGTGGCTGCATAAGTACGTGGTGGTGCCATCTACACTCCACCAATGTATGAAGTACGTGTCCACCAACGATATCATCCAGACAGAGTTCACGGACATTGACCCTTTCAAGGGGGTCGAAGCCTACTTCACTGATTCTACCCTGTATAAGTCGCCCGACGAAGGGGAAGCCAATGATGCTAACGATGAAGCAGAAACGACAGCAGAACAGGACATGCAGCCAGAGGTGATTCCCGATGCTTCTTTGAAAAATTGACTCAAAGGGAAACCGCCTCAGATGCTGCCTCCCATGACCATCAAGCTACCTGGAAAAGCACCAACTTCTCTAGGTAGAATACCTACTGAAGCTCTCTTGAAGATACGGCTCAAGGAAAAGCCGCCTCAAACATCGGCTCCCTTTGTGGCAAAACTACAGGAGAGGGCACCAATCACTGAAGGCGCAGTTGAGGCACCTCTGAAGGTGCATCTTAAAGGCAAGCCTCCGTAATCATCCGTCTCATCCAAGTTACCGGAGAAAGCCCACATATCCCTCTCGGACCCCAAGGTCAAAGCTGCGGTGGACTCTCCCGAACCAACCCCAGTACTCACAAATGAAGAGCTAGGGGAGTACATATCTGCTGATGTAGATGCACCCTCTCTGGACAATGTAATCCTGCGGGACAAAATCTCGTGTTTTATCAATAATAGAGTATCTTTTAATTATTCTAGTCTTCCATATTGGAATACCATGTATACATTAGATAACGCTCTACGGTCATTGCAAACACAAATAACGACCGTCAATCATGTAAATCAAGTAGTCCCGTCCCAAGGGGTCTGTTTCGTAGTCCCACCGCGGAATCGAGACAAAGAATCCATCATCTTTGGCAAAGTCGAGCATCATCAAGACCTCCCGCCACTCGAGCAAGAACCAGATACCGGCAGAATACAAGTCTATCAGTACACGGACAAGGCAAAGTATCTCATCCAAAAGATGGGTTATGATCTAAAGAGCAACAAAAGCCTGAACTACGGCAAGGGTCGACGTCTTCCTCTCCGGCTCCCAACATCTAAAGGAAAGTCGCAGGACTACTATCATCAAACTCGACGGGGGGTGAACTATGTCACGCCACCGGCAACTCCAAAGAGTGGAGGCAGAAGAAGTAGAACATTCTCATTTGTCAAAAGCATCAACCTGGGATTCTGATACAAGTATCGGCTCAGTCTTTAAGAAGGTGCTATCAGTCAACATGGCATCTGCACAATCTCAAGAAGATGAAGGCAAAGACCAAACGCCGAAATTCTTTGAGGAAGAACCTTGGGCTCAACGCCTAGAAGCACAGTGGGAGTCTCGTTTTGAATTACGTGGACCCCCTATCGAAGACGAAGTCGAGCAGATCGACCTTGGGGATGGATCTTCTTCCAAACCCATCTTCATCAGCAAGAGCCTAAAGGGACCAGACCGGAAATCTTTAATCCAACTGGCTAAAGAATATATCGACGTCTTCGCTTAGAGCTATAAAGATATGTCGGGACTTGATCCCCAGATCGTGATGCATAGGCTTAACATCTTACCTGATGCCAAGCCTATAAAGCAACAACAGCGACGTTTTTGTTCTGACATCATGAACGCTATCGATCAAGAGGTAGACAAACTCCTGACCAGTAGATTTATCCGTAAAGAACAACACCCGGATTGGGTGGCCAATGTCGTCCCTATCACCAAAAAAATAGGAAGATACGGGTCTACATCGACGTCAGAGATCTCAATACTGCTTGCCCGAAAGACGAATTCTCGCTGCCGATCACCGATGTAATGATCGACAATACATGTGGCTTCGAATGCATGTCTTTCATGGACGGGTACTCGGGCTACAATCAGATCAAAATGTTTCCCGATGACGCAAAACACACGTCATTCAGGACTCCGAAGGAGGTTTTCTGCTATACAGTGATGCCCTTCGGCTTGAAGAACGCTGGTACTAGATGTCACGCCCCGACCCGGAATCACCCGAATCATCGTCCTCGTAGGGGGCATGATGCCGTACGAGCCTGGAGTTGCGCTCGTGCAAGGCAAGATGACAAGTTCTCAAATGGTTATCTTTTGATTTGATATTAACAACGAAAGGAAACAGAGTATACGAAACAATTCTCTTTATTGATATCTGAAACTGAGATTACAATGGCTTTCGATAGCCTAACAATATATGCCAGATTGGCTACAACACTCAGGTTCTCTCTTGCCCACAAAGGATTTCACCGTTCCATACATTATGCCTTCTATATCTCGGCCGCATCAATCCAGCTGCGTAGTCCGAGCGTCAATGCGATAGCACGCTTCAATGCGCTTCGGCATTCCAAGCCTTAACACGTTCAAGCAACGCTTCGCCGCGAGCAATCCATTCCCTGCACCCTACATGAAGCTGGTGGGGGATCAGTACGTTCGTCCTCGCATGTACTGAAGCAAAGATCATCTTTTCAAACCGACATTTTAATCTTTATGTTGAATCATGCAACTTAGCTTATGATCTTGCTATGTTCTCCTTAGGGTCAATTTCATGGCATCTTCGAAAGCGTAAAGCATGTTATCATAGCAGCATGCTATCGAATTGAATAGACAAACAAACAAGCAATCTCATGTTTGATTCGTGGCACGACTTACCAAGTCGACGCACTCGCCCTTGCACCGCCGCAAGGTGAATACGACGTAATCCTTCCCTGTCATGTTATTGTGCATCTCTAAGCAGGATCTCTATGCGGGACGCATATGCGCCTACACTTTCAATCCATCGTTCCTTAACTATATGAGGGCCATTGGCATATCCGCGCCGGAATGGACTAAAGGAGTTCCTTTCTTTTCTCTCTCTTTGGTTAGGCTGCTCGGCGTTTCACGGGTTGGGTCACATCCCAACAACCGAAAGGTTCCCGCTGTATACCATCATTTGCGGCTTTTTCCATCTTGTTTAAGGATGTGCGCCTACAAAGATTATCCAAATCCCTCCACAGCCAAAGCGGTTTCGGGGCGCTCCGGCATTTAACCATTTGGGGGAAACACCCGTGCATGGGCTATTATCACGATTTAATCTCGAGCCCATTCCAATCGACCATGCAACGCCCTATCATTCAAGTAATCAAATTCAAACAACCAAACATAGTCTTGAGTCCGAGACTCAGACTTATCATCTCGCATCTCTTTCGTTAGCTTTCTGTGTTCTTACATTTTATACTTCGTTTCAATGATTCAATGGCATCGTACCTCAACTCAATGCTCGTCAACCGAACGACCCGAGGGTCTTGAACACCTTTCGAGGCACCATTTCATATCCAACAGTTCCGCCACATTCATGCCACAACTGTATTCTCTCGCAACGAAGCCATCTTTTATTATCCCGTGCACGTAGGCACGTTTCGACCGTATTCCCATATTCTATAACTTAGCATTCAATGTTCGGGGCTTGCGCGCTAGGGCGCTCGCCTATTGTCTTTCAATGTTCTAGCCGTCTAACTCGTACATCAAAGGCACGGTATGGTTCGTGCACTAAGGCACTCGCCGATTACAGTTATCCCATATTCTTACGGCTTGCGCACCGAGACGCTCGCCTTAGCGATATCCAATGTTCTATTGCAACTCGTGCATATTGATGCACGTTTCATTTCAATTGTTCTAACTTAGTGTTCGACTCACACTATGATTTATCTCCGATCGGCCACGCCGGTGGCGTCGATAGGTTAACTTTAGCATACAATAATATATTTGACTTATCGAATGAAGGAGTAAAAAGAAGTCAATCCTCCCACCTTGAGTCGATACGCTTTCGTCATTTCGTCGAGCCGATACGGCTCGATTTCATAACTTGTTTGCACGGCCACTCTCCTGACTTAGCCATTCGAGCACTTCGTGCTTCATTGAGTTATACGTCCGATTTGCCTTAGCGTGCCCAAGTCTCGGCCCGTTGCAAGGCGACGATTTGATTTCGCGAACCCCTTACTAAATATTGCAAAAGATCGACCTCTAATATTTTCCCGTCAAAGTATAACCTGCACACGAAACCAACTAAAATCAATACTTGCAACGATTCGGACTTGCGCCTTGGTCGATTCGATTTCTTAGAATCTTCGAGCCGATTCAATGCACTCATCCTTCGGGGCAACGCGGCGCTTCGTATCGATTCAACTAGATACATTCTTTCGGGACAAGGCAACTCTTCGCATCAACTTAAGTTGATGCATTGCTCGGGACAACTTAACTTTCGTATCGTTTTGCATCGATACATTTCCTTGCATCAACGTGACTCGTTGAGTCAACGCTTCAGCGTAATACGCCGTGCGGAGCGGGGCATTACAGAATATACCACTCAAAATAAGGTTCGTCCTCGAACCAAAACCAACACTCTGACTAAGTATTTTATAGATCGTTTCACGATCTCGTCCCACCAACGTTATTCAGTTTCACACTATCTCGCAAGCTTTTCACTAACATTTCAAGTCTTCCCTGCAGCTCGATTTGAATTTTGTATACAACTCGATTTGGATTCATACCTATATTCAAGGCGTCCCGAAGATATATGTATTTTGAATAATTCCAGTGGTAGCAAATTGGAACAAAGCTGACAGGTAAATTTCAATCCTATGCTTGCCATCTCGTACTCTCGATCGGACTTATTCTTAGTAACCGTTCTCGAAATTTCATCGCATTGTATATTCGATACATACGTGATTCATTCAATAAAGTCACTGCACGCGACGCGATTCATAATCGTATTTGTCATTTCGTATGTTTTATCGGGACTATCAATTTTACGCGTTGCGTCAAGCCGTCGCGCATCCGATCGTAACGAGTCTCCGCAACGCCTTGCGTTCGAAGTCGCTATCCAACTATTTCCGAAGTCTGGCTATGCACTTATCTCGATTACGATTTCCTTCGTTGACTTGCAAATGCATCAACATTCAGGGCTACGCTCGCTGGTTACTGTTTGCCATTAAAATTCTTTGATTGTAAATTTCAATACAAACAGAACAGTGTTACAATATAGGACTTAGATGTAGCCCTAGAAGTGCACTTTTATTTAATCTGGGTCCTTGTGCCGATGGAGCGAGTGGTAATGCGTTGACTCCGTTGACGAGCTGACGACGGTTATCGGTTCTCTGAAGGTTTGGATTGCTCTGGGTACTGGAGCTTGCTGAGAGGAGAAAGACGTTGAGTGCCTGTATCTGCCTCTCTGGTGGTATGTTCGTTCGTATCTCTGTGTGTGTGTGTGGAAGAAGGAAATGATTCCTCTATTTATAGCTGGGCAGGTTGGCTGCTCATGTGCGCATATGTAGGATGTGCCGGTATGTGGGGACGCCACGTGTTGATTGCTGATGGAGGCGCATGGGTGATGCGTCCTGATCGAGGGGGTTGACTTCTTCATGTTGCTGTTGTGAACCGGCACGTAGCGGAGAAGAAGATCTTTCTATTGCTAAGATCTTGGATAAGTCGAGTCAAAGGACACGTGTCATCGACCCATGACTTGGAGATCTCGGATTTGGTAGAGAATGATCTGGTAGGATGCGCCTAGGATTGGGCGCATGAGGAGACTTTGGCTCGTAACCTTTAGGAGTCACGAACCATTCTGGACGCATGGCTTTTGAGGCGCATGCAGGCGACTTTCCTTCTGTCTTTTGGGATCAGTGAAGAGTCTGGGGTGCATGGCTTTTGAGGCACATGCAGAGCTTCAGATGGAGACTTTTCTTTTGTCTTTAGGAATCAGTGAAGAGTCTGAGGCACATGGCTTTTGAGGCACATGCAGGTTTGGGCGCATGGCCGCAGAGGCACATGCGGGTGGTCGAGTGGCCCCGTGGCAGTAGCCGTCGAAGTAAAGTCATGATGATGCTGACGTTGTCGACGCTTCGTCTTCTGAAAAAGCTGCCGACTGTTCAGACTTTGGGAGATGTGCTGCCAACTCTGTCAGTTCAGCATTTAATGTTTGTGACATTCGATGGACAGCTGAGGGGGCGCGTCGATTGACGTTCCACTGGGTATGGGGATGCATTCTCTGTGATGCGCTTGGCTCTGCAGGGCGCATCTGTATGATGCGCCTGCAGTGGCTGTTTCGTTCCTTGAGTGCTTTAAATAGCCGTTTGGCTGAATTCGAGGCGTCTGGTTCATCCATTAAATGCAAGTTCATTGCTCAGAATTCGGAGAGCCATCAACTTGGTGCGTGGGTTTGATCTGCCCGGTCTATAAATAGTGGCATAGAGAGAGGGTTTGCTTCTCGTTCTTTCACGTACTTCCAACCATGAACTTGGGTACTCGAGTGCATTCTGTTGATGAAGTGCTCCCGAGGGTGAAGATGAGATGCTATGTCGTCGTTGCTGCACTTGAAGGTGACTGTTACATCCAAAAGACGGAGTCGAGGGCTTCCGAGGCAGGCGAAAGGTGCCTGTTGCATCCAAAGATGGGGATGCTCGGGCCTCGTCTCCGTTGTTTCGGAATAGCCGTAGATCGGAATGGCGGTGCTAGGCTCTTTCTTCCTTCAAAGTGGGTGTCACCCACTCTGGTTGTGTTGAAAGCTGCTCCTTTAGCCGTATTTCGATTACGGTCTTCCTTGGTCTTTGGAAGCTCTTTCGAAGCCTCCCCTGGCCACAGATTTTACGGTCCTCTTTACTTTCTCGGTTCCAGCCAGAGGGTTAAATGCTTCATTCGTCGAAGCATTTATCAGGTGAGCCTGGCTGGAAGAGCGGCACATAACTGGGCTGCTGAAGGGATGCACATAACTGGGTATACACATAACTGAGCTGCTGAAGGAGTGTGCCTTGCTGAAGGCGCATGGTGGTGCTGCGCCTGATTGGAGGTGCATGGTGGCTGCTGTGCCTGATTGGAGGCGCATGGCGACTGCTGGCCGTAGACTTAGGATCTTTCCTTTGTAGAAGTTTTCCTTTGTACAGCCTTCTCTAGACATGTAATAGACTTTTATCTGTGAAATAAAAAGTTCTCTTTTCATGTCTATACTTGTTGCTTTTGCTGTGAAGTATTTTTTGTCCAAGCTCTGGCGTATGTAGTGTCCGGCGTATGGGCTTTCTGGTTGTGAAATTCCATGCTTCTACAAGACCCCCTTCAAAGTTTTCAAAACTTTTGGATAAGTTTTGGAATACTTTGAATAAGAAGCATGGAGGTCAAGGCACATGACTGTTTAGGGCGCATGCCTGTTCGGGCACATGCTCCTCTCAGTTAATGATGATGATGCCTCGGTAACCAAAAAGATTAATGATGATCTTTTGGTTTTATTTGCTGTTATCTCTTCACAGAACCCGAGGCAACGGCTGAGATCACACATCATCGGGTCATGCGTGCGACCGAGCCCTATAAATATGCAAGAGATGGAGAGAGAGAGTTCTTCTTCTCCTTGCTTTCTTTAGAGTTCTTCTTCAAAAACCCAAATTTCTTCTTTGAGAGAAATGGCCCCCAAGACACCTCGCGGCGGTGCCGGCAAGGGAAAAGAGCCGATGGAGTATGCTGAAGGGGATGCCCCTATCACCATTGTGTCTCCGGCCGACGTTCGCCCTGCTGTGACGGGTGGGTGTCATCTTTTTCACTACTTTCTTTGTTCAGGCGGTCTTTGGATCATGCGACTGAGTTGACAACTCTCTTCTGTCGATGCGTACGGACCACTGTCCTCGCCGAGGTTTTATCTCGCCAATGTGCATAGGCTTAGGCCTTTATCATGCACCGAGGTTTAACTGCGGACGCGCATGGGTTCACACCCTAAATGTGCCAAAGCCTTTGCTGATGCGCATGGGTTTATGCCCTGATGATGCGCCGAAGCCCCTGCTGACGCGGATGGGTTCATACCCTGATGATGCGCCGAAGCCTCTACTAAGGCGCATGGGTTTACACCCTGATGACGCGCCAGGTTGCTTTGACATACTTTGTCTTTTTTGCCTGACTTTCGATCTTTGTTGTGCCAGTATCGATGACGATTCCTTTGCTGAATGAGGTCCTTCTGGATGCCTTCCTTTGTCAAATGGGAGTTGATTTTGACGAGGCTGTTGTCAATCCTGCCAAGGGTGTTATCTTACAGGATCAACCTCCTGAAAGGGTGCTGCAGATCCAGAACCAGTTGCCAACTTTCCTCCAGAGTATGATGGAGAGCGGAAAACTGAAATCTGCTGAATCCGGCGATGTGACTTTCTTGAGGCCCGCCTTTTTGTTTGGTGATCGCCTGATCTCTACGGAAGCGAAGATACTGAAGGTCAAAGAAGACTGGTTCTTTTCAGCAAAAGGCATGGTGCTGTATATGCGACAACTCGATCGCCAATTGCCGCTGATAGCCTTCTATCGTCTAGCTTCGAAGAGAAGGATGTCCTGGGAACTTACTCCTTCTCAGGGAGGGGCTCTAGGAGGTGCTCTTTCGATTGATGCTACCTCGAATCAAAGGGATACCTTATCTGCTTCACGAACCAGTCCCTCGTTCAGTTGCAGGACTTTGCGTCCCGGGAGCCTCTACAGTGAGGTCCCAACTGACACTTTTGCCTTCAATGCTCCAACCTTTGCGAGTCGGATGTTGACATCGAAGATTGTGTACCCGAAAGGTAGCTTTCGGGTCGAAGGTTGGTGTCATCACATCTCGAGGTGGGACGAGTTGACCACTTGGGTGCTTTCGAAGTTCAAGGCCGAACTTAAGGAGATTGGGCTGACAGCCGCCATCCATGCCATACAGGCTGGTGTGGATCTCAATAAGCCTATATTCCTTGCACTGTTGGAGTTGTTCAATACCCAGACTGGTACCTTTTACACTCCCGTGGGGGAGTTGGGGTTGGCTCTCCACGAGATGTACGAAGTGTCCAAGCTTCCCTGGGGCTCAGAGCCTTACGAGGAATATTTCCCAACAAATGAAGAGATCAGGTTCCGGAAAATAAGAACCCGGAGATGATGGCCGTCTTCAAGGAAGTGGCGAGCCACCATTATTTGATGCATCGGAAGGACAAAGTCAAGACTCAACCTCATGTGACTGCTTGGAGGGATTATATTTTCAAGCAGGATTTGATGGATCCTTCGAGGATTCGGTTTACAACTCCGCAAGGGCTGAAACCTGCGGAAGTGACTTCTGAAATAAGCCGGCTGGACGAGAGGACTCCTCGTTCCAATAAGGATGGTGATAACGCGTATAGCTGCTTCTGGCACTGTGCGCACCGGATGTCATCTAAGGCGGTGTTGACGGCCTACTTGATGATATGGCTCCGGGATTACATGTTTGCGGGCGGATCCAGTGCCGTAGAGAGGGTACATCGGAACCTCATTTTGCCTGCCGTGAAGTTGGCCTTCGGACGACCTTTAGCTCTCCTCCCCGCGATGGTGTGTAACCTGTTGCGAGGTTTGAGGTCTTTTGCTGACGATGTGATCCTCGGGAAAGGAAACAAGGACAACTTTCCCCGGGCCGAGCTGCCCTTCCATTATCTTATGGGATGGCTGATTTTGTATCATCCGAACGTGATGAGTCCCGGTCCGAAGGAGAATCATGTTGAAGGAGATGCCTTCATCCGCCGCTTCTACAAGAGGAAGTGGTTATACATTGGTGTTCCCGTTTGCAGGAGAGTTTTGTCCTTCCTTCAGGGGTGGGAGATTGTCAAGGTTGGCCCCATCTTCAAAGATTTTGAGGCCGATCAAGACTTAGTTGATTCGGGCGAAGATGCGATTACTTTGCCGAAATGGGGTTTTCGTTGGTTGCAAAGTATTCGGCCTTCTCACTTGGTCTATCGCAACCAGAATAGATGTTATCTGGAGCCATATCTGCCCAGCCGATTCGTGCGCCAGTTTGGCTATACTCAGCTGATGCTACGGAATCCCAGTAGCAGTCTGGGGTTCATCGGTAGTTTGCTGGATGGAGCTCGGGGCTGGCAATATCACAATGCCGGGTGTACTGGTGTTCAGTTTACGACGCCCGTTTACAACCCTCGGCCACAGGTCCTGTATTCGGCCGCCAAGCTGTATTGCACTATGAATGTTGCGTCTCCTGGTTATGACAGGGAGACTAGTTTCATCGTCGGAACTCAGCTGGAGCCCACGACGAATATGTTGACGGCAGCCCGATCATATCGTCCTCCAGAATTAGTGGGATATCGGGCTGCTGCTGCAGCACCAGTGAGGGATCTGTCTGTTGGGAAGAGGCGTGCTGACACAGAAGCTGGTTCTTCTGTACCAAAAAGGCCGAGAGGGACATCGACTCCAAGGGCTACAGGAGCGCCACTTGAAAAGCCCGCGGGATCTGCTGAGGTAAGGCATCTCCTGTAATTCTGGTCCGTCTCGTCACTTTAGTGGCTTACGCTTTTCTTCTTATAGGGATCGAAGAAGAAGACCCGTGTTCCAAAATCGGGTGTTAGTAAACCGAAGGAGGTGGCAAGCTCTTCTGATGAGCGCATTCCATCGATGATAATGTCTTCCGTGGAGGGGAGTCCCGAAGATGTTCCTGCGGAGATTTCAGTACCTCCTGACTTTGTTGAAAGGATTGCGGAGGTTGCAACAACTTCCAAAAAGGTACAATCTGCCGTGGAGGCCTTGGACGTTGAGGGTCCTACGGACTCGAGGCATCCTGATGATGAAGTGGATTGGAGTTCGTCGCCTTCCGATGACGTCCCTCCAGCGTTGCAACAGTCTGTTGCGGGGACAACAGATATGGTTGGAACGGAGGAGAGGGTTGATTCCCCTCCTTGTCATGATGAGGGGAGATCGGCTGTATCATTGCCAAGTCCTACCCCGGCCTCACCCGTGGAAGTTAAGGTAGCTACCGATCATGTGGTAGCGACAGATACTGTCCCTGCAGAGGGACTTGAGAAGGATGAGACTCATCTGCCAGTCCTGTCTCTCGGAGCGGGCCAGAAGATGAGTGTTGATCTCCCCGTTCTGCCAGGGGAAGTACTGACTGCTGATAGGATGTTGGGGGCAGAAGAGGTGGCCGTAGACGTCGGTGGTTCCTCCGAACTTGAGAAGGGTAAGGGTGTGGAACCCTCTGTTGCCCCTCCTACTTGGGGTACTATCTCAACGCCTGTGCGGGCTTCCTCTGTTCCTTCGGCTCCTCGGGCTAGCAGTCCGGCCCGTGTTGATGAAGAGCCTATTGATGCCGAGATTCCAGTCTCGCAGATTGAGGTTGGCGGATCTTCTTCCGGTCCGCTAACTACAGCAGCCCCTCCAACTCCTGCTATGACGCCGCAGGTGCTGGCGGACGCAGATGAATATGTGAAATTCATCGTTTAGGGGGTGTATAAAATGCTGCAGAAGGGTGTATCTGCTGTGATGGACGCCAACGGAAGTTTTGCGACGGCAAGAACTCTGACAATGCCTTATATCGAGCTGATTCGCGTTCACCAAGGCCACGACCATATGGCCGAGATCCTGGAGGCTTCGGTGATTGAGTTGGACCAGCGGCTCACGGAACTTCAGCGCATCCAGCGAAATGACCTTTCCGTCTTGATAGATGCGGAGAAGGAGAAGTTGATCGCTGAGATTGAGTCTTCCTACCAGGCCACTGTGAGCATCTGGGAGCACGAGGTGGCTGAGACTGAGGCTGCGGTGGGACAGTTATCTCAGTCCATGAAGGAGACAATAGAAATGCGAGCTGCGTTGGACGCTAGTATCGCAGAGATCAACGCCCAGATGCGCCGTCTTGAGGACCAACGGGCCCGGCTCCAGTTAGATGCCGAACGTGTCCAGGCTGAACACGTAGCTTTCAAGAAGGAGGAAGCAACCTTCCCTCATCGGGCTCTTGCCCTGGCTCGGCAGCGACAACAGCTTGATGAGAAGCATGAGAATGATACTTCCGCTGAGGCCGTTGAATTGATGCGTCAGGAAGCTGAGCGTCGAGTCCTGGCGACTGTGGAGTTAAAGAGCTCTCAACCAACCCTGGAGATGCTTAGGGACTGTAGCGTCTCCTTTTTTATGTATTTGTAACTCTTGCTGGGGAATAGTATAGTTTTGTACTCTCTCTTTCAGAAAAATAAGGAAGTAAGCAACTTTTTTTTGTGATGTGTTCATTTTTGTTATCATGAACTTGATGATTTGTGTGAACCTATTATCTTTTGCGTACCTTAGTTTTTAGGTACAGATAATAAGTTTGAAAGAACCAACATGTTTGCTCAGAGGTAATATGGACGTGGCAATCATTGAGGTTCAACTGATAGAATCTTCCTACTCAGAGGTATTATGGACGTGGTAGGAATGATCCAGGGGAATACGCTGAACAACTCAGAGGTGATGTGGACGTGGAAGTTCTGCGATCAATGTACGATAACGCAAGGGTTGTTTGTACGAGGTGTTTACTCAGAGGTAATGTGGACATGGTAAACATGAAGGATAGCGTAGGCTTACGAAGTGTAAGATTCTGCTTTGTAGGGTGTAGAAGGACAACTCAGAGGTGATATGGACGTGGTTGTCTTTCTACTGGAGGGTGCTACGGAACAGCTGGGTTCCAGAAGCGTATGGTTTTGTTGGAAGGAAATTGTCTGTGAATCCTGATGATTGGGTCCATAGATCCCCTTGTGGAAGCACATATCTGAAAGATGTCAAAAGTAGTACTTCTTCAGGAACTTGCCGTTGATGGGCATCATGAACAAGTCCCTATTGGGTTTGGCGAGGCGGTAAGCACCGTTTGAGTATACCGTCTCAATGATGAAAGGTCCTTCCCACTTGGGCTCGAACTTTCCTGGTGTCTTGTGAGTTAACACCATCGGCCTCCTGACTGCCAGAACCAGGTCGCCAACTTGAAAAGTTCTCTGTTTGACCTTCTTGTTGAAAGCCTGTGATATACGGGCTTGGAAGAGTTCGATACGTTGTTGAGCTAGGAGACGCTTTTCGTCAAGTGCCTCCAGCTCCCGCAGACGACGACGTTGATTGTCCTCTTCTGTGAGTTTGTTTGTGATTGCTACGCGGAGTGAGGGTATCTGGATCTCGAGAGGCAGTACCGCTTCACTCCCGTAGACCAGGGAGAATGGTGTGTTGCCTGTTGGGGTTCGTACCGTTGTGCGGTAGGCCCAAAGACATTCGCCCAGCTTTTCATACCAGTCGCGTTTGTTGGATGACACAACTTTTTTGAGCAGCCTAACAATAGTCTTGTTGAACGCCTCGGCCAATCCGTTTGCTGCCGGATTGTAGGCGGTTGATGCCACATTTTGAATACGATTATTGTCACAGAATCTGCTGAAAACATGGCTGATGAACTGAGGACCATTATCGTGGATGATCCTCCGGGGTACTCCGAAGCGGTAGATAACGTGGTGTTTGATAAAGCTGACCACCCTGGAGCTCTTTACTTCCGCCAATGGGACTGCCTCTGCCCACTTAGAGAAGTAGTCGATAATGGCCAGGATGAAGCGGTGCCCCCTTGATGAAGAAGGGGTGATCGGTCCTACGATGTCCATGCCCCAGGCTTCGAAGGGCCAAGATGCGACTGTAGGATGCAGTGGTTCTGACGGCGTATGAATGAAGTCTGCGTGAAGTTGGCACGCATGGCACTTCTTAGCATAGTCGACAGCATCAGCGGCCATTGTTGGCCAATAGTAGCCCATACGTCGCAGTCGATCCTGCAACTTAGGCCCGGGTTGATGAGCTCCGCAAGTTCCGTCATGAGCTTCTCGGAGAGCTTCGGTCGCCTCTTCGTTGGACAGGCATCGAAGGAGGAGCCCATCATAGGAGCGTCGGTACAGCATTTTAGTAGCTGTATCATAGTAGAATCGAAGAGAACGTCTCCTGACTGAGACGGCTTCCTTCGAGTCCTCTGGAAGAATTTCGTAGATGGCGTAGTCGATGAACGGGAACCTCCAGTCTCGGACATTAACACCAGTACCGGTTGGCATGGCATGGTCCACTCGTAAGCAGAGGTTGTTTTTAGGACAAACCAAGTCTCGGCCAACCACCGTGACGTAGTGTTGAGTCCCAAGGGGTGCTGCTAATGAGGCTGCGAGGCCAGCCAGAGCATCAGCCTCCAGGTTTTGTAGACGAGGGACGTGTTCGATGAAGAACCCGGTGAAGGTTGAAATGATGTTCAATGCAACTTCATAGTAAGGGATCAGATCTTCATGGCGAACTTTGTATTGCCCTCGGATCTGGTTTACGACGAGTTTCGAGTCGCCGTAGTCTTCCAGATGATCCACCCCCAGCTGTTGTGCCAGCTGGAGTCCCATAATGAGTGCGTTGTACTCGGCGACATTGTTGGAGCACGGCTTCGAAAGAGAGTAAGAACGCTGGATGACTAGCTGATCGGGGGAGACTAAGACTACCCCCACTCCTGCGATGATCTGGCCTTTGGGGTCTGTTCTTGAAGCGCCATCGAAAAACATCCGCCAGACGGAGCCTTCTTCGGTGACGTTTGATTCTTGGACCTCATCCGGGATGTCTTCATAGAGTCTTGAGGACTCCGGGATAGGGTGTGCAGCTAAGAAGTCGGCCAGAGCTTGACCCTTAACAGCCTTCTGTAGAACGAACACCATGTTGTATGGCGTTAGCAAGATCGCCCATGTGGCTAGCCGGGAGTTCAGTGGTCCTGGCTTCGTCATGAGGACTCTGAGTGGATTGACTCGGAAGATGACATGAATTGTCTGGCCCGAGACATAGTGGCGAGTCTTCTGGATGGCAAATACCAGAGCCAAGCACTCCTTTTCAACGGAGTTGTACCGGTGTTCAGCCCCGATCAGGGTTCGACTGAGGTAGTAGATCGCTTGCTCATAGCCTGTGTCGTTGTTCTGAGCTAGCAGGGCGCCGAGGGAATGATCCATGGCACGGACGTAGAGCAGGAATGGTTTGCCAGCGACGGGTGCCACCAGAACTGGAGGGCTCATCAGGTAGGCTTTGATGTCGTCGAAAGCCTTTTGGCATTCCTCTGTCCAGACGTAAGAGACTCCCTTCTTCATGAGCTGGGTGAAGGGTTGACATTTGCCGGAGAGGTTTGCTATGAACCTCCGGATGTACGCCAGACGTCCCTGTAAGCCTCGAAGTTCTCGAAGATTCTTCGGAGGGTCCATGTTGAGGATAGCTTTGGTTTTCTCAGGATCGACATGAATACCTTTTGCCGTGATGACAAAACCCAAGAATTTTCTGCTAGAAACTCCTAGGAAGGATTTAGCGGGGTTCATCTTGAGTTGATGTGCTCGCATGAGATCAAAGACTATCTTCAGGTCCTGTAGGTGATCTCTTTTAAGGCGGCTCTTGACTGCGATGTCGTCAACATAACATTCGACTGTCTTATGAAGATGTTGACGGAAGATGGTGCTCATAGCTCGTTGGTATATCGCACCGACGTTCTTCAAGCCGAAGGGCATTACTGTGTAGCAGAAAACGCCCTTTGGAGTCCTGAATGACGTATGTTTTGCGTCATCGGGGAACATCTTGATTTGATTGTAGCCTGAATACCTGTCCATAAAAGATATGCGTTCGAAGCCACACGTATTGTCGATCATCACATCAGTGATTGGAAGTAGGAATTCGTCCTTCGGACAAGCATAGTTGAGGTCTCTGAAGTCGATACAGACTCGTATCTTCCCATTCTTTTTGGTAACAGGTACAACGTTGGCTACCCAATCTGGGTGTTGCTCTTCACGGATGAAGCCGCTAGTCAGGAGTTTATCTACCTCCTGATCGATGGCATTCATGATGTTCGGACGGAAGCGCCGCTGTTGTTACATGATAGGCTTGGCATCAGGCAAGATATTCAACCTATGCATCGCAATCTGGGGATCAAGTCCCGGCATATCTTCATAGCTCCAGGCAAAGACGTCGATATACTCTTTAGCCAGTTGGATTAGAGACTCTCGGTCTTCTCCTTCTAGGCTTTTGCTGATGAAGATGGGTTTGGAAGAAGACCCGTCTCCAAGGTCGATCTGCTCGACTTCATCCTCGGTAGGAGGTTTACGTAATTCGAAACGAGACTCCCATTGTTGTCCCAGGCGTTGAGCCCAGGGTTCTTCTTCGAAGGGTTCCGGCACTTGGTCTTCGCCTTCACCTTTTTGAGGTTGTGCTGATGTCGTGTTAGCTGACAGCACTTTCCTAAAGACTGATCCGATACTAGTATCGGAATCCCAAGTCGATGTTTCAGACGAGTGGGAATGTTCTACGTCTTCTGCATCTGAACTCTCCGGAGTTGATGGCGGCGTGACATAGCCTACCCCCCGTCGAGTTTTGTTGTAGTAGTCCTGCGGCTTTCCTTTGGGTGTTAGAAGCCGGAGAGGGAGACGTCGACCTTTGCCGTAGTTCAGGCCTTTGTCGCTGTTTAGGTCGTAGCCCATCTTTTGGATGAGGTACTTTGCCTTATTCGTGTACCGATAGAGTTGCATTCTGCCGGCATCTGGTTCTGGTTCGAGCGGCGGGAGGTCTTGACGACGCTTGCCTTCACCAAGGATGATGGATACTTCGTCTCGACTTCGTGGAGGGACTATGTAGCAGACTCCTTGAGACGGGACTACTCGATTTACATTATAGACGGTCGTTATTTGTGTTTGCAACGACCGTAGAGCGTTATCTAATGTATACATGGCATTCCAATGTGAAAGACAAGAATAATTAAAAGACACTCTATTATTGATGAAGTACGAGATTTTATCCCGTGGGATTACATTGTCTAAGGAGGGTGCATCTACATCAGCAGAGATATATTCGCTAAGCTCCTCATCTGTAAGCACTGGGGCTGGATCAGGAGAGTCCACCACAGCTTTGATTTTGGGGTCTGAGAGGGTTATGTGAGCCCTCTCTGGCATCTTGGATGACTGCGGGGGCTTGCCCTTGAGACGAACCTTCAGTGGTGCCTTAGATGCGCCTCCAGTGATTGGTGCCTTCCCCTGTAATTTTACCACCAGAGGAGCCGATGTTTGAGGCGGCTTCCCTTTGAGGCGTATCTTCAGGGGAGCCTCAGGAGTTGGTGCTTTTCCTGCTAGCTTAATGCTCTCTGGAGGCACCTTCTGGGGCGGTTTGCCCTTGAGTCGGATCTTCAGGGGAGCATCAGGAGTCGTCTCAGGCTCCATGTCCAGCTCGGCTGCTGTCTCTGCCTCATCATCAGCATCATTGGCTTCCTCCTCGTCAAGTGATTTGTACAAGTCGGAATCGGTGAAATAGGCTTCAATCCCTTTGAAAGGATCGATGTCTGCGAACTCCGTCCTGATAACGCCGTTGGTGGATACATATTTCATGCATTGGTGGAGCGTGGATAGCACCACCATGTACTCATGTAGCCATGGTCGACCGAGCAGGATGTTGTAGTTGACCTTGGCATCCACCACATAGCAGGTCACCTCAGTTTTGATATTACCGATGTGACACTTCAGTCGAATTTTGCCCAGTGGCTCGCTTTTGCTAGCGTTGAAGCCACTGATGGTTGTGTTGGAGGGCGCCAGCCGGTATATTGGGATCCCCAGTGTTGACAACAGCGCCTTCGGAATGATGCTGAGAGAAGACCCCGGATCGATCTGAATCCGGTTCACCTTAACTGAACCGACATACCCCGTGTAATACAGCGGCCGGTTATGTCGATGGTGCTTGAGCAGCATGTCTTGTTGGGTGAAAGTTATGTTTGGGATAACTTCATCCGCACAATGACAGTGCGTGCAAGTAGTTGGAAGGTCTTCCGGCTGCTTGACCTGACTGAGAAAGGATTCGGCATCCTTCTGAGCTTCACAGAGAGCTTCTCGGGAGTCTTTGGAAAGATGCAGGAGCTCGAACAACGATAGGCGGGCAGAAGTACTGGCCAGTTGTGCCAGTATGTCAAAGTTGTGGGGCTTGGCTAGCCCCGAAGCATTCTTCTTTTGTAGAGGCCTGTCGAAACGAACCTCCACCTGCTTCTGCTTATTGGCTGCTGAGGGCTTAGGCGGGCCCTCTTCCTGGACAGCAGGGACGGTGCAAGGAGGCACCCCTTCGGCGGCAGCTTCGCCGGGTTGGACGTTCTGTTGTGAACGCGTCTGCGCAGGAAGCGCCTCTTCTGTTGAAGAAGAGACCATGCGGCAAGACTTGATCTTCCTGCCTTTGGATTTGGAGGTAGGACGTACCTCGGGTTGAGTCACCTCGGAGACGAGGTCGGGGTGGACCCATAGGACCTCTTCTCGAGATGTGGTGAGTGGGATGAGTCCACTCACATTGTCACGGGTAGGTGGTAAGTTGACCACCTCTATTGTCGCCTTAGGGATGGGGACGACGCCATCTTGTGTGGTAGTTGGCGGCAAGGTGCCGAACTGGAGTGACACCACATTCGCTGTCACCGTTTTCTCTTCGTAGTCGACGGAGATTACATCCGCATTGATCATGCGCTGGATATAATTTTTAAGGACATAGCAGTCCTTGGTCGGGTGTCCGACAAACTGATGGTAGTGACAGTACCTCGGGTTGTCCACTTTCCCAACTTCATCGGGCCGCTTTGGGTCCGGTAGCTTGATCTTGTCACCCTGCTTCAGTATTTCAAAAAGTTGCAAGGTGTCTTCGTCGTTGAACGAATAAACCTTCTTGGGCCTTGGTGCAAGTGGAGGCTTCTGAGTAGGCGCAGATGCGCCTTTTGAGGCATTGACAGTCAATGCCTGCTTCCCCTTTGTCTCACGTCCGGTGTTGTTGGGCGCAGACCTTTTCCCTTGTCATCAAAGGCAGGAAAGCTGACCCCCAGGAGACGTGCATTGGCTGCCTTCTTTTCTGCGACCTCTGCTTCGATGATCAGGGAGCTCCAGTCGGGGGAGGAGTAGAGTTGAGCCAGAGTTTGACTGCAGGCAGCATGTTCATGCTGCAAGAGGAGAGGAGCGCATGTTCCGGCATGCCTGGAGGTAATCTGAAGCAGGCATGTCGAAAGCGTTCGATGAATACCCGAACGGTTTCCTTTTCCTTCTGGCGTATCTCTATGAGGGACGCCATCGTCATGTCCTTCCCGCCGTCGTAGAAGCGGTCGAGGAAGAGGCGCGTCAAATCGTCGAAGGATGATATGGAATTGTCGGGGAGGCTGCAGTACCAGTCATATGCCACTCCCTTCATTGCTCCGATAAATATGCTAGTGAGGAGCGCGTCCTCCTTCGGGAGATGTCCCGTTTGGGACTGGAAGTACGTCAGGTAGCGGCGCGGAGAGTCCTTCCCGTCGTATGGCGTCAGTGTTTGTGGTTTATACTTTGGAGGATAAACCACCTTGTTCCACTCGAGGGGATAAGGTTGGGGATGCCCATCTTCTGGCGCTCCTCTTGCCTGTTCTTGGACTCAAAGCGCTCCCGCAAGTCCTTGATCATTTCGACCACATCCTCCGTGGAGCTGGGTGTTGGGGAAGGTGGTACCACCTGAAGTTGAGCGTTTGAGGGCTCAGACGTCCGGGGTACTTCTCGGCGGTCTGTGCCTGAGGGTACCCGTTGAAGGGATACACTTGACTCCCTATTGGCCCCTGGGTCGGGACCGGTCGAAGGCGTTTGGGTCAAAGCCGACCGTATTTCAAACACCGCCTGAGTCAGTGTTTGCATGGAAGCAGAGAGGGTTTTGAGCCCACCCTCTAATGTGTCTATGCGCTGGACGATGTCCTGCGGCGGTGCATCAGACTCGACATCAACCTCAGTCACATTCACCGTCACGACGCAACCGGGAGTGGAGGGATGAATTGAGGCCTCACTCTCGGCTTCACTCTCATGTAGGGGAGTCGCCTCCCCTGGAGCTTCATCTTGGCTCCCCCCAGTTACGTTCTGGAGGTCATTCTCGACGGGCGCATCTGCAAGGGTCTGATCACCCTGAGCTCCGTCTTGAAAGGCCTCTTCGTCTCCGGAACTCGGGTCCGCAGATGCTAGGCTACCCCCAGCTATGTTCTGGGGGATGTCCTTGTCTTCAGAGACTTCTGGGAGGCTAGCTTCGCCTCAAGGATCTGCCCCAAGTGTGCTTTGGACACACTCATCTTCGGAAGGAGGCTCGACAAGGGTCTGACTACCCCCAGCTTCCTCCAAGAACTTCTTCCTCGACCGAGTGCTTTCGAACACTCCGGAGGATGAGACAGCCACCTTGGTTTTCCTCGGCTGGCTTTTGGATGAGGACGAGGAAATGTCAGTCATTTTTTGGACTGATGAGGAGTTGGAGATCACGTTGCATGAAGCAACCCTTGGCTCCTCTTCTGTTGACACCTTCCTCCCAAGGCGATGTCGAAGGGGTGTCGATGATTGCAGCCTCTGGAAGACTGACTGCCTTGGTGGTACTGCCGCCTTACAACAGCAGTTGATGGTGACCACCGCACAAGTATGCCCTGTGAGAGGCGTATCATGCTTGTTGGTCAACTCTCCTGACCGGCGTTTGTGAGTGATCACGTTACGCAGGTCGTTGGAGGAGAGTGCTACTTTCGTACCCCCTTCAAGCGCATGGCAAAGCCAAGCGTTGGGGTGGTCAAGTGAGTGCTGCGCCCCCTGATCTGATACCAAACAGGCATCCCGATCAGTAGTGGAGGAACCACAACATTTGTTTGTCTTGTTCGACTTAGTTGCGCACGCAGCAGATGTGCCCAAGTGAGACAAGGGTTTTGAAGGTCGGCTCGTTCTCGGCGCCGCAGCACTCGAGCCGACCTTGTGCAACTTACCATCAGCAGCGCGCATGATTGTGAGCGCATGCTTCTGGCTTGTTGCTGGCATAGCACGTTTGGGACGCATGGCCCGTGCTGCCTTGGACTTCTTCGTACCAGACCGCTGGGGCGCGTAGTACTCAGAATCTAAATTCTCCTCGCTACTACAGCGAGTGAGTCTGTCAAAGATAGAGATCTTCTGTGGCGCATCAGAGACGATGTGCGGGGCATTGGTCGCGCCCCTGCTCCGTCGATGCATCTTCCTCGCCTGAGAGGGAGATGGCTGGGGAATATGGTTAGCCGCACGTTTCCCCGAGAGATGTGCTGCATCAGCGGGCACATCTTGGTTGCTGAGGACGTCAGCAGGAAGGAAGGACTGGATTGGCGCATCCCCTTCGGTAGTGGTGCCCGAGGCGTCGACCTTGTGCACCCAGACTCGGCGGGTCTTCTTCGGCTTCGGCAGCCGCTTCGAAGGACTCGTACTGCCTTCAGATATGAACTCCTCATACGCCTGTTGATTGAGGCGTACGACCAGCGTCTTGTGGGAGGAGCCCACCTTCACGTCGTCGGCTTACGACACAACTTTCTGAGTGGAGGAGAAAGAGGTCCCCAGCAGAGTCGCCAGCTTGTTTGCCATTAAAATTCTTTGATTGTAAATTTCAATACAAACAGAACAATGTTACAATATAGGACTTAGATGTAGCCCTAGAAGTACACTTTTGTTTAATCTGGGTCCCTTGTGCCGATGGAGCGAGTGGTAATGCGTTGACTCCGTTGACGAGCTGACGACGGTTATCGGTTCTCTGAAGGTTTGGATTGCTCTGGGTGCTGGAACTTGCTGAGAGGAGGAAGACGTTGAGTGCCTGTATCTGCCTCTCTGGTGGTATGTTCTTTCGTATCTCTCTGTGTGTGTGTGGAAGAAGGAAATAATTCCTCTATTTATAGCTGGGCAGGTTGGCTGCTCATGCGCACATATGTAGGATGTGCCGGTATGTAGGGACGCCACGTGTTGATTGCTGATAGAGGCACATGGGTGATGCGTCCTGATCGAGGGGGTTGACTTCTTCATGTTGCTGCTGTGAACCGGCACGTAGCGGAGAAGAAGATCTTTCTGTTGCTGAGATCTTGGATGAGTCGAGTCAAAGGACACGTGTCATCGACCCATGACTTAGGGATCTCAGATTTGGTGGGGAATGATCTGGTAGGATGCGCCTAGGATTGGGCGCATGAGGAGACTTTGGCTCGTAACCTTTAGGAGTCACGAACCATTCTGGGCGCATGGCTTTTGAGGCGCATGCAGGCGACTTTCCTTCTGTCTTTTGGGATCAGTAAAGAGTCTAGGGCGCATGGCTTTTGAGGCACATGCAGAGCTTCAGATGGAGACTTTTCTTCTGTCTTTAGGGATCAGTGAAGAGTCTGAGGCACATGGCTTTTGAGGCGCATACAGGTTTGGGCGCATGGCCGCGGAGGCGCATGCGGGTGGTCGAGTGGCCACGTGGCAGTAGCCGTCGAAGTAAAGTCATGATGATGCTGACATTGTCGACGTTTCGTCTTCTGAAAAAGCTGCCGACTGTTCAGACTTTGGGAGATGTGCTGCCAACTCTGTCAGTTCAGCATTTAATGTTTGTGACATTCGATGGACAGCTGAGGGGGCACGTCGATTAACGTTCCACTGGGTATGGGGATGCATTCTCTGTGATACGCTTGGCTCTGCAGGGCGCATCTGTGTGATGCGCCTGCAGCGGCTGTTTCGTTCTTTGAGTGCTTTAAATAGCCGTTTGGCTGAATTCGAGGCGTCTGGTTCATCCATTAAATGCAAGTTCATTGCTCAGAATTCGGAGAGCCATCCACTTGGCGCGTGGGTTTGATCTGCCCGGCCTATAAATAGTGGCATGGAGAGAGGGTTTGCTTTTCGTTCTCTCACGTACTTCCAACCATGAACTTGGATACTCGAGTGCATTCTGTTGATGAAGTGCTCCCGAGGGTAAAGATGAGACGCCATGTCGTCGTTGCTGCACTTGAAGGTGACTGTTACATCTAAAAGACGGAGTCGAGGGCTTCCGAGGCAGGCGGAAGGTGCCTGTTGCATCCAAAGATGGAGATGCTCGGGCCTCGTCTCCGTTGTTCCGGAAGAGCCGTAGATCGGAATGGCGGTGCTAGGCTCTTTCTTCCTTCAAAGTGGGTGTCACCCACTCTGGTTGTGTTGAAAGCTGCTCCTTTAGCCGTATTTCGATTACGGTCTTCCTTGGTCTTTGGAGGCTCTTTCGAAGCCTCCCCTGGCCATAGATTTTGCGGTGCTCTTCACTTTCTCGGTTCCAGCCAGAGGGTTAAATGCTTCATTAGTCGAAGCATTTATCAGGTGAGCCTGGCTGGAAGAGCGGCACATAACTGGGCTGCTGAAGGGATGCACATAACTGGGTATGCACATAACTGAGCTGCTGAAGGAGTGCGTCTTGCTGAAGGCGCATGGTGGTGCTGCGCCTGACTGGAGGCGCATGGTGGCTGCTGCGCCTGACTGGAGGCGCATGGTGGCTGCTGCGCCTGATTGGAGGCGCATGGCGACTGCTGGCCGTAGACTTAGGATCTTTCCTTTATAGAAGTTTTCCTTTGTACAGCCTTCTCTAGACATGTAATAGACTTTTATCTGTGAAATAAAAAGTTCTCTTTTCATGTCTATACTTGTTGCTTTTGCTGTGAAGTATTTTTTGTCCAAGCTCTGGCGTATGTAGTGTCCGGCGCATGGGCTTTCTGGTTGTGAAATTCCATGCTTCTACAGTTACTTACATAGTCCCCGTGCTTAGATTCTCCCGACGCAAGTTTAAATTAACATTGCACAAAGGCCACAATCTATCCGACATGAAAGTTTACAGCAAGGCGACAGTGCTCAAGGCAACGATCGCCTTAGCACGAATGTCTTTACGACGCGTCTCACATTCAATTTCCTAACGAGTAGGAATTCACTAGCCAAATTCCTAACTTATCCATCTCGCAACATCGAATATAAGTTCGATTCACGCAAGCTCAATTGCAAGGTGAATCTGAATCTAACGACATGACTCGTAAGTCATTCCCTTATCATTCCCTCTCGTGCATAGCACGTTTCTCGCAATCGCCTATCCGAATCACCAAGTCCGTTGGTGAATTCTAGTTCGACCGTCGACCAACATAACCATTCAAGTATTCATCCGACGAATACTCAAAATCTAACTTATCATTCGCAATCGAAAGCTGTTCCAACAATTCTCGATCGCCTAGACTTATCGTCAATATGCACCTTATTATATTTGTTATCGGTGCAATCTCATATGCGATATCGCATGGGTCATCTTACGGTCTGCAGCGTTCAATTTGATTTGGCGGTCAAGTCTTCTAGGGTCAGCTGCCCCAAAGCTACGCTCGATAATTGTGGATCATCACCGAAGGACAGTTTAATACGAACCATGCTATATCTTATTTCGGAGCCAAATCACGTTCCGACGATTCTATACGACTACCCAATTTTGGACAAAACCATTTCTATCGGCGCAACTGATGCGCAACTATCCTCCGAGTCAAGTCAATGCACTGCTGTCGATGATTCCACAATTTATGAAACATCTACTCGCATCGAGTTCAAGTCTATCTTATTTACGGGTCGACACATGAGATGCTATACGCATCGAGCAATCGTCGATGACTTATAGTCTCGTCATGATTAATCATAAAATTTACGATCAACCAAATTCGTTCATTCTCGTATCGTTACTTACAAAATTTTGATAGCACAAGGCGCACTCCATTTTGCATTCTCATATCGTGCTTACGTTCCTTGCGTATCGATCTTGATAGTTCATATCAATTTCGATAGCAAGAGGGTCGACTTCGAATCCGTTTCAACATCAACTTAACTCGCATCGCATACATCCAAGCTCGCAACAAACTTTTCCATACGCATCTACTCGTTCTCTGATTTGCCGCATCTCGCTATACTTTGATCGCGTAACCGAGTTACCGATTATCCAACATCGTGCCCTCGAGTTATACGATCTCGCCCTCTAGGTTTTGCGTGTTTTCAGTCGTACTCAAATGAGTGTCGTCGTAACCTAACCAACTATTTCATAGGCACGGTTTCTCGCGTCAATCAACTTTCTTACTGAAGTCGCACATCGTGCGATTCGATTTACAATTCACATCGCCCGATCTATCGAAATCGCAAGTCGTGCGATTCGATTCGCCTTAGCCGAACATTTCTATCGAGATCGCAAGTCGTGCGATTCGATTCGTCTCGCCCAACATTTCTACCGAGATCGCAAGTCGTGCGACTCATTTATAAGTTCAAGTTTTCCCTTCCCGTCGATCCGATTATTGCATCAAGGCATAATCATTTTGCTAGTCTCGGTCGTCCGACCAACTTATAACTTCCGTCCGACGTATCGTTCATCGATACGAGTCTCGCCTTATCGTCCCAACCAATTTTCGAAGAACACTTGCATCAACATACCGTCATACAAAATTTCATTCGTGTCTCGGTACTCTCCCGTCCGTTGCGGACAAACCTTCCGCAATTCTCACAACGCGTCGATGAATTTTATCGCACAAGTGCTATACCATATACCACTCGGAATCGAGTCATTCATCGCCTACGTGGTATGGCATATACCACTCGGAACTCAAGTTATTTCCCTCGCATTATACTTAGTATAGGCCAACGTTCTCTTCCGACTCACGATTTCCGCAGTGATCGTGCTTGATCACAACCGTAACTTTGATTCTATCAAAAATTCGACACGATTCGGTCAATGTTCTCGGTTGCCAACATAAGTTTGGTGTGCAACCGAACGATTCGTTCTATCGATTTACGATTTCAATTCTTTTCTTACGTTGCATCTCGTGCAACAATTTATTTGATATGCATTGTACCCCGTGCAACAAATTTTACTTTCGATACGTGTTGCACATCGTGCTACGATTTATTTCCGATACTTTCATTCTACTTTGTACAACGATTCAATTCCGATTTCCTTTGCACTTCGTGCAACGATTAATTTGATATGCGTTGCACCACGTGCAATGGTTTTTACTTTTCAATACGCGTTGCACATCGTGCAATGATCATTTCCAATATTTACCGTACCTCGTGCAACGAATTACTCTCGACTTTCCAAGTCAATGCACAATCCGTTTAACACATTCGGTATTGGCTTATCACTTCTCACTTTTATTTTAACGCATATTCATCATTACTCGTTGCACTTCGTGCATTATTTTATTTCTCATTCAACATGTTACATTGCGACAATATCTCAAATCGTATTTCAAAATTTGTTGTGCTTGCAGCAACTAACATTTTTACGGCTCGTTTGCATTCAATGCAATATACCCCTCGCGACTTTCTTAGCAAACATCGTGTAATTTCTAAAACACATACGGCAAAATTACACGATTTGTATTAGACTTATTGTATGGAACATCCAGTGCGGCATCGAGTAGAGTCAAGAGTGATATCAAGTGGTGGTGGGCAACTTTTTGAATTGTAATGAAGCGAGCGTCCAGAGGAAATTGAGCCTAGAGCTCTGATACCAATTTGTCACGCCCCGACCCGGAATCACCCGAATCATCGTCCTCGCAGGGGGCGTGATGTCGCACGAGCCTGGAGTTGCGTTCATGCAAGGCAAGATGACAAGTTCTTAAATGGTTATCTTTTGATTTGATATTAACAACGAAAGGAAACAGAGTATACGAAACAATTCTCTTTATTGATATCTGAAACTGAGATTATAATGGCTTTCGATAGCTTAACAATATATGCCAGATTAGCTACAACACTCAGGTTCTCTCTTGCCCACAAAGGATTTCACCGTTCCATACATCATGCCTTCTATATCTCGGCCGCATCAATCCAGCTGCGTAGTACGAGCGTCAACGCGATAGCACGCTTCAATGCGCTTCGGCATTCCAAGCCTTAACACATTCAAGCAACGCTTCGCCGCGAGCAATCCATTCCCTGCACCCTGCATGAAGCTGGTGGGGGATCAGTACGTTCGTCCTCGCATGTACTGAAGCAAAGATCATCTTTCCAAACCGACATTTTAATCTTTATGTTGAATCATGCAACTTAGCTTATGATCTTGCTATGTTCTCCTTAGGGTCAATTTCATGGCATCTTCAAAAGCGTAAAGTATGTTATCATAGCAGCATGTTATCGAATTGAATAGGCAAACAAACAAGCAATCTCGTGTTTGATTCGTGGCGCGACTTACCAAGTCGACGCACTCGCCCTTGCGCCGTCGCAAGGTGAATACGCCGTAATCCTTCCCTGTCATGTTATTGTGTATCTCTAAGCAGGATCTCTATGCGGAACGCATATGCACCTACACTTTCAATCCATCGTTCCTTAACTATATGAGGGCCGTTGGCGTATCCGCGCCGGAATGGACAAAAGGAGTTCCTTTCTTTTCTCTCCTTCTTTTCTCTCTCTTTGGTTGGGCTGCTCGGCGTTTCACGGGTTGGGTCACATCCCAACAACCGAAACGTTCTCGCTGCATACCATCATTTGCGACTTTTTCTATCTTGTTTAAGGATGTGCCCCTACAAAGATTATCCGAATCCCTCCGCGGCCAAAGCGGTTTCGGGGCGTTCCGGCATTTAATCGTTCGGGGGAAACACCCGTGCACGGGCTATTATCACGATTTAATCTCGATCCCATTCCAATCGACCATGCAACGCCCTATCATTCAAGTAATCAAATTCAAACAACCAAACATAGTCTTGAGTCCGAGACTCAGACTTATCATCTCGCATCTCTTTCGTTAGCTTTCTGTGTTCTTATATTTTATACTTCGTTTCAATGATTCAATGGCATCGTGCCTCAACTCAATGCTCGTCAACCGAACGACCCGAGGGTCTTGAACACCTTTCGAGGCACCATGTCATATCCAACAGTTCTGCCATATTCATGTCACAACTGTATTCTCTCGCAACGAAGCCATCTTTTATTATCCCGTGTACGTAGGCACGTTTCGACCGTATCCCCATGTTCTATAACTTAGCATTCAATGTTCGGGACTTGCGCGCTAGGGCGCTCGCCTATTGTCTTTCAATGTTCTAGCCGTCTAACTTGTGCATCAAAGGCACGGTATGGTTCGTGCACTAAGGCACTCGCCGATTATAGTTATCCCATATTCTTACGGCTTGCGCACCGAGGTGCTCGCCTTAGCGATATCCAATGTTCCGTAGCGACTCGTGCATATTGATGCACGTTTCATTTCAATTGTTCTAACTTAGTGTTCGACTCACACTATAATTTATCTCCGATCGGCCACGCCCGTGGCGTCGATAGGTTAACTTTAGCATACAATGATATATTTGACTTATCGAATGAAGGAGTAAAAAGAAGTCAATCCTCCCACCTTGAGTCGATACGCCTTCGTCATTTCGCCGAGCCGATGCGGCTCGATTTCTTAACTTGTTTGCACGGCCACTCTTCTGACTTAGCCATTCGAGCACTTCGTGCTTCATTGAGTTATACGTCCGATTTGCCTTAGCGTGCCCAAGTCTCGGCCCGTCGTAAGGCGACGATTTGATTTCACGGACCCCTTACTAAATATTGCAAAAGATCGACCTCTAATATTTTCCCGTCAAAGTATAACCTGCACACGAAACCAACTAAAATCAATACTTGCAACGATTCGGACTTGCGCCTTGGTCGATTCGATTTCTTAGAATCTTCGAGCCGATTCAATACACTCATCCTTCGGGGCAACGCGGCGCTTCGCATCGATTCAACTCGATGCATTCTTTCGGGACAAGGCAACTCTTCGCATCAACTTAAGTTGATGCATTGCTCGGGACAACTCAACTTTCGTATCGTTTTGTATCGATACATTTCCTTGCATCAACGTGACTCGTTGAGTCAACGCTTCAGCGTAATGTGCCGTGCGGAGCGGGGCATTACACTAGATACTAACGAGCTATGAGTACTATCTTTCGTCAACATCTTCGCAAATCAGTTGAATGCTATGTTGATGATATCGCTGTCAAGAGCTGTCTCAAAGGTGATCACCTATAAGACCTAAAGACAGTCTTTGATCTCATGTGAGCGCATCAACTCAAGATGAACCCCGCTAAATCCTTCCTTGGGGTTTCTAGCAGAAAGTTCTTGGGCTTCATTATCACGGCGAAAGGCATTCATGTCGATCCCGAGAAAACCAAATCCATCCTTGACATGGACCCTCCGAAGAATCTCCGAGAACTTCGAGGCCTGCAGGGGCGTCTGGCATACATCCGAAGGTTTATAGCAAACCTTTCTGGAAAATGTCAACCCTTCACCCAGCTCATGAAGAAGAGAGTCTCCTACGTCTGGACAGAGGAATGCCAGAAAGCTTTCGATGATATCAAGGCTTACTTGACGAGCCCGCCAGTCCTGGTGGCACCCGTCACAGGCAAACCATTTCTCCTCTACGTCCGTGCCATGGATCATTCCCTCGACGCTCTGCTGGCTCAGAATAGCGATACAGGCTACGAGCAAGCTATCTACTACCTCAGTAGGACACTGATCGGGGCCGAACACCGGTACAACTCCGTTGAAAAGGAGTGTTTAGCTTTGGTATTCGCCATCCAGAAGACTCACCATTATGTCTCGGGCCAGATAATTCATGTCATCTCCCGAGTCAATCCGCTCAGGGTTCTCATGACGAAGCCAGGTGTTCTAGCTCTAGCCGTGACCATCTCTATTTCTTCGAGGATGATTGCACTTGGATCGTCTTCGCTTCGCTCGCCAAATTTTTTTCATATTTGGTAGTGGATTTATCTCCGCCCAACTACATGTACCAAATGACAATTTCATAGTTGATTATATGAGATTTTTTATTCATTTATTTTGTGTGGATGAGATTAATTATGGATCTACTGTATTTTACAGCTTACGTATATTTATTATACGGCTGGCATGTCTACGTTCCTAGTCCTACGTATTTTAGGACTGGGTGTTACTTGTTTTTGTGGTGGCCCATGCAGGTCAAGATAAATTATTTGGTTACTTTACCGTACCAAGCAAGCCTGCGTATAGGATTAGAAGTCTAGGGTCTCATCCACATACTTGACTCTTTCCTAGATTTTATCTACCGTTTGACTCATCGACTGCATCTTGCTTGATTCCTTCTAACAAAATTCTTATCTTTCCTTCGTGCCTGCTAGAGATTGACCCTACTAGTTAGATGTCCCAAACACCCTTAGCTTAATTCTTTAATTTGGGTAGAATACCCCACACATCCTTGACCATTAAGGGAATATAAATGGTATTATCTATACCATAGGGACTAGAGGAAGTTAACCCATTTGGTCAACCAAGCCTTGGTCAATAAAACCGTAGAATGATGGTATAGGAATAAACAAGACCTAGATCCTTATGACTCTTAGACTATTCATATTTGTTTTTATTCATCTATTATCATGCCTATATTTTTACTATCTAGACTAATGATGCTAATATAGCCTAGTTTTTGCAAGCTTAGCCTTTTACCAAGCTTTTTCGTGACATATATGTTAATGAAGGTACCCCACTAATATATTGTCTATCAGAACCGGTGCATGATGGTCTGATCAACCAAGTGCACTTTGGTTCATTTTTATCTATCGTTCTACGTGGATGGGGACATAGCTAAACTTGTCCTCTAGAGTCCCATCTGCGACTGCCTTGGCAAACTCCTTTTGAAATTTTTTTTCGGTCGTCCTTGAATCACGTATTCGTATTTGATGACGCCTCCTTCGAACTCTATATTGCTTCGCCCTCACCTATTTTAGGAGGACAAAAGTGTCATATTAGAACTTCCTTCAGCTTTCCTATCGATTATGACCATTATCACTCGATGTTGTTATATCTTCATCCTAAACTACTCGTCCTTTTTCTCAGCCCTATCATGACCTTCTAAACGCTTAATTTAGGTGTGCGCCAAATTCGTTCTCTAAATCGTAACCCTCATTCATTACCCGTGACCATACCGTATTATTTTTCTATGATCTAGATCGTGATTTCTTACGGCATGATTTGTTATAGATTGTTTCCCATCGATGCCCCTTGTGTCTTCTCACCCCCCTACGAATTCTTAATTTCGAGGATGAAATTCTTTTAAGTTGGGTAGGATGTAAAACCCCTAAATTTCTACTATATTTTTTTTCAATTTTGGTACTGATGTAAATTTTTTGTATTATACGTCGTGTAGTCGTATTGTACGTTGTGCGCAAACGACGTATTTTGTAATTGCTCGTCGAGTACGAATATGGACGAGCGTACATATTTTAGAAAAATATTTTAATTTTAATTTTTATAGTTCAAAATAATTTATATAATAAATACTTTGCTATCATACAAGAATTGCTAAGTTTGTTCTTTTCATTTTAAAGGCCTTCAACTACTAATAATAAATAATATTTTTATTGTATATTAAAAAAATATATTTATGTAAATATTATTTGTGCATACATATATCATAATTATTTATTACCTTATTTTTAAATAAATAGTGTAATTTTCGAAATTATTATTATTAGCATTTTTGGAAAATATATTTTTGAAATATTTGTGACAATTTAAATTTTGATCTGATTCTATGAATACATTTAAATAGTAAACTAATATCTATATTTGAAATTGATTTGATTTTTAAACTAAAATAATTTAAATAGATTTAATTGGATTTGGATTGGATTTGATTAATTTTAAATTAATACATGAATTATCTATTTTGGGTTTAAACTAATCCTAATCCTTATCCAATTGGAAATTCCTACATCCTATAAATAGGCAGGTACTCCTCCAATATTTTTTCACAATATTCCTCCAAATTCCACAACCATAGTATGAGTGCATCGTGTCCGTGTCAATCCTTTTCCTTTATGTACTTTATTACATTTACATCTCCCTCTCCCGTATTCGACACACCGGACATGTCCTTTTTCCATCCACAAACCCTATCCTCGTCGTGTCCAACACAACACAAAACCTACAATTTAGGTGTCCGATACACTTCGACACAATCCCTAACCCAAATCCTAACCTAGCTCAACCATCCCCGCAGCCACGACCCGACGTCGTCTTCCCGTACCATACACCATTCACAAACCCATATTCATACCACACAGAACCTCGCCTGAACCCTATCTCCTCCTGGTCCGCCACCATCAAGCCAAGCCACCCCAATCTAACCAGAGCCGATGCCAGGTCTTCGTCGTGCATCCCTTATCCCGTCCCTCCGTTTGTGACCACCGCTCACTCGAGCTCTACGGCTGCCTAACCCCTCCGACCACTTTTCGGCCAAACGAACACCGCCTCCACCATCCCAAAAGAAACCGTAAAAAAAAATTCTAAACTCATACCTCCACCCCGTGCGCGATCGCCGGTGCCTCCGCCGCGTTCTCCGCCAGCTAAACCCGACCCCAACCTCGCCGTCGAACCCTCCGTGTACCGCCCGAACTCCCTCGCCTCCGCGTCGACCGCCGATGCCTAGTATCTGGCGCCGCGATCACCGCAGCACCGAAACCCTCTCCACGCCGTTCCTCCGCCGCCTAGCTCCGGTGCCGACCGCCGCTGCCTCGCCGTCCCTCTTCGCGTCTGCTCCGCCTACAACCCTCCGCCCGATCGCCTCTTCCCGAGCCTCCGGTCGGCGGCGTCACTGCCATCCGCGCCGTCCGACTTCCCCTCTCTCCGCCAGGAAGACCCCGACAACCCTTCCCTCCGCCGAGCGCCCTTTGCCGCCTTCGACGATCGCCGTCGTGTCCGCTCTTCCGTCCCAAGCTCCCATCGAACTCCCGACCGCCATCTCCCCCTTTTCCTCCTTTTTCTTTCTCACTCCTCTCATTCATCTACTTCTTCATATTTTTTTTTATTTTTTTCTTCACTTCTGTTGAAGAGTGGTTCTCCCCAGGAGAACCACATACTGATTTCTTTATAATTTAATTATTTTTTTGTTTATTATTATTATTATTATTATTATTATTATTTTAGGAATGTATTTATATACTGTATATGTAAATATATTATTAGTATTTTTGAATTATTATTATTATAATTATTTTAACGACTACTACTACTAAAGCAGTATGTGGGCATTATTATTATGATCACTATCATTATTATTTTTATTTATTAAAATATAGTTATGAATATTAGGGATTATGGTTATTAGTTTAATTATTATTTTTTTAAATATTTTTACTAAGTTATCATTTTAGAATATGATGAAATTTCAAATTTGGAGATATTTTTCTAGATTTTTATTATTTGAAAAATATTTTTAAATAATAGATTTCTACGAAAAATCCTACCTTTACAACTTAAGGTTTTAATATGATTATGATTTTCAACCTAATTTACTTAAAGGTATTTTTGGACTAACAAAATATACTTTCAGAAATTTTTATATATAACTATTTTCAAGTATTTATTTAAACTCATAGAATATATTTTGAGAGATTATAAATAGTTTTCTATATCATATAATATTTATCCATTAATTCTTTGATTTTTTCCCTGTCCGAAACCAGTCCTATTATTCCTATTCCTTCGCCCATTTCGAGACTACCTTATGTCCACCCTAACTAATTTGACCCTTCTGGACCCAATGGAATCGTCTATGACACCATTCGAGGTCACCTTGCATAGTTGTTGCACCGAAGACTCAGTTCGTGCCACCTTGATCATCGCAGCACACCAGGCGTCCTACCAGGCAAGACATCTTGCCATTTGCTGTTTAATTATTTTAGCTCATATTTCATGCATGTTCATTATTTTCTTTATACAAAATAAACTGTGATACATGGCATAACCTGTTAGAACTTAATGTTCATTTATATTTTCTGCTATGTATTATTTTTCTTACACATTAAACCTAGATTTAAGGGACCACCTTGTGTGTTGCATACATAGGCCTTGACACATTTGTACCACGTTGTTGTGAGTCACATATAGGACTCGGACATGCGTGATTGGCTGGCCACCAGTACGTATAAGTCGTGCGTTAGGAAATAACTGCTAATAGAATTGCATGCTAGAAGACTTAGCAGTTATGAGTTGGCATTGGGCGGGGAGAACATGATTGAAAGTTGACTACCACCCTATCTATCGTAGACTTGCTCGCTACTGAGGAACGATAGGTAGACTATATGCTATAGACTCGTTCGATACTGAGGAATAGTATATGGTGTTGTGACTCGCTACTGAGGTACTGCATTGGTATTTTCTTGACCGGGTAGTCATGCGACCATGAGCTGTTCTTAAAACTGCATTCACTTAGAACGGTAGGCTACCCTTATCCGTTAGGTACGAGTACTCTTGGTTTGGGTACTTGTATCTGACCGTGGCTTGGGACAATAACTTGTCGCGGATTAGTTCGTCACATCTTGTCCTTGTTTGGTTGTAGCTGTGACTTACTACTTCGATGAGAAGGTATTGAACCTTGTTGGGATCCGGATATCATATTGGATTCTTAGCATGGAAAGATACGCCACCGTGAATTAGTTTACCATCTCATGTCCTTGTTTGGTTGGGGGGATAGTACGCTCGTTCAATAGGTGTGTATTGGACCATGTTATAAATTTAATTGACTTATTTATTTGAGCAATATTTATTCAGTTTATATGGCATGATATTATGTGTCTTGTTACGTCCCTCTAAGGACCTGGTTATCTCCCCAGGTGTGTGCTATTGTCTTTCGCAGGTGTTCTAGCTCTAGCCATGACCATCTCCATTTCTTCGAGGATGATTGCACTTGGATCATCTTCGCTTCGCTCGCCAAAATCTTTCTTTTGTTATGTATTCTTTTCATAGTTGGTAGTGGATTTGTCTCCGCCCAACTACATGTACCAAGTGATAATTTCATAGTTGATTATATGAGATCTTCTATTCATTTATTTTGTGTGGATGAGATTAGTTACGGATCTACTGCATTTTACAGCTTACGTATATTTATTATACGGCTGGCATGTCAATGTTCCTAGTCCTACGTATTTTGGGAATGGGGCGTTACACCAGATACCCTCACTCCGTGTAGCGATCACAAATCAACTAACAGAAGAGGACAATCAATATTGCCGTCTGCGAGAATTGGAGGCACTTGATGAAAAATGTCTCCTAGCTCAACAATATATCAGAATTCGCACTTGCTCATCTTCGCATACAACTGATTCTCTCGAAGGGTTTGGAGTACCGTCCGCAGATGCTCTGTATGTTGTGCTCGATCCTTCGAGTAGACGAGGATGTCGTCGATGAAGACTACTACGAATTTGTCAACGAACGGACGAAACATCCGGTTCATTAGATCCATGAAGACGGCAGGGGCGTTTGTCAGACGGAACGACATTACCAAAAACTCGTAGTGGCCATAGCGAGTGTGGAAGGCAGAATTCGGTATATCATCTGGCTTGACCTTGAGTTGGTGATAACCCGATCGCAGATCAATCTTCGAAAATACCGTTGCACCTTGGAGCTGGTCGAACAAGTCGTCGATGCGGGGAAGGGGATATTTGTTCCAGACGGTGGCCTTATTCAATTCTCGATAGTCGATGCAGAGCCGCATCGATCCATCCTTCTTTTTCACAAATAGCATGGGCGCACCCCACGGGGAGACACTCGGACGGATAAACCCACTGTCGAGTAATTCCTGTAGTTGTGCTTTTAGTTCTTTCAATTCTGCAGGGGCCATTCTGTATGGAGCTTTCGAGATCGGCCGGGTGTCGGAGAATGTGTCGATGGTAAACTCTATTTCTCGATCGGGCGGTATGTCGGGTAGCTCGTTCAGGAACAATTCTGGGAATTCTGCTACAACGTCGGTCTGACCCGCGTTTGTACCATCCTGTCTCATGTCACGAACGGACGCCAAGTAGCCTTCGCATCTGGAATGCAGCAGCTTTCGAGCCGAGATTGTCGAGATCACCATGCACGTCGGTGATGCTTTACCACATGAATAGCAGAATTCGGGCACTCCAGGTATGCAGAAGGTGACCTTCTTTCCTGCACAGTCGATGTTTGCGTTGCAAGGACCGAGCCAATCCATGCCCAATATGATATCGAAGTCCTTCATGTCTAGAACTATCGCATCAAGATCGATCTTTTGACCTCCAATACATGTGGTTACTCTCCCACAGGCTAAGTTTATGAGTAGTGGCACGTCCGAAGGCATACTTACGCTAAGATCAAGGTCTAACAACATTACAAAAAATTTGTGCTGACGGCGAAGTCCACCGATATTAAAGTATACGAAGCGCCTGAATCAAATAACATACGAGCAGGTACATTATTGAAACTTAATATACCTGTCACGACGGTGTCAGAAGTGAACGCCTCGTCTCGAGTTAGGGCAAAGACACGCCCATGAGCATTAGGACGTCGGTCTTGGTTGTTGGGTTGAGTGGGCTGAGCAGGTCGAGACGCCTGTCATCGATTCTCTTGACGATTTTGTTGTGGCGGGACATTTCAATTCGGTCGAGGATTTTGGCAGTGTCGAGCAAAGTGACCCTTCTGTCCGCAAGTGTAGCACTCTGTCTTGGCAAAGCAGTGGTCGTCAGTGTGCCCAAGCTGGTTGCAATTTCTGTATCGCGGTAACAGGTTTCGGCCTTTATAGCCGCTAGTGTGTGGACGCTTTGATGCGTAGTTGTTGCCTTCCGTATAGCTAGGACGTTTGTGATTGAAGTGGTGCACAACGTCGGCAGCAACGGAAGGATGCATGCTCTCAAGGCGGAGAGCGTGATTCAGAGCCATGCCCGTGGTCTTATACTCCGGGACCCCGATATACACACCAATAGAGTGTCGTAGACCCACTTCGAACCGTCGCACACGGTACTTTTCTGTAGGCAGAAACGTACTAACAAACTTTGACAACTTGTTGAATTCTGCGGCATTCTATTCTACTATCCGATTCCCTTGCTTCAATTACATGAACTCATTTTCCTTCACTTGACGAACGGCTGACGAAAGGTACTCGACTTCAAAAGCCTTGCGGAACATGGCCCAAGAGATCGGTGCTGTATTGTTGTCGCGTTGGATTGCTCGCTTGTGCACGGCCCACCAGTCGTGCGCGTTCAACCGTAGTTGAAGTTGTGCGCAGGCAACTTGCTTTGATTCTTCAATGTCGAGGAGCTCGAAGTGATCTTCCAGCTCTTCCAACCATTTGATCGCCATAGCAGGGCCTTCGGTGCCACTGAAGGAAGTACGACACACTTTCTTGAATTCTGACACTTCAAAGTTGTACTTTTTTGGTGCCGCAGGTTGACGCTCGGGCTCCTCCGTGTCGAATTCAATGGGTTGGATCGCCGGCACGGTGATAGTAGGCGTGGTGACGGTAGGCGCAGTCGCAAAATTTCCGTTGGCCGTAATTGTCTGGACGATCTGCTGCAGGGTATCCAGCTGCTTTTGTTAAAGTTTAGCATGTGCATCGAAGCGAGCTTCGAATTGGGCATGTCGTTCCTCTGTCTGTTGATATCGGTTCTTAGACTGGTTCTACTGCGCCTCCATCATGCGCAGCATCCTTTCGATGGTATCGTTAGAAGGTCAGGCCCGCGAACGACGCGAACTACTAGAGCCGCTAGAAGCGCTCTGCCCTTGCCCGACTGTGGGTTCCGGCACTTCTGCGATATGAAGGCAAACACATCAGTCATAAATTATTACGGACTCATTGTATGGAACAACTTATCTCATCGATACGAGGTCAAAGGTTTAAAACTCTAGACGCGAGGCCAAAGGATGTAAATCCGTGCTCTGATACCATTATGTCACGCCCCGATTCCGTAGAACCGATAGTCGTCCCCCGGGCGTGATGTCGTGTGAACCTAAGTTACGATCGCACAAGGCATAGTCATATGGTTATCCGAATCACAACATCAAGTTAGAGTACGCAGAAAAAATTGAATGACACATTGAAATAGAAGTAAACTTTTTCATTGATAATAAAACTTCATTTACATTAACTCAATTACAATCATTACCGCGCGGGCTACAACATGACTCGACTCACAAAACGAACGCTAATGAGATAGTCGTTCCATACATTACATCCCTTTTTACAAGCAAAACCATTACAATTTCCACCTGCTATCGAAGGAAGTCGAGTCGCCATTTGTCTTCTTTTGTACTGAGTGCGGAGTCTTCAAAAAGGAATTTCAGAACACAAGCCTTCACACGCGGACGAGGCTTCAAAAGGGTTCACGTCGCTTTGAGCTTTAGATGGCACGCCCTTCATGGTTCGGGATACTTGCGTGGAGAGCGTGGATCAGTACATTACACTTTGTACTGGTGCGTGGCTATTTAAGTTCCACGCTCTCATTTGGTTGAAGAGTTTATATGACTTAGCTTGTGAATGTTTCTAACCATCCTAATGAATTTCAAACAAGCATATGACAAGCATAATGTAAATTACGTTGGAACTTACCTACGGCGGACCGCGCCGCGCCTTATGATACTTACCATGTTCTTTCCTGTCAATTATTATCATTTTCATATCAAGTGCATCATTTCGTGTGGTTGGTCACTGGCTCCCAGAGCCATCGTGGACACCTTTTTGCTTTTGTTAGACGGGGCACCTTTCAGCGCGAGTAGCGAGCCCCGCTGCAAGCCCTCGCCTAACTCGTGCCCAGTACAGCTTTTGTATTTGTTTCCTTTCTTGGCCGCAATGGTTCCGTGGCCCCGGGTTGCCGTACGGAGAAAACTTTACATTGCCGACAAGTTGTCCATGACCGTGCAAAGACCATTTTTCTTTTAGTTATTAAGACATAGCCTATATTCTCTTTAAAAACTCAATCATTTTACCGTGTCCGTACCCTTGCGTTTATTCTTTCATTCGTAACAACATTATCGATTTACCTAGGAAGGGGTCGAGAAGAGAAGGGTTAGCCACTCACCTTGAGTTTACTTCAGGCGAGAGAACTTGTTAGTCGCGCTAGACGTCGCCTACGCGATAACCTGAAATCGTACAAGCAACCGATTAGAACACTGCATTATTCAAGAAGTTCGATAGGAAGTGCGAGTTCGAAATGCAAGCCATGAAAACCATCGAAAATATTCACAAAAATGCATTTAGAAAACAAAGCCAAAACCAACGCAAGCGACATGAAAAGCAGAGCAACGGGAGATCTCTTCCGACTCAGCCGCAAAGTCAATCCTTTAGGCGCAATCCGCTGAATATGGGACTTGGTTCCGAAGAAGCCATTCTATAACGGGGAATGGATCTTAATTTAACCGTTCTCGTTCGATCAACTCGAGCGATCCCGACCTATCGGTCCCGACCGAATCGATAGCGACAATGTTCCTTTCTTGCGCACCCCATGGACGGAGTACGGGGCACGATGTAGGGACGGGGCACTACACCCCCAAAATTTTCTCTCATCTCTCTCTTTCTCGCACGCCCTCTCTCACTCACTCAGGTATGTCTCTCTCTCTCTCTCTCTTGGTGGTCAAGGGGGTGCACCCCGCGGGGGGGATCGTGGTCGCGCGGGGGGGTTTAGGTGATCGGAGGGAGGGGGCTGGAGGGAGAGGGGTCGGTGGGTGGGGAGGTCGCTAGGGGGAGGGGTAGGGGAGCGGAGGGAGGGGGCGGGGGTGTTGGTGGTCGGGGCGGGGAGGATGGGGGGTTAGGGTGGGTGGCGGGTGGGGAGGTCGGGCCAGGGGGTCTTGGCGGTCGGGGGGGAGGAGAGGGGGGTGGGGACCCGACCGGAGGGGGTTAGGGTGGGGGTCGACGAGTGGGGAGGTCACGGGGGGGGGAACGGGGGGTAGGCGAGCGAAGGTGGGCCGAGGTTTAATATTTTTTATATTTTTCTGTAATACATGTATAAAAATGTAATGGCGGGGTCAAGATTGATTTTTATGGCACAGTCAAGATTGATTTTTTTGTGGCACGGTCAAGATTGATTTTTTTCATATTTTTCTGTAATGCATGTATAAAAATGTTGGGAGTTCTTAGGCTGCAATCATGAGAGTCATGCTTGAAGTCATTTGTTTGTCATGTTTAATAGACATCGGTTGTGTAAACTAGAAATTGTCAATACATGTTTGGGCATCTTATTATGAGTCTTATCCTTGTGGCATGTGGGCTTATGCTTACAGTGCTCACAATGAACTCGATTTGATAGATCCAATCCACATAGAAAGAAGTTGTACAGTTTTGAAAGCGACCTATCGGATTTTGGACCGCGATGTAAACGGAGTGTAGTAAAAAGGATTATTTAGTATTAGGATCTCACATAATAGTGGATATTAGGATTTTGGTCTCGAAATTGTCCAATGCTACGGTTTGGGTCTGGAAGTCACTGTTCATTAGCCGAACAGTGATTTTGGATCAAAATTTTAATCCTAATATTGGACAATTTTAATCCTAACATCGGTATCTGTAATGACCCGCTCCGCCCTAGCGGAACGTCGATTCAAACGACAAGTGCAACGACTCAAATGAGCCATCGACCCGAAGAGTTGGCATCGATCTAATGAAGAATCGATGCAAGGCTTACATTGGCCCGTCAAGATGAATCCAGACTTAGACTTTCAAAGGCACGCTCGGAGTATCGCTCGGCTGATGCGAACATCGCTAAGGTGGGTGGCTCCGATGAACCCGTCTTTGCTTAGCCTGGACACATAACAATACGGACACTATTGTTAGAATCGCTAGGCGATAACATCGCGGATGCTAATAAATGACTCGACGCACCTAGCTAAGGGAATAATCCCATCTTGTATTCTTGTATAGAATATGGAAAAGGATATGGAAAATGTGAGAACTCTCGCACCGTGCTCTACGCTCGTGCTACGGCACAAGCTTACATTCAAGTTTCCTACGCGATCAACAATGAAACAATAAACAGTTTACAACAATAAAACGGAAGACTATCGACATAGTCGTTCCGAGTAGAGTATAGTAACATTGAAAGACTTCGGAACCGATGGGTCGCCAAGGCGACTCCCGCACGGGGAGTTGCATAATGTATGAATGAATGAATGAACGAACAAGTGAAATAAAGAAATGAAAGAGTGAATAAAAGATAAGAAAGGAAAAAATGGTTAGCGACATGTATGACGGGCACGTGCAACGGGGCTCACTACCCGCGCTGTACGGACGCCAACCTGGTCGATAACGCATTATGGCTCAGAGACAGCCTATGGCTTAAGACAGCCGTTATGTTAAATGACAAGTCAATACGAAATGGTCGTGGACAAACGGCACGGGCGATGGTGGGGAACACCGTGGCTGTCATGAGGAAGGATTCCGCGGCACGATCGATGGAAGGGTATATCGTGGCCGGCCTAGGCGGAATCAGACATGGGGCTTATGGGCTGCTTTGAGTGGGGGCTCGGCCACTCAAGGAGACGTAAGGCCAGGCATTTCAAGAGACTATCAAGGTGTACCAGCCATCACGCTTCGATAGGTAAGAATACCCAAGTGATATGTCCAAAATGGCTTGTGATGCCAGCGACCCGTGCATGTAGATTAAGTGGACTATGCTGGTGGCAATCCACATGCAAGTCCTTGCATTGAAACAAGTAGTCTAAGTTAACTAAATGAAGTGCCTCCTAAACATGCTTGAAATGTAATACTCCGAACATGCTTGAAATATAACACTCTGAACATGCTTGAAATGTAACACACCAAATGATAAGAGTACTTTATGCAAGTGAGTTAGATAACGTGCCCACGACGTGCTAGAACCTGAGGCAGGGACATGCCCTTAACATTGAATGTTTACATGAATCACGTTAAGTTACTACATATGAATTTTTGACTAACTTGGTTTACTTTGGACAGGGAAGGCAGGATGGTAAGTGTAGGAGCGTAAAAAGTGCTTCATAAGAATGAGTCAAAGAGATGGATCATTCCATTCAAATTGATCCACTTTACGCCTAAAGCAGGCTAATCATTTTACGCCCGGGTCAAAGCTAATGGTTTTACGCCTAAGACAGGCTAGCCACTTTTACGCTGGACAAAGCTGTCAAGTCTTGTATTTAATGAAAAGTCTGACATGAAGATTTAATGATGGCATATATCACAGAAATCAAAGGGATTTATTTTACACAGAGACCAATTTGTCATTTAGTATGCGGACTGAGCTATCTTACGCTCATAATATGGCTTCTTTTACGCACGGAGACTATACGAGTTTTTACGCTCAAAATTTGACGTGTGCGTAAGGTTTATTTGGGCTACTTTTACGCTCAAGGTTATTTAACAACCACTTTACGCGAGAAGTCCATGTCAGGGCTATTTTACGCCTAGTCTACTACTTTACGCTCAGGGTATATTTGGGTTGTTTTTACGCCCTATTCTTCTTCACCAATTCAGAACGTGGTTTGCCTACATGGCTTTCATGCCACATATCTCGAAGAACGTGTGTACGTGTATCCTATTTTACTGAAATGTTGGGACACGTGTCAACGTATGCAGAGGATAACTCCAATCATGGGTGGCAGTTGTTAGCGTAAAGACGGAACTTTTGCTGAGTTTTTACGCACAAGAAGCCAAGTCTATAAATAGACTGATTTTTCTCATATAACACAGAGACAGAGAGAGAGAGGAGAGAATACATAGAGATCAGATCCCAGAGACTTTGATTTTTTGGAGCATTCTTCTTCAACTTTTTTTCCAGAACAGAGTAAAGCAAAGCAGGAAAGCATTCGACCTCGCCATCAGTGCCCAAGTGCGTCGAAATCTTTCTGGTGACTTAGTTCTTCCAATTGTTCATCTTCTAGCAGTGATCTTCATCATCATCGTATGGTCCAAGGAACAAAGTGATCATTTACAGATCAGACTTCCATAGCAATACTTTCCAGAATCAAATTTGTACTTCTTGTACTTTTTCTCGTTTTATTTTCAAAGTCCGATTTCCAGGCATTTTGTTAAGTGAAACAAAAATGGCGACTCTGCTGGGGACGACCTTCTCCTCTGACGAGGAGGTAATTGCTCAATACGATGATGTGTCGATTGGATCGACAAAAAAGACTCTGGTTGTACACTTCGACCAGACTGCTTATGAAGAGATGCTCCGAACTAGGGGTGGTTCTCGCTGCTCCAATATTCAAAAAACTCGCAAAGCACGAAAAGTTTGGATTCCTAAATCCAAAATAGCTTCTGATCTCTCTGTTGCTTCTGATGGCAAGGGAATTCTTCCCACTCCTGTCGTAGGGGCTCCCGTTCGAAACGAGGCAGTCCTTACTTCAGCGTTGCACTCTAAGTGTGGCAAGTTATCTTCCGTCTGTGACGGTGAAGATAATCAGGTTTTACGCCCAGTGGGTAAAAACCAAATTTTACGCTCAGTGCATAAGAACGAGTCTCCCATTTGTAATGAGGCAGACTCTAATGCTTGTGCTTCTAAGTGTAAAAATAAGTCTCCCATCTGTGACGTGGTAGACACACACAAAATTATGCTCTTTGCGTAAAGGAAAATCTTCCGTCTGTGACGTGGTAGATAATCAATTTTTACGCTCTACGCGTAAAGGTAAGTCTCCTGTCTGTGACAGTGTAGATAAAATTTGCAACGATATTTTTACATCTAATATGAATGTACCTAAATGCATACAGCATAAAAATGTTGTTGGTAAAGCTTCAGTTCTACACCAACAGCCTTCTTATACTGCTCTACGCAAAGTACCAAACCTACAAATCATACGCAACGAAAATGGAGTCCTCCGTGCTCAAAAATCTCAAGATTTGTGCACACAACTCCAAACACGTAGAAATGTACAGTTTCGTTCTGCAAATGCAGCCAGTAATCTTTTTTATACACAAGGGACTAAACGTTTTGCTACCCCAAATGTAATAAAGAAGACTACTCCTTCTACTCCTTCTGATTTACGTGAATTACTAATGCAAAAGCATAAAAATAGACAATCTCCTGTGACACTCCCCCAAGAAAATTATCACTCTGAGTGTCACCGGATTGTGATCAAATGTTGTTGCTCGGCTTCCAGACGGTCAATTTTTGATCGATTGAATTTTAATGCACCCAAACAACAAGCTGATGAGTTGTCATATGTATCAGTCAACATGGCATCTCACACCAACAGAGGACGACGTCCTAGACGGAACACGTCCCAAACCCCAGGTCAACAACAATTCAACAGACTTTTTGATTCTTTTGAAGGAGTATATCAGAATACTTGATCAAGAAGACAAAGACAATTGCAGACTTCTGATTCTGAAGCTGGGGGTACTCAATCTCTTGAGTTCGAAACTGATAGTGTTGATTCATACTTCTATACTAATCCTTCTGTATCTTCAAGAGAGGTTGAATCCTACGCTATTGGAGACGAACCAGAGACATCATCTGTTAATACAGAACAACGTCTCACTGCTGTTGAGCAATCATTGAAAGACATGCTTAACATGATGCAAAGCATGCACCAGATAATAACGGATCAGCAAACTGCTCAACCAGCAATTGTAACACCAGTTCAGGCAGCAGCACCAACTCAAGATAGCCAAGGGGTTGATATACCTTTGAATATCCAAGAACCTGCTGTTAACCAAAATTCTGTATCTCCAGATCCTATCATTCCAGAAGATGTACCATCTCCGGTGGGGATTACGGTACAACCAACAACTTTTCAATCAAATGTGCTTCCACAAACCAGCAAAGCCATTCAAGCAGTACGTGAGCTCAAAGCACAGTTTGAAGTTTTGAAGCAAAAGGATCAACTCCAGAGGTTAGGGATTAAGCAACCTTATCCTCCTCATTGGAATGATGTACCCTTTCTACCGAAATTCAAGCCACAGTCAATGGTACTGTTTGATGGAAAGGCTTCTCCTAGTCATTATATCAATTACTTTGATATTATGACTGTACATTTGCAGAAAAATGATGCTCTTCTCACTAGAGTATTCATCGGATGCTTGACGGGTTCAGCTTACGACTGGTATCGTAGTTTATCCGATAATTGTATTTCGTCTTTTGACGAATTTAAGGCAATGTTTCTCTCCCGTTTCTATGAAGGAGGTATGGACATGAACATGTCCTCCTTAATAGAAATTAAGCAAAAGGAGAAAGAAGATACTCGGACGTTCATTGAACGTTTCCGACAGACGACTTTAAAGATGCCTCCTGGTATGCCAGATTCATCGCTGATTGATACATGTAAGATGAATCTACGACCATCCATCGCTGTCTTCACGGGTTCCCAATTCACAGATTGGGCTTCGTTTATCATAGCAGCAGTTTCTGTCGAGACCAATGGTAGGTTGGCTCGTGAACATGGGATGATTTTCGCCTCTGAGGATAAAGGAAAGAAAAGTAATCCTGGTAATAATTTCGGCAATCGTAATATGAAAGAAAAAGACACTCTTATGGTCAATCTTTCCAAGAATAAAACGACGCCGAATAATCAAGAATCTTCCAGGCCAAAAGAAGAATATTCTTTTGACGAAAGTGATATTCCAGGGATATTCTAATGTCTGGTGAAGAGTGGCAAACTCCAGATTCCGGAGCCAAAGAGGCCTAATGAGGTGAATCTGACTGACAATCCTAAATATTGTATCTATCATAGATACATTAATCATCCTACCAGTGCTTGCTATATTTTGAAGAAGAAAATCCAATAGCTGATAAATGGTGGTGCTATTGCTTTAATCAATGATGACCATACGGTTACAACCAATATGGTTTCTCTTCAATTTGGAGATTTTCCTCCACAACAAGTACCAGATGGAATTGTCCCAATTCCGAAGGCGACTATGAAGATTGTGAATATCCCGCCTGCCAGGAAGGAAAATGAAAGATTGTTGTCTCTTACATTAAAGAATGGTGAAATTATGTGGGTACATCCTGACTTAGTACCTGAAATGGAAGATGAAGGTAAAACTTCAAAATCTAAGAAAGGTAAGAAAGTCAAAACCTGCAACATGATTTCTCATATTATTTCAGATCCTGATGATTTGGATCATCTATGGGACGGCATTCCTTTGAAAGATAGACTGAGAGGATTGAACATATATCCTCCAAGTCTGGCTCCTCCTCCTAAGCTTAAGCTTATTCATCAGCAGTGGCTAGCCATGAATAGTGTTCCCTTATACAGGGCACAACAAGTCTTCACTGCTTATGAAAAGGCTCCTACAGGGATTTTTTCTCGTATCCCGAATCTTTTTCCTCTCATAGCTGCAGAGACGGTTATTCCTCATTCTCCTATAGTCACAGAGATCTCTTCTTCTTCCTCTATGGAATCACCTGTTGAAATTCCACTGCCTACTCACTTGTACAGTCAGCAATCTATTCTTCTCATGAAGAAGATGGGTTATGACTTTGAAAAGGCAGAAGGTTTGAATTATGATAAAGGAATACGACTTCTTTTACAAATTCAAAGTCAAAAATCCACTGTTGGATTGGGTTCTGAGGTTCCTCATAACAATCCTCACAAGAAGAAGGCTAAGGAAAGGAAGATTAAATCCTGCAATATGGTACTTCCTTCTTCTGAGTCTGAAGAAAAAACTTTTGCTGGTACAAGATCTGGAAAAGAGTACCACAAAGATTATGAGGGATCCTCCAAAGAAGCTGAGAATGTTGAAACACCATCAACTCAACCGTCTCTTGCTCCTGCTGTGATTGAAAAGGAAAAGCAAAAAGCGGTACGCTTTGACGTTCCGTTGAAGTCTACTTCCAGTCAGGGGATGGTAATGAAACCCTATAAATTTGATATTCTAGCCCAGTTAGCTAATACTCCGGCTAGATTATCTATCTTCGAGTTGCTGCACCTTTCTAAAGAAAGTCGCAAAACTTTGAGTGAAGCTTTGCTGCAAGCTGATTCCTGCTTAGTTCAACTCAAGACTCTTGATAATATACCAGTATCATATCCACAATGTCATAGTGTGATGGAAGCAATTCCCAACATCACCTTTACACAAGAAGATATGCTGTTGAAGCATAACAAGCATGATAGGCTTTTGTGTTACACTGGGTATATTGAATCCATTGAAGTTGACAGAATTTACATTGATCCTGGGTCTTCCATTAGCATAATTCTTCAAAGTATGCTAAGACCATTGAGGATTCCTACTAGTGATCTGACTTACACTAGTACCACAATAGTTAGTTTCAACTCTGGAAAGAGCAAACCACTGGGGAAGATTCGTCTGAAGATTCAGATTGGTGATCTTCGAACTATGGAAACATTTTATATTATTAACTCAGATGTATCCTACAATATTCTTCTTGGAAGACCATGGTTACATGAGCATAACATCGTGCCTTCAACTCTCCACCAATGCTTCAAGTATGTGGATCCCCAAGGGGTTGTAAAGACTGAGTTTGCTGATATCAATCCTTTCAAGGGTGTTGAAGCCTATTTTTCCGACTCTAGGCTCTACAAACAAGAGCATGTGAAAGAGATATCAGATATGGCTGAAGATCAATTATCTGCTGAAGATCAGTCTATTAACGAAGATTCGCCAGAAGAACAACCTTTGAATATCAAAGTCAAAGGGTGAATCCAACCCCAACATGTCAACAATCAACCTTTGATGATCAAGGTTAAAGGAAGAACTCAAGCTTCATCTGAGGGATCAGTGAATGTTCCTGCTAAAAGCCAAGTTCAACCTCTTGTGATTAAAGTCAAAGGGCGTACATTTTGTACGAATGATCCAGAACCTCCTTTGATTGTCAATCTTGGCAAATCTACGCAGAAGACGGATGATAGTCCACTAGTGATTAATCCGAAGCGTAGCAGTCAAATTATAAATAATGTAAATATTGATCATTCTGTACTTTTTGATATCAATGAAGATTTCCTTTTCGAGTATATGGCTGTCAAGTTTATTGAAAGAATGACTTTATCTTCTGATAATCAAAGTCATCAATATAAAGACGACATAGACACAGAGGAAACCTTATACATTGACAATAAGGAAAATTCTTTTCCTCCTCATGTCGATGTTGGATCTTATGCTCAAAGGTTTCTAACATCTTCTCCCTATCTTCTTCCTGTAGCCGCTTCATCACAAGCTTGTGTAACTTATAGACGTCACAAAGAATCTTATTTCGTGGTTCCGTCTGATAAGAAAAACAAGCGCCAAATTGTATTTGGCTTGGCTAAAAATATCCCTGTTGCTCAGACAGATGATTTGAGAGATAAAAATAAAGGAAGAATCCGAATTGACAGATATAGTCAACAATCTCTCAAGATTATCCAGAACATGGGATATGATTTGAAGACAATGCAAGGTCTCAATCAAGGCAAAGGTAGACAACTACCATTATGTGGTGATCCGTTTTACCAGAAAACTCGTCATGGATTGGGATATGATCCGTCCCATATGTTTAATGACGATATTCAAGAAGAATTCTCTTCTAGCTCTTCACAATCATCAGATTCAGAAGAAGTCCAATTCATCGAATCCGATATTTCTTACTCCTCGTGTGTTAAAGGAGACTATTATGATAAATCTGAGCAAATATTTTCATCTTACATGGTTCAAATTGATGGTGAATCTGAGCCATTTGAGAATGATCCTTGGGCCATGTTGGTTCATTCATTCTTTCATCAATATTGACATATATCCTCAATGACATATGTCCTCTTAATCCCCAGCTACCAAGGTTTGGTTAAGCTGATTACTCATCTCTTCGGAGAGAAATTTTGATCTTCTATCTTACCAGTTGATCTTCTAAAATTGGATTTATTATTTATCACGTTCTCAAGACCTCTGGATAAATGTTAAATCTACTTGCTTTTCCTATCTATCATGTTCCTTCGACCTCTGCATAGATATTAATCTACTTTTCTTTGAGTTCTTACATACTATCATGTCCATATTACCTCTGATAGTATTGCATACTCTAAAAACAGAAAATAAAATTGGATTATCTATCATGTCCATATTACCTCTTGATAGATACAAACTATTGAGTTTAAAAGACTTGTCATGTTCATATAACCGCTGATAAGTATTTTCTGCCTCATATCTATTATTTATTCTAAATAAATGATAGGATCACAAAATAAATATTTCATTCATTTCTTGTAAAAACATTACAAAAATGAATAAGATAAAAGATGACAAAGGAGCTCTTCTAAGGTGGAGCAGAAACATCTTGAAGCAACTTCTGTAGCTCTTCTAGTCGCTTATCACGAGAACTCATAACTTTTTTAGTAGCTTCAGCACGTCGAGCTTCAGGAGTACAAATACGAGAAATTCCAGCGAAGCTGATTATCAGATTTTCCTTGGCTTCATCAAGGGTTCTGATAGTTGATTCAGCCCCGAAGGCTTGTTCTTCTAAAATGGAGCTTTAAGTGAGATACAGATTTCGAGCGTCGATCATCTTTTCCCTTTCAGCCTTCAAGCGAGCTAACTCAGCCTCGACTTCACAGATTTTATCATTTTTATTCTAAATATCTATGTTCAAAGCATCGTAAGCTACTCCGTGACCATGCAGTGTGGGCTTTATTCCAGCCAAAAAAGCTTTCTCTTTGGCAACCTTCAGACTATGTTCATGAAGAGCTTCATTATATGTGGTCTTCCGAACAAGATAATCAGCCGTTAAGGCGTCATATTCCTCCTGGATGAGACTTTCAACAGTCTCACTTGATAGCTTGAGGTATTCGTTGATCAGCTGTTCAAGGCCCTCTACAGTTTTCTCCAATGCTGCAGCTCTTCCAGCATCATTGAACATAGCAACATTCCTAATGGTCAGAGCCATCGCTGCCTTCAAAATCTCGTAACTGAGGCCCTTATTCAGGACCATTTTTATTAGGGTTGCTAGAGTTTTGTAAAAGGTCTCAGTATGAATCTCAACTATGAGATTCATCTCTACGGTGGAGCTTGGTGTGGCAGCAATATCTAATAGATCTCTTCTTTGGAGACCAGAAATAGATATTGTTGGTGTGACAGCAGGATGAGATGAAGTCGTTGCTGTTACTGCTGTCATGGCCAATTGATCCCTAGGAGCTTCAGGGATTATATTTCCAACACCAAAAGATACCATTGGTGTAACAACAGGATGAGACGGAATTGTTGTGGTTACTGCTGCCATAGCCAATTGATTCTCAAGAGCTTCGGAAGCAATATCTTCAATATTTGTTACTCCAGACGTTTCTGGAGTTCTGGTGGCGGTAATATCGGTAGATGTGGTGACAATTGCGGGAGCTGGTTCAGGTTCTGGCATTGGCTCATCAGAAATTGGTACTGAATCAGTAGCAACAATAGAAGATGTTATTATAGCTTCCCCAGTTTCAGTTGGTGATTCAAGAATGCTTTCAGCATTTTCTTCAATTATTTTCTTCGCATGATTTTCTATTGCTTCAATTGCAGTGAAATTTTCTACAGTTGATTCTTTATTCAAATCTGGTTCCCCTCCAGCAGCTCTATCATCACCTACAGTGAGGTCTATTGTAGTCTCTTCTTTGTGCTGGTCTTCAGTATGAGAGGACATTTCAGGTTGTGTTTGTTGTACCTCTAATGATGGAGGATATTCTTCTTGAAGCTCCATCTCGGGTTGTTGAACTCCCTCCTCATCAGCGTCTTCTTCTTTCGAAGAAGAAGTTTCATCCTCAGATTCCTCATTTTCTTCATAGATATCTTCTTCTTGAGGAGGAGGAGCCACAGGTTTTGGTGCAATGATGATATCTACAAAATGAACAAAATAAGTTAATATACAAAATCATGGTACATAATTCCGTATAGGTTTTGTATGATACCTGGAATATGTGCGTTATGTTCAAGATATGAATCATAATCGCCATCCCAATCATCATCATCGAAGTCGAGAGCCGGCTCATCTGATGGAATATGGTCTCGATCAACAGTAGATACAGCAGTAGCATCCCCCGTAACTTGTGCCTTGGTTGGCAAAGATAAATGGAGCGAGGAGCTAAGACGTCCATGAGACAAAAGTATTACAGCTTTTGGTGCTACTACTGGTGGAGGGGCTGAAGATCCTTCTCCTGGATGGACTGAAGAAGAACCAATAAGATGATCCTCTTCAACCAAGGTATCATCTTCTGGAGTGAGGGCTCTTGGCTTGGAAGGCCCTTTAGTGGTAGACTTCTTCTTCTTCTCCGGAGACTTCACCGGAAGAGTGGTAACTGCGCTTTGCTTCCTTTTTTAGGTTCTTCCAATAATTATTGGACCCGCTGCTATCTCCCCAGCTCCTCTGGGGATTACTTCCAGAAAATCATCTATAGCAGTAACATTATCAGGCACGTCATGAGTTATTTGGATGGGTTCTTCAACATTTCCCTTCTGGGCCCATCGAAGACTTCCTGGCATGCTGTAACTGTCTTCAATAGATCGAATAGATGTATAGAAACGAGCATAGGAATGAAGGATGCGTAACTGAGTTGTACTGGTGGCTGTAGATATTTTGAATCTGGCACCAGTACAGGCAGTACTGAAATACCGCCATGCTCGAGCACCGTCAAGCAGTTTTCCATGGTGACGGAAACTGGTAGAGGGGTTACCAACATGAAGTTGGTCATACCCAAATTGGCAAGCGAACCTACTGGGTAAGTATGGTTCGAAGGCACAATTATCTTCACTTCTATACATTAGATGCGAGGGTCTAATGTACACTAGCCATCTGAAGACAGGTATTGATAATGAAGTTGTTCTTTCTACCCTGTCTTCAAATTGTGCACCAAGGCAGTCGGCCGGAACTGGTGATCTGGTACAAAAGAAATTCCACCCGTGAGAATAATTCAATGCTGCTCGGGTGTCTGCCACCGTTGTAACTCTCCATGTGGATTTGCTAAATTTTTGAAAAAAAATCCTCGCTTCATCCTCAGGGCCCGGTAGCAACAAATTGCAATTGTGATGTAGCAACCAGCCCATTAAATAGGTGTAGGGCAACTCCACCCTTGGAAAATTATCTGATGAGGAACATTATTAATCAGCTCTTCACCGAAAGTCCGTAGACCTGCATTTATTCGGCATAACATCGCCGACAACAAGTTAATTCTGTGTTTGAAAACCAAACATACCGCCGGCCACAGTAAGGTTCGATGAATTCTGTCCATGGTATCGATCCCTGGTACGACCCATCTTCGTAGCCACGGGGATAAAAATCCTGCCAGCAAGGCCTTCTTTGATAGTTTCTGACTACCATGTCTCAGGTAGCTCAAAGTTTCAGTCCCCGCAGGGATATCTCCGATTCTTGTAGACAGATATTGGTCTCGAGACTTCTGCGAGGCCATTAATTCTTAAATTAAATCTGCAAGAATTATAGAGCAAGGTTTGATGGTCTGAGTCTTATCTTCTCGGAACCTGCTCTTCTCCGTCTTAGACACTCTATTTTTATGATAAAATAGGTAAGTTGTCCATTTAGTTATGTATGCCAGATGTGATCCAGTTTTATACATGCTGGTGCAAATCAGATAATGGCACATAAGTTCTTCATAGACTTGCACCAGTTCGGGATTCTTCTTCCGAATTTTTGCCAATTCTCGATTGGAGGGAATATATTTTTCATAGGGGAACTCGTCCATTGGTAGCTTCGAAATGAACTGCATCTTATGTAGGGCAAGACCCATCTCGCCGTGCGAAGTTGCGAAAATTCCTGTTGAACTCATATACAACTCCAATAAAGCCAAGAACAGGTTGTCGTTCGGTGGAATACCATAACTGGTGGAAGCCACCGCTTCGTACAGACCAATCTTATCCAATTCTGTCTTAAAGTTCTTCATGACCCAATTACTGATCTGGATCCAGTTGCTACTGTAAGGGGTTAACCATCCTGTTAGCCTAGGATTGGTCTGAGGATATAAGACTCCTTCTCTTAAAAACTTATTTATAAACATGGGAATCTGTACGGGTTGAATAAGAGATGAGTCCTCACTCGGTGTAAACCCAGGCATCAGACCAGAAAATGGAATGACACCCCCGCAGGGAGCGCTGATGTGGTAACCCATGTCGTTTGCTCTCTCTCGTCTGAAGATGATCCTGCCCGGTCTACCATAGCTACTGGGAGTTAAATTCTACAACATTTGGCGGTGATGGCTAGCATGGACGAAAGCAGATAGAGGATAATCTCTGTCCATGTCAGGGAGATACATCACCCTTTCTCCAGATCTAAATATCCAAGCCTCCTTTTTGGGGTGAGTCTGTGATTTGTAATCTATAGCATCTCCAAACAAGAAAGCTGGCTTCAGGAATTGTTGATTGTCCAGTGATACCAGTACTTCCCCGTCAATCATGGATAACAGCATCCTGTCTCCTTGAGCATATATCAGTTGTGCCCTCTCTATAGGGTAATCGGGGTTCGATTGAGGAAATTGGACATGAGATAAATCTTCCAGATAGTTCGAGCCCACCATGCCCGCTGATGAGCCAAAAATTTCCTCAAGTGGATGAGCTTGCAAATCTACTGATAAAAGAAAAAAGAAAAAATGAGATCAAATTAGTTTGAAGTCTTATGAGTAAAGACATTTATGTTTGCTAAAGTTCATGAGGTCTTTGTTTTTCAATCTCTCAATGGTTGATAAACTTTTACGCTACCATATGTTGATATGAGCGTAATGTGTCTTTTTTACGCTGGCATGAATAAACATGGACGTAGTTAAGTTTTTACGCTAGCACCTTAGTTGTGGGCGTAGTTCAAGTTTTACGCTGGCACGTATAAATGTGGGCGTATCTCTTAACTTTTACGCTGACACGTATAACGTGGGCGTATTTCTTAACTTTTACGCTAACACGTACAACATAGGCGTATTTTGTTATTTCAGTTTTTTTGCTAACACGCATGACGTGGGCATAAAAAAAACTGAATGTTCGAATTATCTCCTTCGTCCCCGACGAGTTTTTCCAGCCGAAGAATAGGGTTTTACCCATCATGGGCGGAGCTACGGCTGGGTTAGGCTGTCGGGGTGATGTTGATGTCCGGACGGGGGTTTTTACACGATCGGTCGATGACGAATCGACGGCGGGTTTCTTTCCCTTGTTGCTAGCGGTGGATTATTTCTTGGGAGCCATCAAATCAAAGTGAGGTTTCGAAGAAGGAGAAGGCAAAGGAATTCGGGATTGCAAGAAGATGATTAAAAGTATTTTCTCTCTCTGAAAAGATCTATTTATAGAGAAATTCAAACTGGTTCAAATTCCCTGAAATTACGCTGACTGTTGGATATCCCCACTTTTATGCGGATGACTGTTGAGTATCCCGAATTTTACGCTGACTGATCAAATCTCGACTTTTATGCTTCTGTTCAAAGTGTTTCAAATTTTGAGGATATTTGAAAACTTTGAAGGGGGTCTTGTAGGAGCGTAAAAAGTGCTTCATAAGAATGAGTCAAAGAGATGGATCATTCCATTCAAATTGATCCACTTTACGCCTAAAGCAGGCTAATCATTTTACGACCGGGTTAAAGCTAATGGTTTTACGCCTAAGACAGGCTAGCCACTTTTACGCTGGACAAAGCTGTCAAGTCTTACATTTAATGCAAAGTCTGACATAAAGATTTAATGATGGCATATATCACAGAAATCAAAAGGATTTGTTTTACACAGAGACCAATTTGTCATTTAGTATGTGCACTGAGCTATCTTACGCTCATAATATGGCTTCTTTTACGCACGGAGACTATACGAGTTTTTACGCTCAAAAGTTGACGTGTGCGTAAGGTTTATTTGGGCTACTTTTACGCTCAAGGTTATTTAACAACCACTTTACGCGAGAAGTCCATGTCAGGGCTATTTTACGCCTAGTCTACTACTTTACGCTCAGGGTATATTTGGGTTGTTTTTACGCCCTATTCTTCTTCACCAATTCAGAACGTGGTTTGTCTACATGGCTTTCATGCCACATATCTCGAAGAACGTGTGTACGTGCATCCTATTCTTACTGAAATGATGGGACACGTGTCAACGTATGCAGAGGATAACTCCAATCATGGGTGGCAGTTGTTAGCGTAAAGACGAAACTTTTGCTGAGTTTTTACGCACAAGAAGCCAAGTCTATAAATAGACTAATTTTTCTCATATAACACAGAGACAGAGAGAGGAGAGAATACATAGAGATCAGAGCCCAGAGACTTTGATTTTTTGGAGCATTCTTCTTCAACTTTTCTTCCAGAACAGAGTGAAGCAAAGCAGAAAAGCATTCGGCCTCGCCATCAGTGCCCAAGTGCGTCGATACCTTTCTGGTGACTTAGTTCTTCCAATTGTTCACCTTCTAGCAGTGATCTTTATCATCATCGTATGGTCCAAGGAACAAAGTGATCATTTACAGATCAAACTTCCATAGCAATACTTCCCAGAATCAAATTTGTACTTCTTGTACTTTTTCTCATTTTATTTTCAAAATCCGATTTCCAGGCATTTTGTTAAGTAAAACAGTAAGTATGGGTAAGTCGTGCATGCATTTCCATGCAGACACTTGAATTCGACAACACGAGATAGGTTACGAAATATGCCATGAAATTGACCCTAAGGCAAGATTAGAAAGACAATGAATGATAGACGGTGCACAAAAGTAAATGGAACGTGTTTGGTAATGATAGCATTGTGGGCGAGCTAGCCTCCCCACCAGTGCATAACAATGTACTGATAACCCCACACTCTGCTTGCAGGATGTAGGAGACGTCATCGGGTGCAGAGCTTCCCTCGAACGTGCTAAGGCGCGAAGCTATCTCTGGAGCCTTGGAGCGTTGCAAGGAGCTGGAGCACCATATACAGGACATAATGTATCAAAATATCGCCATGAATCATTCCATCTTGTAAGCCACTTGGCACGCCTTTTATGTTTCAGAGAGAGAGAGAGCTTGAGAGACTTGTAAACTCGGCCTAGCGCCGCTTGTAAACTTCTTGAATATCAATAAAGAGTTTGAATTCACTTCAATTTGTGTTCATTTACTTTTCGCTGCAAATAGGGACACTCTGTGTGACTATGTAGCCTAGCTCAAATCGGCCGTTTCTGGGACATGGCCTTGCATGGGCGCAACCTAGGCCCGTGCGGCATCACGCCTTAGCGAGGACGATCTCTCCTACGGGAGCGGGACGTGACAGTATCGAACTAGTTCACGATATCGATATCGGTATCGGACTATTTCTATGAGTATCAGTATCGGTATCGGATCGGTATCAGACTATTTGTATAAGTATCGATATCAGACTATTTCTATGAGTATCGGTATCTAAACCCTAACCCTAACCCTAAAACCCTAACCCTATGAGTATCGGTATCTAAACCCTAACCCTATGAGTAACAGTATCTAAACCCTATTTATATGAGTCTCGATATCAGACTATTTATATGAGTATCGGTATTGGACTATTTTAATGAGTATTGGTCAGAGATGGGGCCTTCTTGAGAAGCAGGGGAAGTAGAGCGACGAAGTAGAGGGGGGTCGGTATCGGACTATATATTTTGAATTGCAATTCTGTTTACTTTGTCTTACGATGCAGATTTTCACATCCAATCTGCAATGGATCGTTACTTCGTTGATCGTACATGGATGTACAAATGGCAACACGAGAGCAGAATAGGTATGAGTGATAATTTTTAGGCAGGCGTGGAAGTGTTTCTTATGTATGCCATGAGCAAAGATCAGTACATGGACGGTAACAAAATCAAGTGTCTATGTGGTAATTGTCTCAATAGATATTACAAAGAAGTGGTGAATGTGAGAGATCATTTGACCCGTAAGGGTTTCGTACGTGATTACAGCCTGTGGTCATCGCAAGGTGAACTATATGTGAAAAGACAGGCTGCGGAAGCTGCTACTTATGCTTTTGATGATAATGCTGCAACAGATTTTGTCATCGAAGAAGGCGGATGCTCTGTTGATTATGGAGACCTGCAGAACCTTGTACGAGATATGGTGTATGATGCGGCAGGGCCTAATTTTGATCCGGAGGATCCTAATCCCGAGGTGAAGGAGTTCTATGATATGTTTTAGGATGCAGATAGTCCTCTATATCCTGGTTGTGAGACTCATTCCGTACTGTCAGAGACGCTGTGGTTGTTGAACATAAAGTCTGATTTTAACTTGCCACAAGCTTGCTATGATCGGATCACACAACTAATCAAGGAGGTGTTATCGAAGGAATCTAAAGAGCTCCCAAAAAAATTCTACAAGTCAAAGATGATGGTCCGACAACTGGGACTGGGGTACGAGAAGATAGATTGTTGTCGCAATGGATGCATGTTATACTATAAGGAGAACGAGGATATAGAAAGTTATAGCTTCTATAATGCGGATCGTTATAAGCCAGTGCAGAGAAAATGAAAGTCAACTAGAAAACGACGTCCTTACAAGTATATGCATTACTTGTCGATCATGAAGCGGTTGTAGAGGATGTATATGTCTCTGAATACAGCAGAACACATGATGTGGCACAACAAAGAACGTACAAAGGACGATGGAGAATTGTCACATCCTTCGGATGGAGAGGCGTGGAAACATTTTGATTTGTGTCATCCAGATTTTGCTACAGAGCCTAGAAATGTACGTCTGGCACTATATTCTGATGGCTTTGCCCCTTCCGGGCAGTCGGGATCTCAATACTCCTGCTGGTCGATCATTCTTATCCCTTACAATCTGCCACCATAGATGCATATAAAGACTCCTTATATGTTCTTGACAGCTATCATACCCGGTCCCAAAAATTCGACGAAGAACATCAATATATATTTATAGCCGTTGGTGGATGAGCTGAAACAGCTGTGGGAGATCGGTAACACGACCTATAATATTTTCAAGAAACAGAACTTTCAGATGAGAGCTTCACTGATGTGGACAATTAATAAATTTCTAGCATACGGTATGCTGTCAGGATGGAGTACTCACGGCACCATGTCTTATCCGATATGTATGGAAAATAGTAAGGCATTCTGCCTCAAGCATTTAGGAAAAACTTCTTTCTTTGACTGTCACCATTAATTTCTGTCCGCGAGTCATCCTTGGAGAAAGAACAAGGACGCATTCAGAGCTGAAAAACAAGAATTTTTTTCATCCGCCTGCCAGATTGTCGAAATTCGATATTTGGAAAGATGTAAAGGATTTGTCCACCATAATGGAAAATCTATCGAACAATCATGTCGAGGGGTTCGGACAAAGCCATAACTGGACCAAACGAAGTATCTTTTGGGACTTTCCTTATTGGAAAGATAATCTTATAAGGCATAATCTTGATGTCATGCATATCAAAAAGAATGTGTTCGATAATGTCTTCAATATCGTCATAGATATTAAAGGAAAGATGAAGGACAATCCAAAAGCAAGACAAGACATAGCCGAGATATGCAAGCGTCCTTATCTAAACTTGATACAAAGGGGAACTGGTAGACAATTAACTAAGCCGATAGCGCAATACACATTGAGCAAGGAAGATAGATTAATAATCTGTAAGTGGATATCTACTTTAAGATTTCCCGACGGCTATGTGTCGAATTTGTCTAGATGCGTTGATGTCAATGAACGCAAGCTAACGGGAATGAAGAGTCACTACTGCCACGTGTTTATGGAAAGATTACTGCCCATTGCTTTGAGAGAGTTGTTACCTTCTGCTGTATGGGTTCCGTTGGCCGAGCTATCTACAGATGAAGTCGACGATGAGGATGAGGATGAAGACGAGGCCAAGGACGATGATGATGATTAGATTAAATATCGGTATATATCAAAAATACTTTCAATTAACTTAGTGAATTTACTTTTACCTCATAAAAATACTTCCTACTAATTAACTTAGTGAATTTAGTTTGACCTCATAAAAGCACTTACAACTAACTTAGTGAATTCAGTTTAAACTTCTGCATTCTTATTTCAGTTCATGCTTTTGTCGTTCAATCATCTACTTATTGTATGATTTTCTTTTTGCAGATGGCACTTCTAGTCCTTTTCGTCGTGGCAGCACTCGTCGCCCTGCTGGTGGTATATATATTTTAGTTTAGTTTTATATTCATTTATACTTCTATATTGTTAATTATGTTTATGTGTTCTATTTACAAGTCATGGTGGCTAGCACTCGTCGTGGTGGTGGTGGTGGTCGTGGTGCTGGTGGTGGTGCTGGTGGTCCTGGTCGTGGGCGTGGGCGTGGTGTTGGTGGTAGTGGTTGTGGTCGCCTACAGCATTCCCGGGATGTAACCCCATCTAGCAATCCCGACCCGGAGAGTACCCCGGGCACAGACTTATACCGCCATCGATCTACCCCGGGGCTATCGTCACCTTCGTCGAGGCCTGCGACTCCATCCGCTGACGGATCTGTTTTGCCAACGGATCCACCGGCGAATCCACTAGTTACTACACGGTGGGCCCCGGAGTACCCTCGAACTCAGTTACATCCGGCTACTGGTGAGTATATGTACGGAGCCGCGGATCCTCCGACGCCACCAGAGAGGCCGATGGACGAGTTCCGAAGAGAGCTATGGCCCGCTGGTGAATCGTAAGTAAATTTAAGTTAATTTATTAAATTTGTTTCATTTATTCAAGTTAATAATCCAGTCGTTGCTTTTTGTAGGTTTTTCGTGGGATGCTGCCAGAATTCTAGGGCACATGATCCGGGATAACTACCATGGCCCCTATCTCAATTTTTCTGAGGTGCCCCTAGACTTGCAGACGTCTGGCTCGACGAGATGAGGGTATATATATATTATGGTTAATTATTAATTATTCTTTAATTCACTATTTTTTAATTACGTAATAATTGAATTTGTATGTCAGATGACGTTCTGGTGGCTCCTCCATCGCGAGGAGGCGATCCGCAAGACCTACAGAAGCGCCGTCGGAAAGAAGATACGGGACGCGGTGTATGACCTTCGCTCGGGGCATTCGAAGAAGAATTGGATCCGGCAGGAGTATTATGATCAGACCTTGGAGAAGATGGATACTCCTACGTACAAGCAGAAATCGAAAAAAGCGAAGGCGAGTCGACGGACCGCAGGTCTACATACGGGAGGATCAAGGGCCCACGCAGCGACGCGTGCAGATCTGGTAAGATACCGCAAATTCATTCCACTATCTAATTCGGTACTATTAATATACGAAGTTAATTAAATTCTACGAGTATTTCGTATGCAAGCCCAACGGGCGGTAAAGGAGGGAAAAGAGGCAGACTCGGTCACCATGCACGATGTATTTCAGTATATGCACAAGAGACGGAAGGACGGGAGCTTTGTCGACGAGAGGGCCAAGGAGACTGAGGTAAGTACTTACGTTTATGAGATTTATGTTAAATTATAAGTATTGTCAACTTAATTAGGTAAACTTAGGATTTGGACTATAACTGTAACTCCACCTTCCTATTTTTGAGGATATATAAATTTGTTTTTAAAAAATATATATTTGTAATAATAATAGTTGATGATTAAAGTTTTAAAATAATAAGTTTTGGTTTTAAAATTAAATATTGTGATTTATATTTTTGGAGGGAAATAAATAAGGAGCAAATTCAAATTTAAAAGTTTGTTACAACCAACTTAGTGGTCCCCTCATTTTTTTTAAAGTTTCTAACTAATTTTCATCAGTTCCTGTAAATAATAAAAAAGAAGAAGGGGCTTCTGAAAATTTTCTGTGTTAACTGCAATTTCCTGTGAGCGGGAGGGGCTAAGTGCAAAAATGTACTTTTATTTAAATCAGTGAGAATTGAGAACAGAATTCTCATTCTTTCCCTCCAATTTCTTTCTGTTTGATCTCATCTTCCTGAGCGACGACGATGGCGATGACGCGACGACGACGGCAACGACACGACGACGACAAAGACGGTCGTTCCTCTGATCGGACACGCGTGGACGATCCTCGGTTATCTCAATTCTTCTCCTTCTCGCCGATTGGACAGCGCAGGTAGCTGTTGATCCGCTCCTCTCCGTGGTGGTCGGCTCGATCGTTATCTTGTAGTTAGTATTTTCATTCGGGAGGCAAGTTTTGATCGTTCAATCAATTGATCGGATCATCAACCAAATTCGATCCAGGTGAGTGATTTGAGCTATGTTTTGATATTCTTTGAGTTTCTCAATTTCTGTTGAATTTTGATCGAGAGCCTATTTCTTGAATCTATTATGGTTCTTCTGCTTTAACGTTTAGATCTGTGGGATCTGAGTGTCCATGAATTTTCTGGGCTTCAAAGAAATAGAGGAGACTCGGGAGCGTGAAATTGTATGGTTGCTTGCCAACTGCTTGACGTAATGACTGAACGAAGGATAGAGTGGTGAACTGGACACGAGAAGACTCAGATGACTCTACAGAGCCTCTATGCTTGTTCAGGATTAATCTCTTTTCAGGTATCGAACTATAGCTTTGAGTGTACTATTTATTATTCATAGTTAGATTTTGATTCTGGTGTCAGCCAGGGGTCGGGTCGAATGAAGTTATTCTTGTATGTATCAAGTGTGAGGCGTGTTCGTGTCTACTGTGGGACTGATGTGTGTGTGACTTGACAGTAGGCTACATATAGAAGATGGAATAGTTGAGAAGGGGAGGGTCGACTAGTGTTCAGTTCATGCCAGGACAGGGGATGTTGCAGTCAACTATGAATGAAGGTTTAGTTTTCCAGTATCAATCTAGAATTGGACTATGCATATTCACATATTTTTGCAGCCAGTGCTGGATTAAACTTGATGAATCTGATTGCATATATCAATATTAGAAACCGAGACTGCATGTTACTATCTTTAGTTGGTGATGAAAACTCATACTGGTGCATTATCTGAACCTGATATCCATATATTATATTTTGGTTCATTTTATTGAACCTGAAGATGGCATGTGCAACTGATTCATTGAGGGAGTATTGAACTGCATATGGAGTATGGGTTGGGTGGATCACTGAGACACATATCAGTGTGTTTTGAATCAGAGGATTTATATGTGTATATTATCATAAACTTGAGAAGCATATGCGTTGTCTTGGTTAAGTGAACCAGGGATTGCATGTGTCAGTGGAACCTGAGAATTTAAGTGCCAATGGTTGATTCATTTGGTAACTTGGGGACTTAGGTGTCAATGATTGGTTCAATATTATGAACTAGGATTCATATATCAGCACTGGGTTCAGTAGGAACTTGGTTGAGAATAATGAATACATTCTTAGGCTATACCATGGTAGTTATTTTGGAAGACTTACTAACTGTGCAAGGGAAGGAAGTTAATTCTGGTAGCAGGGGGATTTGTTAGTTATTGAACTGATATGGCTACATCAATGTTGGACCCAAATCGATAAGCCTGGGATTTATATGGTAGGTTTGGTTCGGGTAAGCATGAGATCTCATATGCAATGCTTAGTGCATTTTGTTGAATTTGAGATTACATGTACAATACTAATTCCAGTCAGTGAAATCTGAACTTCATATGCAATATTTGAGGAATGTTTGAATCTGAGATTTGTATTCACTATCTTGATAAATTAGTTAACCTGGAAATTCAGAATAGATTGGGAAACTGAATTCCCATTAACTTGGGTTTTGTATTATAACATACTGTTGAGTTGAGAGCATGCCATGAGTCACAGGAAGTACTAGGATTAGACAATGTCATGAAGGAAGTTCAGGTTTTGGTTTTACCAGCCTAGAACATAGTATCATGTGACACTGAGAGTTGATCCTTAATGATTGAGTATGAAGTATAGTTCACAGCTATAGCATTACCATAGGAAATAAGACTGGGTACCTTAATTAGTGCATATGCATAAAGAGTGGCTATATATAACACTAGCAGATGACCAACATGCAACCTTAGTCTTTTTCTTAAGTAAATAAGTTTCTTGGCTAGATGGTTTGTTAAACAAACTCTTAGGATAAAACAGTGAGCTAATTTAATATTTTGACTAAGGATAGTCTACAAATAGAACTTGTGTAGTTTTTAATCAACTTATAATGATTTACCAGGAGGACATCCAGCTTCACTGATTATCTGTATCTTTTCGGAGCAAAGGCAAGTACATTCTATGGTCTTGTGCATTTCATTTTATCATGTGCTTTCTTGATTGACACATTACAACACGTCATGTACTTTCTGGTGCTCATGTTCCTTGTTCTTATTACTTGTACCTGGGGTGGGGAATATACTATCTATGTGACCAATCCCAAGAAACAACTCAGGTGTATTTAGCTTAGACCCCGCATCGTGCACGCGGGTCCTAAGCCGTACCATTCATGTGCTTTCATGTGCTTTCATGTGCTTACCCCTAGCCGGTCACATATTTAGTTATATTTCAAATATAGTACACATATGCAGGAGATATACCTTGTACTTATTTCCTGTTATTCCATGATACCATGTTCTTTTATGTGCTTACATATCATGTACTTTCATGTTCTTACATACCATGTTCTTTCATGTACTTATTCACCATGTTCTTTTCTGTACTTTTTATGTTCCCTTGTACTTTCATATCATGATGCCTTGTTCATTACCTAGAATTGTACTTTGCTCCGCTCCTGACTGGATAAGTTGCAGGTATACTTGCAGGATATCATCCTACTCTATGGGCCAGAGCCCAGGATTTAGCTGAGCAGGATGAGGCTTAGCTTGAGGCTTCAGGTTTAGATTACTTAGCTTTACTTTGAGATATTAACTCTAGAGTTCATAGCACTTTCATTCCTGTTGCTTCTGGTACATTATGATATCTGGATTTGTGGATTATGGTGATCATTCTGGGATACGTTTTTAGATGCTGTAATTTCATACATGTTCATATTTATCTGGTTAGTTTCCCTAGCTTGGTATAGCTTACTTCGTCGTATCTAACGACGAAGGCTGGGCGTGTCCGACTCGTGTCCGATTATTCAGGAGCGGGTCGTGACAATAACTTAGGAAAACATAGGATGATTATAACTTAGAAAAACTTATAGTATAAACACATTCATTGGATAGGCTGCGTATCGTGAGGCCATTAGACGGGTTCAACCCCCTGCTACCGAGGATGTCGGCGAAACGATGCCCGTCCAGGCATCCTCTTCTATGGTCGTTCGCTTCAACGACATGTTCGTAGATACCGTCGACGGCTTTAGGAAAGGGCGCCTCTACGAACGTGGCTCCCTGGCGTCGTTGCAGGCGTCAATTCCGATATTTTTATCGCCCTCGCCTCGTTCTCCCGCCACCCCGTTAGGCGATGATGTGAGGACACAGCTTGCGATTCTAACCGAGCCAGTATCAGACTTGCGGGAGCATATGACCATGTACTATCCGTATCCTTCTACTGCTCCCGGTTCTTCTGCTCCTGGTCCGTCTGCTCCCGGTTCTTCTGCTCCTGGTCCGTCTACTGCTGCTCCCGGTGCTTCGGATATTCCTGGTCCTTCTTTCGTCGGAGGTCTTTCTTTTGACCCTGTTGTCCCTCTAGTACTGTCTCCTGCTGTGACGACACTCCTTGACATGATGTCGCCCGAGCAGCTACGCCAACTTTCAGGCCATGTCTTTGCCCTGCCGGCACACATGGTGGAGGAGTATCTTCGTCGGGCGCACCAGGGATTACCATCAGTGGACGACCCACCTCCTTCTTCTCATTGATGTTATTGTATTTGAATGTTTGGAAATATTTTTTAAATGTTGAATATTTGTGAATTTTGGATATTGTCACATGGATATTGGTGAATGTTTGGGATAATGGTGGATATTTGAATATTTGTTTGTGATGGATGTTTGGATATTAGCGTGTGATGTATGTTGGTTTGTGTGATGTATTTGTGATAAATATTTATATATTGGTGTGTGATGTATATTGGTTTGTCGGTTTGTGTGAGATGTGATGCATATTGTGATGTTTCGATATTTCAGATGTTGTACGAACAGGGAATGCTCTGTTTTATGCAAAAAAAATTAAAATTTTCCAGTTAGCGGCGGACTTGCGTCTACAAAGCGACGGAAGGCGACGGCTGTGCGACGGAATATACGTCGCTAACTGAAGAATTTCCAGTTAGCGACGGATATCGACGGATTAGCGACGGAATATCCGTCGATAAGGTTTTGGAACTATGAAGATTTCTAGAACATAAGCGACGGATATTCCGTCGCTAAGCCATCGCTACGTCGTCGAATTAGCGACTAATTTGTGACAACTGAGCGACGGATTAACCGTCGCTAAGGTTCTAGAAACAAGAAGATTTCCAGAGCCTAAGCGACGGATATACTGTCGCTAATCCGTCGCTCTGCCGTCAAGTATTAGCGACAATTAGCGACGGATTTTGCGTATAAAAAACTCTCTGATATGCGGTTACCGACGTATTACCGACGGACTTGTCCGTCGCTAAAAAGTAGTATCAGAAACTTTCTGATACTTGATCTGACGGAAATCCGTCGGCTAACCGTTGCTAAATGTACGATTCTTGATGACGGCAATCCGTCGCTAAGCCGTCGAATGGCGACAGCTTAGCGACGGACTTCTTTTAGTGCCGGGCTATTTCCCGATGAATTTTTCTAGCCAAATTTCGTCGGCTAGCCGTCGCTAAGTTAATTTACCGGCGGATTAGCGACGAATATGCCCGTCGCTAATTCGCTGTATTTTTGTAGTGTATGAGCCATTTCCAAGGCCTTTTATAATAATGTAACACCCCAGTCCCAAAATACATAGGGCTAGGATACGTATACATGCCAGCTACGTATCAAGTGGACTCCAGCCCAGCTCGAATACGTATAAGTTGTTTACATTGGGTATAAAATGGCAAGTCAACTATATCTCAATCCACAGATAATAATCTCAAGTAGTAACCAGTGCATTAATGATGATCAAACAATAATACACTGATGCTACTTGAATATAAATACAAGAATATATAATTTATAGTAAGGTTGGCTAGACCTTAATATAATTATCTGAACAAGCTCATAACAGAAAGTAAGCTTGTAAAACTAGGATATACTGCTGAAGATGTCATCATAAAATATAAAAGACGAAAGAATGATAAACATACCACTATCGATACCTGAATATGAGAGATACTATCGTCCACAAATCTATCCTTCTATTTAGCAGTCTCAACAAATACTTGGAAGAAAAATCAACGATAACCTGAAGAGATCACCGGGTCCCCAGAGGGACGTAGCAAGATATATAAAAACATGTCAAATGTAATAGTAAATAACATGCGTGGAAAGAAAGAAAAGTAAAACATGAAACAAATATCAACAAAGACGTCTCAATACCGTAACGCCGTAGGACGCTCCCGATCTCGAGAAGAAAAAAAAATCTCTATTACCGTAATGCCATGGGACACTCTCGGTCCTAGAGATGGGGGATAACAGGTCGATAACAAGTCTCTAACACCGTAAGGCCATGGGACGCTCCCAGTCCTAGAGATGGAATAACAAGTCTATAATGAGTCTCTATACCGTAACGCCATAGGACGCTCCCGATCTAACATAGTCGATGACTAGCAATCGATCTCGATTACAGGTCAAGTCAACTCAATAGAACGGAGACTAGGGACTAGTAAATATCATCACGACACTCATAAGAAGTAAAGAGGAACACATGGAGAACAAATAATGAACGTGTACGCAAAATAAGAAAATAGCAGTATCAGAACATGAATACATGTGATGAAGTATGACTGAAAAGAAATAATAGTATAGAAATGCACGAAAATAAACTGTATAAGTAGGCAAGGTATACTTGCCTGGAGTTTTGTGCAATCTGCGCTGAGACTGCAATGCCAAAGTCTAACCGAACTATCCATGAACCAAAGAATCATACTCCGCGCAATATCTATCAACCCAAAATCACAAACACATATTTATTATTTACTAAATACAAATATGACTAACCATTCCTACCTAGAAAGCTTGGATTGTTCTAAGTCATATACTACCTATGTTACTTAAGCCATTTACTAATCATACCTTCTAGAACTAGGTTATACTAATCCCTATGATCATTATTCGTTAATAATATGGATTACCAACTATATGTTCAAATATTACGTTTGCATCTCGTAATTCATTCAACAAAACTTATGACGCGCGAATCGAGACAAGATGATCAACCACAAGTTTAACAATCTTACCTTGGTGATCCATACGGTAACTTTGTCAATTTCAGCGATATAAGATTACTGGAATCGACTGATCTCAGTTTCGACGCACGGATTCCAAAATACGAACATAATATAAATTAATTATAATTTAATGATACTACATAAGAGAAAATCTAGCAGAAGTCATCAGATAATGAAACAGAAATTACCAACGTATCCAGAATAGTCAAATTAGCTAGGATAGGCTATCTATAAGTCCAATTTTGGACACAGGGACAAAACGATAATTTTGAGTCAAAACGGTGTCCGCCATTGGACCCGCTTTGTATCGAAAATATGCCAAGAAAAAAGTTGTCCAAATTTGATACATTATATGTCTGGGCGAGAATGACGCCACGAGTCCAATGGTGGTGTCGGATTTGGATTCCGATGTCCCGGGTTCAAAATTATAATTTTACATGTTAAAAATTACGATTTCGAACGGCCAACTTTGGCGTCGATTTCAACCAACCAGACGATATCTTATGAAACTAAAACTTTTATGGGTCAAAGTTGGTCATACCTTCTATGCATCAAAGTTGGTGGTTTGTCAAACAGAGCTTCGAATAGAGAGAAATAAATTCTCGAAGTTGACTCCACGAAACTGTCCAAAAATAACGTAGTTTAAACGATCAACTTGGTGGTCGATTTTGATCTATCAAACGGTCGAATTAATGGATGAAACTTTAGGTGAGCGAAGGGGTATATACCGAGATTGAGACGGAAGAATCAGATCGATGATTCAACGGTCAGATTCTTTAAAAAATGCGTCTATATTTGCTGCGACGAAACAAAATTATGGGCTTGAATTCACGCGCGTCACGACGGGATTTCGTGCGAAACACACGAATAGCCTATTTCACGCATTGGGGAGGACATTGGCTTTCATGAGGGACTTGGTCGGGGTTGTGCGCCGTCATGGGGGGGTCATCGGCGGTGGTTGGTGGTGGTGCAGCACCGCGGCTGTCGCCTTCTCGGGCGCGTGCGCGCACGCTGTGATAGCCGTGCGGGTCACGCCGGCGTGCCTGGTCGCGTGCGACCGCGGAGGGGTGGTAGATCGGAACCCGACGGTGAGGTGGGGTGCTCCGCCTAGAGTTGGTGGCGGCCAATGGTCGCCCAGTGATGGCCCGACGTCACGACGTTGTCGCACGAAAGAAAAAAAAGAAAAGGTATATTGTTGCAGCTGTTGAGGGGGGATAGGTTTAGGTTTAATTAATATATA
>JANAVB010041819.1:247254-269754 GCA_029216955.1 Iris pallida | reverse complement strand
ACGCAGTCGCATGCCTCGAAACGGCAAGGAACTCAATGCCTCAACACGTCAAAGCGAGCTCCGTCTCGACGAACAAGTACCTGTAACCTGCGCATGAAAACTGTTAGGTGGTCAGTACACAACCGTACTGGTGGTATGATCCCCTCGTCCACCCATACAAAACTAATACGTTCATTATTAGGTGCAACTATTCCTTTTGATTGTCTTTCTATTCTTGCCTTATGATCAATTTTAGAACATAGACTCCTGGCCTATTTTGTGTCTCTAGACCATCACCGTGCCTTACACCAATAGCTTACTTATCTTTATGCCTCTAGACCATTCTCGTGCCAACAAAATCAACGTATCGACTCGTGCTTGCCTTTCGACCTATACTCTGAGATGCGACAACATGATCGTGCCATAAACTATGTTCGTGCTTCAATATCGAGGTCGTGCCTTACAACTCAATACGACTTAACCAAACTTTGGCTTACAAACCTTCTTGACTTAAACTCAAAATGAGTCATTCCAAACTTATAACCTTTTGTGTCAATGACTCACTAACTGATTCCACATATCGTGTCGAAGCACGTGTCTCTGTTATAGCCAAAACTTAGGCTCCATATTTGTGTTGTCAATCGTGAACACATTTCTTTGACTCATTTGTGCCGTACTTACACTTCCTGCGACTCCACCAACACCGTGCATGCAGATAGCCGCTTAGCACACCGACTCATCTATATAAAGGGTCACTAGCAATGTCAAGCCATCTTGGACGTGGCTTGGATAGACGACGATCGACCAGTGTGGGTAGCTAGCCCCACTGCAAGCCCCAAATCTCCTGAGCTACTGCTTCTTCCTAGGACGACATGATCCCAGTGCCCCGACGATTCATTCTAGGAAGTATGTATCTTGTGCACAAGTTGTCCATGACCACGCACCTATGACGACATCTAGACTCAACGTAAATACATGACCTACTGATGATACTGCTCAAACCTTTCTTTCTTATCTCTTCTTTCCATAATTAATACAAATTCCTAGTCAGGGACTGCCTCAGCGACTATCGGTCGCATGACTTTTCCATCCTTGAAATCCAGGAAACGGCTACTGCATAGCCTTCCTACTTGACTTGAATAAGACGTGTTCCATCCATGCCATAGACCGTGGCATACTCTATATGACAAACCGTAGAATCGTGAGACATATTATTTGAATCAGTCGTGTACCGTGCCTTAACCCAACTATGTTCCATGCGACACTGCTGTCCAAGTCATATTCTATATGACGAGCCTTGAGATCGTAGGAACGTGTGGCTATACCAAGCCATAGAACCATGGGACAACACACGTGCTCAACTTGAACAATCATGTTATTTGAGTGCCCTAACCGTGACATCTTCCATAAGACCGACAGTGAGACCGTAGGACGTATTTGCTAAGCAAAGCACGACATCAAGTCGATAGCCCATGGCATAACTTTGCCTAACTCAACATGTAGGGTCAAAAGATCAAGCGCCAACTTTGAAAACCATCGCGGAGAACATTTAAGCAACATTATGACACTTTTTTCCATATTCTACACATATATTCGACTCAATGGGATTACTTTCTTGGCTATGTGGATTCATTTCTTTTATTATCAAGCATATTCAGTGCAATGAAAACTTCTTTTTATTAGTGTGAAGGCTAAACTAAGGCAAGTTCACCGAAGCCACCCACCTGAGCGAGGAGTTGCCTTGGCCGAACGGGACTTCGAGCAAGTCGTTGTATGGCTAAGTCCAATTGCCGTTGCGTTTCGATTCCTCCGGTTGAACTGAGGATATTACATCTTTAATGCTGGATAGTTGACATTATTATTTTTTTGGACTTGGATATCTTGTGTATTGATTATTCTGCGTGGATGAGATTTAGCACTGTACCATGTGATATGTTACTTGTGTTGTGTGGTTGTTATGGATTTATTATCATGATTTACAGCTCAAGCATTTTGCTAGTGGACTTGTTATGAGGTTTGGCCCATTGGTGACGTGCTGATGGCATGTATACGTACATCTGGTCATACGTACTTTGGGATTGGGGCGTTATAAAAAAGAACAATTGAAATAAACCGAAAGGGTATATATAGACGTGGTGAATATTCACGTCAGCGATCCATGACTCAAATCGACCAATCTCATACATCCATAAAAAACCAAGAAACTAGTGGTTAAAAGGTGCTTCAGAACTAAGAAACAGTGGACGATAGCACGTATCGCACACTATTTACCAAGGAAATACCTTCGGGTGAAACATCCGACGGTATGCCGCGGAAATCCAACGGATAATCCGGATGAAGGAAAAAATCTCACTTGAGGAAAATTTTAGGGTCCTCCGTTCTAAACACGGTTCCTATCACGGGTCTATGATAATGTCAAGGGTAAAATATAAATCACTGTAGTTTGGCAACAAACATGATCATCAACAACTCAATAAATCAAGATTATCACACGATACAATAATCACAAAAACCAAAAAAAAATTAACGAACAATAGATATTCACGTATCCGTATATGAATACCGATATTGTGAGAAGAGACTCACAAAGGATATGAGAATAATGTATATAAATGTATAGCAAGTTTGGATGAGATGTAATATTCAAATGTATTATTTGGGGGTTGATTTTTCATTGGAATGGATGCAAGAACTAAATGTAATATTTTTCGAGGGAGACATCTTGAAACATGTTTTTTGCACGATGCTAATGGAGACATGTTGAAACATGTTTTTTGCACGCATTGTACTATCTTCCTTAATGAGATTTTTTTTCACCGGATCTTCCCTTCGAAAACTTTTTAACGAGACAGTATAAGTCGTACCCATTTCAATATCTGAATAATCATATTACTGAAAAATATTATTGTGCTCTTTTTTACTATAGATTCTTTCCAAAGATGGATTTTTTTACTTTTTAATTATGCAATGATTAAAGTGGACATCAAAGAGGGAAGTGTTATAGTTTGTGGATAAATCCAAATGATGGATACCCTTATATATTCTATAACAACCCTTATCTTATTTCCTCTTTATATATTCCCAATAGAGAGAAGCATGTTGTTAATCTTGTTGCTATAAACATTTTCTTTCCCTTCTATTTTATAACCCTTCTATTTTATAACACTAATGGGACGTTTGGTATGCGGAATACTATATAGCCGGGAATTCTATATTCCCGGAAATCAAATTCCAAGGAATTAAATTCCCTGGAAAATTATATTCCCATGTTTGGTGACAATATAAATATTCCCGGGAAAAAAAAAATATAATAATAACGAAAAAAATAAACAAATATAAAAAAGACCGGTAAAAACGACAAAAATTGGTAAAACAAAAAAATGGTAAAAACGACAAAAAATCGGTAAAAACGACAAAATAACAAAAAAAACGACAAAAACGATGAAAAATGACAAAAAAATCGGTTAAAAACGACAAAAATGACCAAAAAGCGACAAAAAATGTATAAACGACAAAAAATAACAAAAAAAGGATAAAAACGACAAAAATAACCAAAACACGACAAAAACGACATAAAATCGGTAAGAAACGACAAAAAAAAACCAAAATGCGACAAAAAAGACAAAAACAACAACAAAATCGGTTAAAATGACAAAAAAACGACAAAAAATCGTTAAAAAACGACAAAAAAATCGACAAAACGAAAAAAATAACCAAAAAGCGACAAAAACGAAAAATAATCGATAAAAACGACAAAAAAGGACAAAAATGGGTTAAAACGATAAAAAAAATGGTTAAAACGACAAAAAATAACAAAAAAAAAACGACAAAAACGACAAAAAATCGGTAAAAGCGACAAAAATGACAAAAAAGACATAAAAAAGTTAAAATGACCAAAAAGCGACAAAAATGACAAAAAACGACTAAAAATCGGTAAAAATAACAAAAAAAGCTACAAAAACGACAAAAAATTGCTTAAAACGACAAAAATTGAGAAAAAAGCGACAAAAAGGACAAAAATTGGGTAAAAACCACAAAGAATAATAAAAAATGACAAAAAAGATAAATGGGTAAAACGACAAAAAATAATCAAAAATGACAAAAACGACAAAAAGGGTAAAAACGACAAAAAATTGCTTAAAACGAAAAAAAAATGGTAAAAACGACAAAAAATGACAAGAAAGCAATAAAAACTACAAAAAGAAAAAAAATGTTCAAAACTAATCAAAATTGATCAAAAAAGAAGAAAAAAAATTTAGACAATTTTTTTTTGCTCGGACAAAAAAAAAAAAAAAACCCCACCTATTCTCAAGGGATGGAATTTCCATATTTTGTGGGTAAACTATTTATCCGGGTATATATAATTCCTAGGAATAAATTTTTATAAGCCAAACAAACGTGGTAATAGATTTCCATCTTAAATTTTTCCCGAAATAAAAAAAAAATACCGCGTACCAAACGCCCCCCCAAACGCCTCCTAAGGGGGGGCTTGGTACGCGGTATTTTTTTTTATTTTCGAAAAAATTTAAGATGAGAATCTATTACCACGTTTGTTTGGCTTCTAAAAAATTTATTCCCGGAAATTATAAATACCCGGGTAAATAGTTTACCCACAAAACATGAGAATTATATCCCTTGAGAATAGGTGGGTATTTTTTTTTGCCCGGGCAAAAAAAAAATTGTCTAAATTTTTTGATCAATTTTGATTAGTTTTGAACATTTTTTGTCGTTTTTTGTCATTTTTTGTCGTTTTTACCAATTTTTGTCGTTTTAAGCGATGTTTTGTCGTTTTTACCCAACTTTTGTCATTTTTGTCGCTTTTTGTCAATTTTGTCGTTTTAAGCGATTTTTTGTCATTTTGTTGCCTTTTTGTTGTTTTTACCGATTTTTTTCGTTTTTATCGTTTTTTGGTCATTTTTACTGATTTTATGTCATATTTTGACATTCTTGTCGCTTTTACCGATTTTTTTTGCGTTTTTGCGCTTTTTCGTTTTTTTCTCGTTTTAAACCGATTTTTTATCGGTTTAACCTATTTTTTGTCTTTTTTGTCGTTTTTTATCGATTATTTTTCGTTTTTTATCGCTTTTGGTTATTTTTTGTCGTTTTAACCGATTTTTTGTTGTTTTAATCGATTTTTGTCGTTTTTAACCGTTTTTTTGTCATTTTTTTGTCTTTTTAACCGATTTTTTTGTTATTTTTTGTTGTTTTTGCCGCATTTTAATTTTTTTGTCGTTTTTAACCGATTTTATGTCGTATTTTGACCTTTTTACCCCCATTTTGTTATTTTTTGTCGTTATACATTTGTTGTCGTTTTTTTTGTCATTTTTGTCGTTTAATAAACCGATTTTTTTCGTTGTTCATCGTTTTTGTCGTTTTTTCTTATTTTGTCGTTTTTATCGATTTTTTGTCGTTTTTACCACTAGTATGTCACCCGTGCGATGCACGGTTTGTATATTTAAAATTATTTTAAACCGCAACTTAAATAAGTGAATGTTCTTGAAATTTATTTAACATTTGAAATTAAAAGAAAAGTTAGAATAAACTCAATTTTGAAATACATGAAAGATAGCATTATATTAATATGATTATTTAGGAATTTAATTTTAGCAACGTAATTATCATTAGTACTATCTATGTAATTCACAATATATCTTGGACCAAAAAATATTAATATGATTTTGAAAGAATTATAATAATATATAACTCAATGTAAATAAAATAAAACGTTAAAGTCTATTTCGATGACATAAAAGATAACATTTCACTTACTTCTACAAATTTTGAAATACTTCCTTATACACAACATTTGTTGTTGTATTACATTGATCTCCATCTTCACTGCATATTAAAATCTTCAATCCTTTCCTACTTGTTACCCTTGAAACCGCAACATATAACTGTCCGTGACTAAAAACGGGATTCTTCAAGAAAAGTCCAACATGAGAAAGTGATTGACCTTGACTTTTGTTTATTGTCATTGCATAAGAAACAATCAATGGATATTGTCTTCTTTGAAATTTGAAAGGCAATCTTGGATCAGAAGGTGTCAATGACATTCTTGGAATCAGAACTTTATTACCAGCATTGTCTCCACAAAGAATCTTTGCTTCAAGAACACGATTGCCTAATTTTGTAATCAGCAATCTAGTACCATTACATAGGCCAGCTGAATGATCTATATTTCTTAATAACATTACTGGGGTGCCAACTTTCAATTTTAACTCATGATTCGGTACACCTGAACATTTAATACTATTCAAGAACTCTGGAGTGTGAACATCTGATAATAAGTCAACATTGGCATCTGACTTGGATGGACTATCAGAACTTAAATATGTGCTTGCGTTACCAGAATTCAGTGAGATCATGTACTCATTTACAGACTCAACAACATCAAGAGTTGGCGCTAATATAGCTCTATCCTTCAAGAAATCTGGATCGATGATGAAATTCGCAAATGAAGGATATGTGCTCTCAACAATTGTTTGCAGTGGATCATTTGCATTACTAAGTAAAACATCACTTGGAATATCGATACTTGCACAACCATCATTATGCCCTCCAAGTGTTCCATCTCCTATACTTGCAATCCATTCAGAAAACCGTTTGAGCTCTTCACTTTCAGATGTTATGCTACAATTTTGAAGTCTCATGTTCTTTGTCAACCTCAAAACTTTGCAATTTTGCCAAATATAAGAAGAATTTATAGTTGCATGAACTATATCTTGTCTACTACCTTTCGGAATTACAGGCAATATTTGTCGAAAATCTCCTCCGAAGACAATTATTTTTCCTCCAAATGGTGTCTCAGAACTTAGTGGATTGCTAAATTGCATTATATCTCTAAGCGATCTATCCAACGCTTCAAAGCAATATCGATGCATCATTGGCGCTTCATCCCAAATTATAAGTTTGCACCTAACAATTAGGTCTGCAAGTTGACTTCCTTGTTTGATATTGCATGTTGAATCCTCATTTACATTTATTGGAATAGCAAATCTTGAATGAGCTGTTCTTCCACCAGGCAACAGAAGTGATGCTATCCCACTTGAAGCCACATTTAGAACTATATCTCCCTTAGATCTCAAGCATGCAGATAATGTTTTCCAAATGAACGTTTTTCCAGTACCGCCATATCCATATAAAAAGAAAACACCACCATTTGTAGAATTAACAGCATCCATTATTATGTCGTAAACATGTTGTTGTTCATCATTCAAGCGAGCAAGTAGGTGCACGTGTTCTTCTGCTAGAGATGCTCTATCATAATTTAATTCATCATTTACCAATCTATTTGTAGTATTTGATAAGGAGTCCATGTTTGGAAATGGCATTGATGGAAATTCTCGCAAACTTCTACCACAATTTCTCAATAACTTTTCAATCTCAACCAAAGCGTAATTTTTAATGTCATCCTCACTCATAAGCAAATCTAGAATTAAAGAGAGAGAATATGTTGTAATTAATTATAAAGCTATATTAACGATAAAATAATATTCAAAACACAAATTTTGCTCATAAATAAGAAATAAAATATTTTACCTTGGTTGTGCAACGCAATTCGTTGATTATATAAAACATCATCTGATAAGTATGACCAACACTTGTTCCAAAGTAATTCAGGACGACTTATAGAGCCAGATGACAATAATGTCACAAATAAATTTCTCAAAGAATATGCAGATGCCCAATAACTTGCCTCAATAATACCATCGATATACTCATCATCATCCTCCAATAAACCTAAGACATAGCAAGCTTCACGATATGACTCGTAATGAATACCATTGACTTTTTTAATATCATCATAGCATTTAGGTCCACGGACGATATTGAGAAGACATCTTAAATGGTACATCTCACCGCAACCAGGTGGAACATAAAAAATTCGACCTAATGAGAAACATTTCTTTCTCGGAGTCCACTCTCTAGTCTTCTGTTTCCAAACAAATTTTTGTGGAAATTCTGCATATGTTAGATTTTTTGCCTCTGGATATCGCTTGTTCGCTTCAAACCAAGCTAAGAACATGCTTTCATTCACACTGGCACGATCAATAATGGTATCAATAGCATCTGCGTCTGAGAAAATAATAGGCTGCTCGTCGGGTAAGTGAAAGCTCAGACGCTCAACAGGAGGGTTCTTATATTGGATCTCAAAACCAAACAATCTCCATGCTGCCTCACAAGCAGAAATGTATCTACAATCGTAATACATGTTAATTTCATCAATTGCTTTTTGGGTTCGTCATCATCTGTAGTTCTATAAAAAGATGCAGTTACACGATCATGCCCTTTATTAACATACTTGAACAAATATTTTATAGATCGAGACTGATTGCACCATTCAACATTCATATGACCTCCATACTTCAACAATAAATAACGATTATGAGGCACTACAAATCGATTATCTAGTTCAACACCATTCTTTAAAACCGTTCTTCCATCATCTCTGCGTCTATATAATGGATATCCGTCTTCATCAACCAAAGTATTTTCAACAAATTTTTTCGGAAAATGCTTTGAGCAACGACCATCTGACATACATGGTGAATTCTTTCTTGCAGCACCACAAGGTCCATGTATCATAAAATCTCGCACTGCATTATAATAGGTAGGATCTGATTTTTGATCAGGAATTTCTGCTGAGATTATATGATCAATATATTTACCCGATGGAAACTTATCTTCTTTTGCTAGGAATAATAAAATATGAGCATGCGGCAACCCACGTTTTTGAAATTCGACCGTATATATAACTGAAAAACAATAGAAAAAAAAGTTAATATTAAATATGTTAATAAAAAACATGATTAAGTACAAAAAATATAGAAAAATCATTACCAGCTCTAACTGTTCCAAATATTTTATTATGTTTCAAATCTTTGATCAGCCCATCCAATTTCACCTTGAAAACTCTACATAATATATCTGGTCGATCTTCAGGATGGAGACCATTTTTTTCAACATATCGAAGTATTTCAGGCCATTTGGGGTTGCATGTAAATGTTATAAACAAATCCGGGTAACCAACCCATCTGCATATTGCCATTGCATCTTGGTAATTTTGAATCATGTACCGGGCACCTCCTGTAAAAGAAGATGGTAGAATGACTCTTTTTCCTTGAGTAGTCGGATCTGTTTCACCTCGTAATAATGCATCTGTAAGACCTTTATACATCTCACACCGTAATTGTTTCTGATGCGTTCGAATAAATTTTAATCTTGCAGATTCAACCATTGTATAAGCATCAACCAAGAACTGTTGCATAAGTCTTTTAGTAGCAAATATGATAGAAGGCTCATTATCCCTTTCATGCAGTCTATAAGCGAACCATTCTCTAATACTTACTCTCCTTCTTCCACCATTACCTCTATTTGTTGATTCACATAATTGTATGTCTTCTCTATAACCATCTTCACCGTAGGGAAAAATCAAGGGGTATTGTAATGCTAAATAAGAAGCATGTAACTCATTTATTCGTTGTAGGTTCCCAGCTTGTGTTTCAACCATAATATCTCTATCACCTAAGCATTCATCAAGATCTCCAACTATCAAAGCAGCAACCTCAGAAACTGTAGGTAAATTATACTGTCGTCCATCTCCATGTCTTCTTCCTATCAATTTTAATCGAACGCTTGAATTACCTCCTTCACACATTTTTTCGCGAGCCATTCTAAAAGACTTTACTAATACATTATTTTGATCCAACATATCCTTCAAGTCACGTACAATTTCTGCATGCAAATTATTAATATTACCGTTTTTCCTGAAAATAATATTAAAAAATAAGTTAACTAAATATATTAATAACCAATGATCAATATACAATTGTACTTATCAGGGAAAAAATTTCGATAAATACCTTACAGCTTTCATTCTGTTTTGAATTTCATTTTCTGTATCATAAATATATAACTGTGCAAATTTTGGGCTTGAACCTTCAATGGGTAATAAACTTCCTAATAGATGGTAGTTTTGTCCATGCATTCTAAAAATTGGTGGAGAATTTCCTTGATTTGGTTCTGGATCAACCTTGCCTCCCATTGAAGTGAATGAAAACATGCTGTTATATGATCTTATATTTTCTAGAAAATGTTTGCTCTTATCGCTCACACCATATAAAAGATCATGTAAAACTTTAGGCGGTCTCTTCATTTGTGAAATTTGAATCTTTCCTTGCATACAACATAAAGAGTACGTCGGGTTTTTGCATTTGTAAGAAGACTGAAGTCTCTCGTCATACCAAAAGTGTGCACCACAAAATTTACATTTATAAGTTGGATCGCCAATATCCCAATAATCTGACAATAAAAAATACCAAAAAAATATTAAAAAAAAACAGCCATAACTTACAAACTAAACTAATAAATTCTCAAATATTCATAAACACATACAAACAAACACACACACACAAAAGCTTATATAGACTAATACCGATTGTAGGATTTGCATGTCCATGATCAAATTTACAATCTCCATTTGTCAATTTAACAACCACTGCAAAAAGCAGAAACAAAGAAAAAGCAAGAAATTTTTAAAATGGTCGAAACTACTTTCCTTCTAAGATAAATTGAAATAAATGACAAAATTCAAATATTGGGATAATAGAAGTAAATTAGACTTAAAACATACCTGAAGACTCCTCATCTGCAGTCAAATCAATCGTTGTTAAATCACTATTTTGCTGTAAATTTGAGATTGTATTTTTCGAGGAATGTAGTGAACTTTGGTTCATTGAAATAGACAAATCATCTGTTTGATTTGATCCGCAAACTGCATAAAATAATTAAATAAAAAACTTTGCAAACATAATTATACCATATTTAATGTATAGTTTAATAATAAATTTTAACCATACCATTCGTGATTTCACTAAAAGGATTTGTAGACGTATTCTGCACATCACTTAACAATACGCCGCTAGAATAAAACCGTTTTCCTTTTGTATTTAAATTTACTGCAAAAAAAAAATGAAAAAAGTTAGAAAAGTAATCACAATAAAATAATAATAGATCACATTTTATTTTTTCTGTATAATGAGTAAATTATGTTATAATAATTATTTGAGAATATTTTTTTAAGGTTATAAGAAATAACTCACTCGAATGACCATCATCATTAGTTTGAAAAATTACTCTCGATGGATCAGAGTGCAGATTTGTAAATCTCTTCCTCGAATAGTCAAATGAATTTTTCTTCTGCGAACCAATTAACTGCGTAGGCTCACTTGACCCACAAACTGCATACAAAATCAACACACACACACACACACACACACACACACACACATATATATATATATATATATATATATATATATATATATATATATATATATATATACACATATATATTGTTAGATAATTATATAAAGAACAGTAGTCATTAAATATTTTTTAAAAAAATAAAGATAACATACCATTCGTGATGTCACCGAAAGGAGACCTAGATGATGGACAACTGGTCATGTTCGAATCGTTCCCACAAAATATATGCTGAAATTTTTTCTGGCTTGATGGAGGTGTACATTTACCTAAATCAAAATGTATATTTTCTACAAAATATAAAAAATGATTAAGTTAAATTTAAATAAAATTTAAACGTAAATTCATACAAATTTAATAAATTATATATATTATACATATAAAAATGATTTAGTAGCCATCTGTTTTAGTATAGATTTCACATAATAAATAATACAAATTTCAATTAATTTTAAACTTAAAATAATACAAAATTAATAGCACACGTTTTAGTCTTTAAATGGTTTAGTAGGACACGGTTTCATTAAAACCACGGTTTTAGTAGCACACGGTTTTAGTTTTCAAAAGGTTTAGTAGCACACGGTTTCATTAAAACCACGGTTTTCCAGCGCATGGTATTGGCTCAAAGACCAAAGGTTTGGTCCAAATGCATTTTATTCTAACTTTTTTCTTTCTCTTTCTCTTTCCACCCTAACGTTTCCTCTCCCCAACGTTCTGTTATAGTTTCGTTCTCTTTGATTATATAATCTGAAATTTTTTTCTTCCTTCCCTTTTCTCTTTTTTTTGGTATTTTACATTTACATGGAAAATTAAATCTGGTTCTCTAAGATTATACGCATGAAAAATGCTGTCGAAATGTTTTTTTTTTTCGTGATTCATCAGTTTATTCCTGGATCTACAAATTTAGTTCTTTGTTTTATGATTTTTTTTGTGATTCATCAATTTTTTACTCTTCCGCTTCTTTTTTTCAAGTTTTGTAATAATTTTATCGGATTTATTATTTACTTGGAAGGCGATCTGATTTTCTACAGTCTGTTTCTCTAAGATTATACGCATGAAAAATGCTGTCGAAATGTTTCTTTTTCGTGATTCATCAGTTTATTTCTGGATCTACAAATTTAGTTCTTTGTTTTATGTTTTTTTTGTGATTCATCAATTTTTTACTCTTCCACTTCTTTTTTTTCAAGTTTTGTAATAATTTTATCGGATTTATCAGTTACTTGGAAGGCGATCTGATTTGGTATTACAGTAGGAAGTAAAATTTGCCATATTCTTTGCATCGTTCTTTCCAATCATTTTGAGATGGTAAAAAATTCTAAACATTTTTTATTATAGATTTTTTTTTCTATTAATTTTTTAAACAAATCCGTCCCTTTCCTCTTTATTTTATGAGATTCTACATCTGCATTCAAATTTAATTTCTGGTTTTAGTTCATTTTACGGATGAAAAATTAATTAGTAGCCCACGGTTTTAGTCTTAAAATGGTTTAGTAGCACACGGTTTCATGAGTTATCATTTGATGTTCTGGATCTACATATTTACTTCGATTTCTTTAGTTTTTTTTTTCGGAGATTCATTTTATATTTATTTTTCCTCTTCTTTTTTCAATTTTTTTTAATAAATTTATCGGATTTATATGTTGTTGGGGAGTCGATACGATTCTGGTTGTAGAGTCGATTTCTTTATTTTATTCTTTTTATATTTCCATTCCTATGATTTGGAGATGGCAAAATTTGACATTAAAATTATATAATATTTTTTTAATCGAAATTTCGTATTTTTAATTAGATGATATTCGTCATTTTATGTTCTGGACCGAATGTTTTTTTTCCATAAATTATACAAAAATGATTAAGTTAAATTTAATATTTATGAAAGATGTAAAATGATACAAATTTAATAAATTATATATAAAAATTTGATTTTTTTTCACACGGTTTTAGTATTCCATTGATTTAATAAAAATTTTAAATGTAAATAAATTTTAAACGTAAAATAATATAAAATTAATAATTTAAAAAAATACTGTAACAGTAGCCCACGGTTTTAGTCTACTATTGGTTTAGTAGCACACGGTTTTATTTATACCACGGTTTTCCAGCCCATGGTTTTGGCTCAAAGACCAATGGTATTACACTCAATGCATTTCTGTTTTTTCTCTCTCTTTCCATTCTAACGTTTCCTATCTACAAATATTGTGTTATATTTTGGTTCTCTTTGAGTATATAATCTGTAATTATTATTGTTTTCCTTCCCTAATCTTTTTTTTTCATATCTACAATTAAATTGTGTTTTTCTTGGTGATTCATCATTTTATGTTCTGTATCTACAAATTTAGTTCGATTTCTTTGGTTTTTAACAACAAATATTTTTTTCCTAATTTTTTTCAACTTTAAAAATGATTTTTTTTGGGTTTTATAAGTTATTTGGGGGGGGGGGGGGGGGGGGGGGGGGGGGGGAACCAATCTGGATTTAGAGATGACTAATTTCTTGCTTTCTTTTTTCTATTTCTATTCCTTTAATTTGGAGATGGTCAGCTACAACATCAAGGTATAATTTAACTCTTGTACTGAATATCATTTCATTTCATTTTTGTTTCATGATAACATATAACCCTCATCTTAGTATGTTTTTACAATTAATATTACAATCATATTATCTACTAAGCTATGAAGCTATGAAGGTATAATGCTATTGTTTACATGTTGCAAAATAATGCTTGTACAGAAATTTATTTTTTCAATTTATTTATGATTGTTAAATGATAGTTGCCAGATAAATAATATATATTCACTTATATACATTTTTACAATGTATATAAAAGAATGAAATATGACAGCAATATTAGAAATTAGAATAACGTAAAAGATAACAGAAATTGGAATGCAACTATTACCTGCTTCATCGTTTGTAAGCTTCGGTCGCTTGTTAAGTGTTGTACTCCTTGTCAGCTTCCTCATTATCGATTTGTTTCTTTGTAGTAGATCCTTCCTTGTTATATAGTTAGTGACCAAATTGAATTCTGGGATTTGTATGCTGGGATTTGTAATATATGCATGAACAATTAGTGAATACTGGGATTTAGAAGTGTCCAAATTGAAACCCCATTCTTATATAGTAAGCCCATTATATAGGCATTCAATTAAACATTATTCTGTATTGGCTTGAAAAAATGCAGGAATGCCAACAGTTGTTGCTGATATCAACACATCATTAGAGATGTATTTATTATCTCAAATCATGATTATTTTGTATTGGGAAAGACAGAACTAAAATTTTCCCAACATATTGTTGCTAATTACACATCTTTTTAAAGGATGTAATGATGTATGAACATTCATTTAATTTTAGATTTTCAAAAAATAAGCTTTAATGGCAACTACTTTGAGTTTCATTTAAATATTCTGCAAACCTGTTTTCCAATGTATATATATGTGTCATAATAAAGGACTTTCTTTTAATGTTCTAATGATGAATGTACATACCTTATTAGGTTGCAATTTTTATTTTAAATGAAAAATTATGATCTGCTATTCTGTTACAAATATATTATATTTGTTTGTAAGTTAATGATAATGACATAAGATCAATAAACAATAATGTACGGCAGCGACTGAATTTAAAAGAAGTAAGGTTCAAACTAATTTAATATTAAGTACTTGATGGAATTTGATCAATATAAGTAATTTAATTAAGGATATTTACTTTTATAATAAATCTTAATTTCAAGTTCATATTATTTCAACTTTTATTCATATGTTGTGTGGCAACATATGTGAATATGGCTATCTTACTTTTATAGATTTTTTCGGATTTACATAAAGTAATTTAATGGCTATAATTATATCATAATTATAAATTTAAGAATAATGTTATAACATTTCTGGATTAAATGCGGACACAAAATTTGTTATATTATCTCTCAATATATGTATTAACCAAAAGTTAGTTTAATATCAATATTTATTGTAAATGTATTATTTACAAAAGCATAAGTTAGTTTATTGTAAATATTTGTTTAATATTCTGATCTGCTAGTTTATTTTTTTATAAATTATTGTAGTTTGTATCTTAAATCAACTAAAGTAAGTTCAATTGACATTAATGAACAACATTTATCAAATTTAGAATCACTAAGGATCTTAATACATAAATTAACATTATGGTATATAGTGCTTCTTATTGTATATAATTACTATGAATATAACAATTAATGAGTATAAAATGTAATTCCTTATTATTTTTATATATACTTATAAAGATGGCTGAACTTGAAAGCATTTAAGATAATGTTGTAGTTTGTAATAAAATTATTGTAGTTGCTGGCTGAACTTGAAAAAATTCTGATATGCTAGTTTATTTTTTAATAAATTATTGAAGTTTGTATTTTAAATGTAATAAAGTAACTTCAATTGACTCTAATGATCATCATTTATCAAATTTACAATCACTAAGGATCTTTCATAAAGGTTATTTTATGTTATAATTACTATGAATAAAATATATAAAGAGTATAAAATGTCATTCATTATTATTTTTATATATACTTTAAAAACTGTTTGAACTTGAAAGCATTCAAATACATACTTAAGTTAATACTCATGTACGTCAATACATTGAACAAAGAGTGCTTTTAAGATGAACATAATTAAAAACACTAAGGATCAAACTAAGGTAATCTTCAACTAAGGATCAAACTAAGGTAATATAACCAAAAAATGTTATATTGAGAATAACAAAAGTTCAATTAACTAAGCAAGCTCTCACAAAATGTTCTTTTAAGAGCTGGCTGGATTTGAAAGCATTCAAATACACACTAAGGTAATACTCAAGTACGTCAATACATTGAACAAAGAGTTCTTTTAAACTAAATGAAATTAAAAGCACTATTGATCAACACAAAGGTATTCTTCATTCCTTCTCTTTCTTTATATCAATCTTCATCTTCTTTGACCCTGCTGTTGTTGAGTATGCATCAATCAATGACCTCTTCAATCCAGAATCTTCAGGAGTTTCCAGAGACTCAATCTCTTGTGAATATTTGACATTTGGTGTTGAAATCATCTCTCCACACGATCCAATCTATTCATATATAAACGAAATTAAAATGACAAATTGAAATTAAAATGATTAATTGAAGAAAAAAAAAGATTAATTAAAAGAATTTTTTTTACCATTTCGACATCATTTTCCTCCTTCAACAAATTTGAAAAAATATCAGATTCCTGTAAAATTAAAAATAAACAGAATAGTTAAAAAATAATTAAAGTAAGTTCAAATGTACCATAAGTTTAATACATACCTGATTTTCTTTAAAATGTTCAGAATATAGTGAAATTAATCCTTCATCGGTAGTCAGCTTTAATACCGTAAATGATCCAGTATAATTACGTACTTGTTCAGATCTTACTTGAATCTTGAAGAAAATTTTTAAGCCAACTAAATTTTGTATTTCCTCAGGAATTTTCTGATCATTTTCTGATTCCTACAATAATTTTACGAAAAAAAAACAAATGAAATTATAATAAATATTATAATAATTATAACAAATTTAATATGTACAAAGAATTATGATATGTGTTTAGAGTTTATTTACAAAAGTACCTCAGACATCTTCTTTTTTAAATCCGAAGCCTTTTTTCCAATAAGCTGGACACAGTCTTTGTCCCATAATAGTAATTCTATTTCCCCGGTTGTGTCAATAACACGAACATTAATTTTGTACCTGTCAAATAAAATAGTATTTAAATATTCAAGAAGAATAGTAATTAGGTTTAGAATTTTTCGTATGTTAATACCTGATGTTAACATCTTTTTCAAACTTGTCACATCTGTCACAGTAAAATAAATCGCCACATTTATCTAATTTTTTGGACATTTGTTACACGAAAAATACCACCAAGCATTCTTTAATACAACTTCAACAATTTCAGCATAAACCCAAAAGCTTCCAATCTGATAATCATTAAACAAAAAATTTAACAATTATGTAACATAATATAATTACAAATTATAACTAAATGAAAAACTATACCTCATGGTTATCTCTCAAGTTCTCAATGGTCCTAACTATAGCTTGGCCACTTGATAATTCATTTTCAACCAAATTTGCAGATGTTAGTGAAACTGTACTTATAGTGATAGATTCACTACTTTCTTCAACAATCCTTCATAAAGTAGAAAAATATTCATTAATTTAATTAGGTTTTCTAATTACAAATAATTAAAAAATATTTAATTAGAGTATTAATTAAATTTTACTTACCTTGATTTAAAATTTCAATCTCAGGAATGTCTTCACCAAATAATAACCTTGACACGTAGAACGTGTTGGATGCTGTAACTTGACCTAATAAAAAAAAAAAATACATTTTAAACAAAAGTTGTTAAATTATTCCATAAATGAAGTATGAAAATAATAATCAATATATAAGAAATAATTATTACCTCTATATAATTTTGGTACGAAACATTTGTAGTATACTACAACAGGTTCATTTTTACCATTATTAACGTACGAAACCATATCATCAACCATTTTCCCCACAAAGTACATGCAAAACGTTGTTTCCTAATAATACAAAGGAAATCAGTTTATTTATTAATTATATGAACACAATTCAATAATAGAATAATTAAATTGCAAAATTATTACTCATTGTCCTCGGAGAGTAATATCCATAAGTCCTTGTTGGCCATCTTTCAAATCCCTTGTTGTGGAGGATCTAAGGTAACAACTCGTCCAATAATATCTGAAATTAAAGCCATAAACACGAATAACAATAATTTGATGGAATAAAATAATTTTATATTTTTGAAATACGAAAATAATGTAACAATGATTTTTACCAATAGTTTGTTATCATATAAAGTTTCCTCATTTGTAATGTCAGAAAACTTTTGAAAACTAAAACAAAGGAGGGAAATTTCTCATCAAATATTTCAACAACTTTTGTTTTTGCCAAGAATAACATCTTGTATTTATTTGCGGTTGTCTTGTATTTCATGTTGTTATTTGTAACACAAAACAACGAACAACATAGAGTCGTCTCTCATTCAGCAAAGGTTGAAAATTGTTGATTAAATCTTTCTTAATACTGGCATGAATTCGATCGCCCTGCAAAAGAAAAAATAAATTCAGTAGACAATTAATAATGCATATATCATAATCAATAGTTTTGCTCATGTTATTATTATTGAAATATTGACACTATCTAAAATTAAATGAATGTTTGTTATTATTTTTATTAACATTATATAATGAAATTAAAGTTGTTTGGGGAATCTGTTATTCACATTTACATGTTGGTAAATCAAAACACTATTTATATATGAAGACTTTACCAGACTGAAATTAAATGTATATATACTTTGTTATATTATTTCAACTAATTGTTGCACTAAAGATAGAATTTTACTAATATAGAATATTTTTTTACAACTGAATGTTGTTAAATTTAACAGTTGATAGTTGCAACTATATATATATTTAAATATGAATTGGGTTTTGTTTTTTAACTTTAATTTCAACCACTTTTTTTCAGCTATCATCAAACCATTGGCGGGGCATTAATTGCAGCCATTGGCACATTGTCAATGTGACCATGCTCACTGATGTTGTAAGAGATGATTTTCTTCACTGGTGTAATTTTCATATCACACGTGTTTTATCATTTATCACATTGTCGCTCAACTATCGATATAACCATTGGCGGGGCATTCGTTGCAGCCATTGGTTCATCGACAATGATGATTTGACAGTCAATGGCGGGGGTATTCGTTGCAGCCACTGGTTGGTTAAAACAAATCTGAGTTTACCAACTTTAAACAGAATTGATAAATAGAAGTTTATTCTATTAATATGGGCTGTAAACCGTGGGATACTAAAACAGTATTTTTAAAACAATAGTGGAAGTGTAAAATCGTGGGATGCTAAAAACTGATTCTAAAATCAAATTTATATATGTGAATTTACTATATTATACACAATAATAGAAAATTTCTTTTGCTTCAATTATTCAAAGTATGCAGCCATATTTTATTATCATTTTATGGCATTTGTGTTTTATTTCGAATGAGTTTTATGCTACTATTATTTGTGTTTTACATTACTGTCATTTGTGTATTTTTTGGGACTGACTTTTACGTTCCAACAACCCTAATTATTTGTTTTACTTTTATTTGATTGTAGAATCTCTAAATTCATTTATTGTTTCTTATAGTGTTTATTTTTTCGTATTGTACATCTTTATCAGAAGTTTATTTGGTTATCTATACAACATGAAATGAAATCAAATTTTTTTTTTGTTTAAAACTATTGGCGAGGCATTCGTTGCAGCCATTTAGAAATTAACATGATGATTTGACAACTATTGGCGGGGTACTCGTTGCAGCCATTAGTTGGTTAACATAAATCTGAGTATATTAACAATTTATCAAAAAAAAATTTCAATGTTGTTGGAGAGGAAACGTCAGAATGGAAAGAGAAAAAAGAAAAATAAATGAATTGAGTGATATACCATTGGTCTCTGAGACAATAACATGGGCTGCAAAAATGTATTATACAGAAACCGTGTGCTACTAAACCGTGGTATACTAAAACGTGAGAATTGATATTGTAACAGTTGCTTTTCTGATTCTGATATTTATGTAGAATCTTTAAAACATTTTTGATATACTCGGTAAAACCATTGGCGTGGCATTCGTTGCAGCCAGTGGTCATTATACAATGATGATTTGTAGCTATCGGCTGGGTGTTAGTTGCAAGCATAATCTGAGTATATCAAAAAATTTAATTTGATTCGATTGTTACATTAAACTTTTTATGTTTCTGTCATATAATTTATGTATTATATTAAACTGTTGGTTTTTATGTTGCAGGCACAATCTTATTATTTTGCAGGCATAAACTTTTATGTTTCTGTCATTTAATTTATGTATTATATGTATCTGTTGGTTTCTATGATGCAGGCATAATCCTATTTGTGTTTTATTGAGTCTTAGTTTTATGTTACTGTCTTTTCTTTGAGAAATTTAATGACACTTAGTTTTATGATTCTGTCATTAACATTATATTTCTGAAAATTTGTATATATTGGCTGGGTGTTCTTTGCAGGCATAATTCCGAGTATATCAAATATTTTAAATTTGATTCGATTGTTACAAAAAACTTTTTATGTTTTTGTTAGATAATTTATGTATTAAACTGTTGGTTTTTATGTTGCATGCACAATCTTATTATGTCGCAGGCTTAAACTTTTTATGATTCTGTCATACTAAACTGTGATTTTTTTAAGTATATATACAAATTGAGTTTTTTTATCTAACAAAAAAATAACATGCAGAATGTAATAAACTGTGGGTAATCAGAAATACCTCAGAATCGTGGAATACACACTCCATACTGAATGGTTGCCCTTTTCCTCCGTATCCGGGTACATCATACATACGAATGAGACGTACTTTCAAATTCCAAAATGTTTTGGATGGACTGACCTCACGGATAAGTGAGAAGAAAGGAGCCATAGTTGAGGAAGTTTTTTTTTTTTTTTCTGAAAGTTGAAGGGGAAGATGGATCCCATTTCTACACTGTATATATAGTCAGTTTGAATGAACAACATTAATGCAAAATATGTTGGGAAAACCAACAGTTTTCTTCGTTTTTTGGGATGAAAGTGGCTGTTGTAAATGAAAATCAAATTTGTATGTAGGTGGGAAAGGTGCATGTATATTTGAATTATTTAAAAAATTTGAATAACTTTCTTGGAAACCTGATGGTTAATTAATGTATTCTTCACATAAAAATTTATTGTTGCTGTTTGTAAACTGTTTTTTTATTAGTATTTTGTTTTTTATTGCTGTACTGTGTTTGGGCGGGAAAATGGCAATGTTGCAATTTTTGGCAACTATTTTGCTATTATATATATAGATTTTTTCGTTTTTACCGCTTTTTTTCGTTTTTACCGGTTTTTTTTTTATATTTGTTCATTTTTTTCGTTATTATCATTTTCTATTTTTTTTTCCCGGGAATATTTATATTGTTACCAAACATAGGAATGTAATTTTTTCGGGAATTTAATTCCTTGGAATTTGATTCCCGGGAATATAGAATTCCCGACTATATAGTATTCCGCATACCAAACGCCCCCTAAGGGTTTGCTTGGTAATGGTGTTTTCACATATTTTGGAAATTTTTGTACCGACCGTTTATGAAAACCTCTGCTTATTTTTTTTTGAGGTACGGTTTTGGTCGGCTAAAAAACTCCCAAACTTGTGTAATATACAATTATATCCTTACAAAAAAATATCAATTATAACTACTAATACCATTTCCCTATTTAATTTTATTAGCGTAAAAAACTTTCAGAACCGCTCGTTAGTGAATTACCAACATAGATTGGACTGATTTAAAAACTACTACTTAAAAGCCACCCAAAAATCAGATTCCTCATGGTACTCTAGAAACACCTCATAACCGTTATGCTATAATTGCCGAGCAGACCCAGGGCGTTTGGTACGCGTATTTTTTTTATTTCCGAAAAATTAAAATGGGAATCTATACCACGTTTTATTTGGCTTTATAAAAAATTTATTCCCGGGAATTATAAATATCCGGGTAATAGTTTACCCACAAACACATGGGAATTCTATCGCTTGAGAAGGTGGGTATTTTTTTTTTGGCCCGGGCAAAAAAAAAGTTGTCTAAATTTTTTTTCTTCTTTTTTGATCAATTTTTATTAGTTTTGAACATTTTTTTTTCTTTTTTTGTCGTTTTAACCATTTTTTTGTCGTTTTAAGCGATATTTTGTCATTTTTACCCATTTTGTCTTTTTTCACATTTTGATTATTTTGTCGTTTTTACCCATTTTCTGTCCCTTTTGTCGCTTTTTTTTATTTTTTGTCGTTTTAGCTTTTTTTTGTTGTTTTAACCGATTTTTAGTCGTTTTTTGTCGTTTTGTCGCTTTTTGTCATTTTTACTGATTTTATGTCGTTTTTTGTCATTTTTGTCCTTTTACCGATTTTTTGTCATTTTTTTTTTTTTTTTTCGCTTTTGGTATTTTTTGTCGTTTTAACCGATTTTTTTTTACTTTCTTGTCGTTTTTATCTTTTATTTTTCGTTTTTGTCGTTTTTTTGGTTATCTTTTGTCGCTTTAAAACCCATTTTTTTTTAACCGTTTTTTTTTTTTTCGTTTTTAACCATTTTTTGTCATTTTTTGTCGTTTTAACCCATTTTTGTTGTTTTTTTTTTTTTT
>JANAVB010041819.1:0-245273 GCA_029216955.1 Iris pallida | reverse complement strand
CTAATGTCTACTTCATTGCTGCTTCTGCTTATTTTTGTTTGTTTAATTGATTTCTTGTTAGAAGCGGCAATGGCAGTAAAAAAATCATTGCTTTCCCAGGTTGCTGTTTTAAATTATTATTTTGTTATGTCTACTGTATTTCTTTAATTGCACAAGTAGGAGAGATAATGTCTACTAGGTTTTGGACTTATCGTGACTGACTAGTTGGGAAGTATGGATACTCCAAAAGACCGATCTGGGCTGCATCGTGTTGGACGTGACACAGATACTTCAAAATGTACCAGGACACAATTTTTTTTAATGTCGTGTCCGTGTCAGCATGCCTATGTTGTATTCGTGACCATGCAACATAGATGATTTGTCATTAATGTTAGTTTCGAGCAGATTAGACCTTTCAGACCAGTTAGCTGTTTTTGTAGCCCCTTGATTTCTCTATAGTGAAACATAAAATGCATTGAAGCCATCAATCTGTGTATGCTAACTGTATTTCTCTGTTCTACCAAACTAGGCATGGAAGATGGACATTGTAGAGAATTTACACAGGAATAGGAAAATAACTATAAAATGATATTCAACACTATTTTGTTAAGCACCAAATATCAAGGTTGATTTATTTTGGTAAGCACGTACCAGGCTCTACCCTGGTGAGCCGTGAGCACATACATTGTCAGTAAACATTGTTTAGGTAATCTCGCTATGCAGAAATTGGAAGGGAAAACACTAATCTCTAACTTGGGAAAAAAGAGAGAGAATAGTTTGTCAACTAGAAAAGTAAAAATATTGTAGAAGAAGAAACTCAGTAATTACCCATTTCTTTTCTTCTTATCTTTCAATCTGCTAAGTCTGAAACTCAAGTACTAAAACTCAAATGTTCGCAACCAAACATGAAAATTTTCTAACCCTGGAAATAAATGCAAGACTTCAAAGGTTAGTGATCAAATAAACATGAAAATTTATTAGCATGTAAATATATGCCTACCTTATTTAAGTGATGATGAACTGATGGTTTTGTTGAAGAGTGCTTTTCTTTCCCGGTCTTGTCGGTACCTTGTCTGCAAGGACGAGGTGAAAGAACTGTTTGGTTTTATTATTGTAATCATAATATTCATAACTACGAAGAATACTTTCAATTTGGTGCCCAGGAAAGGAAGAAGTAATACAATTTCTAATATATAATAAGACATAATTGCCTTATAATGCTTCTTCCTTTTGATTTGTTATATTGTGTTCTAGTTTTCTTCCATACAGTTTTCCTTCTACTACCCTTTTATCAGACTAGAAGTAGGAAGACGAGAAGATATATTTAGGAGATCAATGAATTGATAAAACAATAGGATAAAGACAAGATGAAACCTATTAGCATGAGGCAAGTGAAGTTTGGAGAGGAGAGAAGAGAGAATATGAGAAAAGAGTGCAAGGGATAAATCCTAGGTTGCACCTCATGTGATTTATATTAATATACATGATGATAAATACACCCACAATTTCATTGTACCATCATAAGAAAAATAACAAGTAGAACTCTAACAAGGCACAAAATTCGTAAATCATCGGTGTTTGATTTAAACGGCAAACTATTTGTGGCTATTGTGTTTAAGATAGAGGAAAACTGGAGGGCTAATGATCTGGCCTATCTTGACATCCCATGTTAAGTATGATCTTAGACAAATGTAATAAGTTGATTATGGTTGTAAGTTGTAACCACAATGGTACAACTTTTGTATCTTGTTGCAAGGGTTAAAAGACATCAGGTATGATCAAGTTTAGCAGATCTGTTGTGATAGTGTTAGGGGGTATACTAGTTTTAAGTGCTATGCAGTACAGTATGGAAAATAGTAGGTGATGTAACTTAATTGAATGTCTTGTTAGAGAGTAAATGGCGAGGATTATTAATAACTATCATTTAACGGCTCTTACTAATGAGAAATCATTATGTTCCATGGATAGGGCCCCTTACAATTCATAAGAACTCTATTTTTATGGCTCGGGTAACAGGTTTGTGATTTTCTCTCTCTTCTTTTGGGACCAGTTGACGAACGAATGTGAGCCCCACCTATTCAGGGACTATTCGGGTTCATAGAATGCAAGGGTCGAAGAATCCGGTAATCCTGATTTGATTGTACCTATTTGTGGTTAAAGGAAAGAGCATGCCTTCCTGGAGAATATTTGGTTCACCACTGACTTCATATATGCAAATTTGATACACTACTACCTCCATGCCCACTGCACTTTATATATAACAAAAAATTTGACTCCAGTACAAGAACTAAAGTTCCATAAGGAGGCCAAGGTTGCAGCCTTGAAATATACACAATGAACAACAAAGCAAATTAGGGTTTACATCTGCACAATTGAAACATGCCCAAATATTGCCTTTGTAAGTCGTTCCAATGCTTCCAAGCCTTCTTGTCAAAGATCCAAGGTCCAATCAGGATCAGCCGCTCAGGTATTGACATGTGAAGAGATGGTTGGTGGCTGATTTATATAGGAAGAGACATATCAAGATGGGATTGTTGAGTTCACAAGATGAAAAGAAAAGGTGGGACTTATCTCAAGGTTGTTGGGTTGCTGACAGCGCACAGGGAGGCAGATGGATGCTGCCATCGGGCATGCAAAAGTCATGTGAGTGGGACATCTGCAGGCAGATACATGATGGGAAAGCTGGAAGTGGGTTGGGTGCAGATCTCAGGTGCAAGAGGAAAAGACAGTCTAACGGCTGCAGGGAGGAAACAGCCAGGTTGCTGTCAGACCAGCAGTGAAGTGTGATTTTGGGTTCTACAACTGCAAAGAAAGAGAAGAGACAAGTTCCCGGGGAAGATGAAAATTAGGATTATGGTAGGCTTTATATCTAGAAGTAGGGTTTCGGGTTCACATCCTTGACTTCACAACAATATTGCAATTCATATGCAATCTCAAATAACTCAATCGATCATTCACTGAACCTACGAAGTTTAGGCTTTATAGTCACAGAAAGAAAGCAATTCCCAAATAAAGTAAGTCCTTAGTAAAGTAAAATTGAAAGCTAACTAAACTTGACTGAGACTCGATAGACTTGACTGAGACTCGCATAGACCCAATTGGAACCAAACCCAACTAAAAGCAAAATAAGTAAACTAAACACAAATAAACAACTCGACTATTTGAAACTCTAGCTGCATCTCCATCGTAATGCCTGATTCTTCTGTAAAGATTTAACTTCAGGAAATAAAATTACGCATGGAATCTCATTAAGTAATAAAAACTTGATTGGATGATTAGGTGTTTGCATAATTCTAATGCATAAATAAAAGACAATACTATTAGATTAAACTTAACTGAGACTCGCATAGACCCAATTGGAACCAAACCCAACTAAAAGCAAAATAAGTAAACTAAACCAAATAAAAGAACTCGAATATTTTGAAACTCTTGCTGGATTTCCATCGTAATGCATGATTCTTCTGTAAAGATTCAACTTCAGGAAATAAAATTACTTATGGAATCTCAAGTAATATAAACTTGATTGGGATTAGGTGTTTGCATAATTATAATGCATAAATAAAAGACAATATGCTATTAGATTAAATGGTCCATTGACTTGGTCCCATATTAGAAATATATGCACTTTCTAGTCCTCTACAATGTATTATGTTATTTTGTATATTGTACCTATATTTATTCAATACTAGAATTTCTAACATTGTGCTTTTTATATTTATTATTATTTCACCAGTAGCTATTATAAAAGGTGTAGTAGGAAGATGATGTTATAAACTTAACATCCATGTTAGTAAGATCAAAAATATTAAATTTGCCGATTGTAACCAAAAGGCGTAGTAGGAAAATGCACTTGGCCTTTGTACATCAGTCGCATGTAGGGTCATGGGTTTTCTAGTAAGAGCACAAGTTTGTTGTTTGACTACAACCTGGAAGGACACATTAAGGATGAACAGATTTGTATCTCTCTTTTTTGGGTAATGATATGTAATTTTCTTAGTTTTCCAAATGTTATTACTAACTAAGAATTGTTGCAATGCATATTTTAAACTCATATAGTGAGTAATATAATCGTTATAGAGTTACCAGAGATCTATTTGATAAATTGAGAGCCTGTTGAGAAGTCTTGGAAGAATATCTACTCCACTGGCACTTCCTTTAGGTCACCGGGTCATCAATCTTAGTGTTTGATCTTCTTTCAAGTAGTATGGATAGTTTTTGTGCTAGCCATGGATTTAGAAAACTTTAATAGTTGACGACGCGATTGGCTTTGGTTCAAATCCAATACACTTGGCATATTGAGTGGTATAGTTTGCATATTATGTTCTAATTAAGGTGCTGTATCACTTGTTATATGCTTTCCAAAGTTTTAACTTATAGCACTGACTCCTTTCAAAATTGTGGTTTTGTAATCTATACTACCGTGAGATATAATATGATAAGTAGGGTACATGTAATATTTTGTTTTTCAATTGCAGGCCTGATGATCTTCGGAAGCCATTTGGGCAGTTTGGTCCTCTTAAGGACATTTATTTGCCTCGTGATTACTACACAGGGTAAGCACAGTCTTTTAAGCTTCCGTTCTCTAGTAATGCTTGTTAATTTTATCAGTTTTAAGTTGAGATAATCATCTTAATATGTTTGTTAAACTAAAAGTTCAACAACCTTAAAATTATCTTCTGGCTAAATTAACCACTTCTGGTGGGTTCTATTTTTCATTATTTTTTGTAAATCACAATATGGATATTTATCAAGCTGTTGAGATTTAACAGCGGAAATAAAGTTGTGAAGATACAAGTGAAGTTATAGAGATTTGGTGAAGAGGATGTTAGTAGTTTTGAAGATATTGCCTGGGAAGAGAAGTGGGAAGAAAATGAGTTTGAAGTTTACACATTTTGAAGATTTTCAAGTCTGAAGTCATCTTTAGTCTCTGAAGATTTGATGTCTGCAGTGCAGGCAAGTGCTTGCTTTACTTGTAACGTATGAAGTATGCATGCTATAACGATGATTGCATGCGACCTTCAATATAACTTGGGTCATGAAGAGTAATTTACACTGATTGTTGTTGCTACTGGAATTATGTGGTTACATTATCGAGACGACCCAGTTTCCATATCTTATTATATCAAATCTACGTGCTTTTCAGGGAGCCTCGCGGATTCGGCTTTGTTCAATATATTGACCCTGCTGATGCAGCTGAAGCCAAGTATCAAATGGATGGACAAATCCTTCTTGGGCGTGAATTAACTGTTGTTTTTGCAGAGGAGAACAGGAAGAAGCCATCCGACATGAGGGCACGGGAGAGAGTAAGGTATCCTTTTATAAACGGCTTTTTTAAATTACACCTATATTATGGCATATTGTTCAGCCATTTGTTGGTTTTTGGAGCTTGATTGTTTAATATACAGGTGAGACACTTTCGGGTGATTGGTGTTTCTTAATTGCATCTTGACTAAACTTTATTGGAAAGAGTTATATTTTTACCACATGAAATACAATGAAATAGTCTAGGTGATCACTTTCTGTTTTTTTCTGATTGATCAATAGTTTTATTGAACTATATACAGTACTGTTAACAGTCCATGATGCAGAGCATTGTGAACTCGAGGATGGCAGTTGTTTTGTTTTGTCGTTATCTGTAGATAGTTTTCTTAAATTGACATGGTGTCTGACTTTACTTTTAACGTATTTGAATTAGCCTGTATGCGTGGTCGTGCAACATGTCAAGATTGATGATTTTTTGAAGCTCATTGTATAGTTATGCTTCATTTTTTTAATTTGAGAAAAGGCTACATTTTTCTGAGTTGATCTAAAAGAAAAAAATTTGTTCTTAAATGATTTCACTACTTATTTACTGGATGCCCATCTTTATATGCTTCTTCTTTGACCAGTGATCGATACGACCGAAGGTCATCCCGTCATTCACGTTCCCCTCGATATTCTCGCTCACGCTCCCCAAGGTACTCCCGTTCACATCGTGGTAGGTCTCGCAGTGCTAGTTACAATTCACCATCTCCAAGGCGGCGACACTACTCAAGGTAAAATTCTTGTTGATTGTGTTCTTTAGGCTATGGTAATAGTTGTTGCAAACGTTAACATCATTTCATGCAATTCCTGACAGATCAATGTCACCCGAGGTTCGAAAGCACCATAGGGGTCGGTCGTACTCCGTTCTCCTTCCTATGATGATGGTTCTAGGAGGAGCCCCTACGAGGATGAAAGGAGGGTACATTCTCCGTCTCACAGAGAACGATCTCGATCTGTTAGTCAGTAAAGGGCATTCCCGCTCACATTGGAGAATCTGAAGCTCTGGATGCTACTATGAGTACTGCTTTTTAATTACTAATTCCAGGCTGATTTGGTCTGATGGTGGTTTGCGTTGTAAATGTGGTTCATGGTTGGTTGCCTACATTGAAAATTTTACTGGGAAGGCCATGTTAAGTCTATATATATTTCTGAGGCAACTTGAAGGATGCTGATAATTTCCTGTAGGATTTATTATGTGACAGTCTGTTCCAATATTGGCTCTGGTGGTGTCCCTCTTAGTTGTTGATTGTATTAACTGCCAGCAAGAAGCTGGGGACAACTCCGAAGTAATCATCTTTGCTTGTAGAATTTCTTCCAAGTTTCAAAGTTCTTCGCTGCAATTTGATTATGGTGTGTAATATGAACATGCTGGTTTGTTCTGATCTCGTCGTGTTTTACTTCCACAAAACTGGCAATATCATGATTTTGGTGTCGGTTCGCCGACTTATTGAGATTACAGTGAAGATCAAGTGGTAGAGGTGATATAGTGCTGTCAAGTGGGCACTTGCAGAAAAGAGGATATGGTCTTCATGTGTGAAGACAGAAAGATGAGCCAATATTGCTTCTGAGGACATCTTTCCAGCGTAGAGAGACTTTCTTTCTTGACTTCTTGGGAACTTTTTAGGAGACCGCTAGGAATGCACCACTAATGTGTCTGTCTAATGATAATTATGTTAACATGATATGTCAAGATAATATTGTTAGAGCAACTAAAATACGTGCACGATATAATGGGCAAACAATTATTTATGTAGCTAATTAATATAATGATTGTGTAAACCTTTTTTCCAACCAAAAAATTAACAACTGTAGACATTGCCCAAGAGGGTCCCCTAAAAGATACTGATGGCGCTCTCAAATTCATTTTGAAGGATCATGCTACATACTACTCAGGAGTAGATGATGTTCAACACAATTCCTAACACTGGACGGTTATTTTTGTACGGAGATTTTCTTCCAAAGCATTAAAGTTTACGAAAATTATGTAGAGCACAAAGTTTGGAGAATTTACAAAATGAGAAACGTAACGTCCAACCATTGGATGTTGCTCTTGATCTCTAAAGATATAGATCAAGAAAAAGTTTGGATGTTGTTGATTTAAGAAACTATTGGGGTGGATATTAAGAGAAACTATTGGGTTCATTTCAATTAAAAAAAAATATCCTAAAAATATCCTACCATTATGCTTTTACACAAGAAATACCTAATGGTTAGGCGTTTCTCACCGAAATACGCCTAATGGTTAGGCATTTTGTCACCAAAATATGTCTAACTATAGAGCATTTTTGTGTATGAAGTGTCAAACTGTTAGGCGTTTTTATTGATTAAATTTGATAATCCCCAGCCTCAAGGGAATAAACCCCAGTCTCAAAAAAATGTCCAATGGTAGGACTTTTTATTTCAATTTAAAATTTTGGCAAACTATGTTCTTTCGGTCCAATTTATCTCAACTCTATTGATTCCTATAAAAAAAAGTTTTAGTATTAATCTGAAACCTAAAAGACCTCCCAGTCACACGACTACACTCATAGGTGGGTTTGGTGTTGTGATCTACTATTTCCACAAGAATATTGTATTATTAAAATATCCAGATGAATTTAATTGCATCCTTCTTTGATCTGCCATTAGAATCGATCTCCGTTGCATGCTGCATCTATTCGTACTTAGAGCATCTCCAACCCTACTGTGAGTTTAGAAAAAAATGGTTGTCACATAGGAATGACAAACTTTCAATAAATCATGAAATTGACATGGCAATGACACGGCAAGGACAATGTAAAGTTGGTTGTCTAGATCTAGACAATGCACTTCTAATGACTGTCTCCACATCATCAATTATGAATAGAAATATTTATGAAAAAAAATGAAGTGGAGGAGTTATCTTTGGAAGTTGGAAAAAATACTTTTTATTGTATTCTTAATACTTTTGCATTGGATAACACTTTTTTATCTCATTGTCTTGTGTGAATATCATCTTGCCACATAGGAAAGACATTGTTTTGTGACTCATGTCACATAGAAATCACAACACCAAAAAGACAATAGGGTTGGAGATGCTCTTACCATCGGTACCATTGTCCTATCTGCTCGTTAACCAAGTTTCCTCGTGATCTGATTTTCAACAGCTATTAATTCATATTTGAAATAACTTTTGGGCTAAACTATAACTTGGTATCCTCAACTATCTAAAATTTTCAATTTGATATCAACTTTGATACCCTACCTGCCCTCTCCTGTCTCTCCTCCTCTCCCCTTCCATCCGTCTGCACCACCCCCACGTCGCGTCCCCAACCCCTCCCCCCTCTCTCTCAACGTGGCGACGGCAACAACAGACGCGCGACGAGAGAGAGAGAGAGAGAGGAGAGAGAGAGAGAGAGAGGGGGGGGGGGGGGGAGGGGGGGGGGGGGGGGCGCAACGCGAAGGGGCTACAACCCAAGGCCGGCTTGACCCAGGACGGTCAGATGACCGTCCAGGACCCTATGAAATATGAGGGATTATATATATATATATATATATATAATATATATATATATATATGGGAGAGCGGATCAAAAGTCCCCTTAAAGCCCCCCAAAAACCCCCCTCACTCTAATTCGTAATTTCTTAATGTTAATGTTAATATTATGTTAATGTTAATATTAATTTTTTAAATTTTTTTTATATTAATGTTAATGTTAATGTTAATTAATGTTAATGTTAATATTAATTTAATGTTAAGTTTAATGTTAATTTTAGTATTTAATGTTAATATTAACATTAATATTACATTAACATTAATATTAACATTAATATTAACATTAAATTACGGATTAGAGTGAGGAGGGTTTTTGGGGGGGCTTTCTAAGGGGAGCTTTGATCCGCTTCCTATATTAAATATATATATATATATATATATATATATATCTATATATATATATATATAGCAATGAGCATTGTGGCGAACTCGTCTATACTGGGGCTCGAACGAACTCCGACCGCTTGGGCCGCATGCATCTCTCTTAACCACTAGGCTAGAGGTCATTTGCCTATATATATATATATATATATATATATATATATATAATATATATATATATATAATAATTTTGTATCTAAAATAGATCTAATATGTAACATAGTCTTATAATACAAAAACACAATGAGGGCAGTGGTTATTATGTTATACTTGCACACTAGAGACTCTAGGTTCAATTTTTGGTTGTAACAATTTTTTTTTAATTTACTTTATTTCAGTTTTTAATTTTTATATATTATATATGGGTCCTATTTTGAAAATTTGCTTAGGGCCTCCATGAATCAGGACCGGCCCTGGTACAGCCGTGAGGGAGGGCTGTGCGGAGGTGGTACAGCGGGTGGAGGGAGGGGTGGTGCACCTTGGAGGCAGGGAATAGTTTCTTCATTTTATTTTCTAGGATTCAAGTTGAGACCTATCAGAGTTGAGGGATAAAGTTGAAAAACTTGAATGGGAGAGAGTACTATCAATTTTTTATTTACCCGAACTTTTGAAAATAAAGAAAAGAAGACTGCTTTTAAAAGCAGCTTATGGTTTTTTTTAGATTAAGCAGCAATGCCAAACCCTTTCTTAAAACTCTTTTAACTATGTGAGTCCTACTAGGCTATAGTTACCACTTTAGAGTTTAGAGCATCTCCAACCCTATTGTCTTGTTAAGTGTTGTGAGTCTTAGGTGGCTCCTATTGGCATGACCACAAGACAAGTTTGTTTATGTGGCAAAATATATCTCAAAAGACAATGAGATAGAAAAACTCCTCCAATGCAAAAGTATTGAGGAGACAATAAAAGTATTTTTTCCAACTTCCAAGGCAACTCCCACTTCTTCAACTTTTATAAATATTTCTATTCATAATTGATGATGTGGAGACAAAGTCATTGTGAAGTGCATTGTCTAGATCTAGACAACCAACTTCACATCTCCTTGCCATGTCATTGCCATGTCAACTCATGTTTTATTCTACATTTGCATTGGAGAAGAACTTTGCAATGAAAGTGTGAAGGGCATGTCTAGATCTAGACAACCAACTTCACATTCTCCTTGCCATGTCAACTTCATTTTATTCTACATTTGCATTGGAGAGAACTTTTGCAATGAAAGTTTGTCATTCCTATGTGGCAACCATTTTTTCTAAACTCACAATAGGGTTGGAGATGCTCTTAGGCCAAAACCTCAAACATTACCACTCAACCACATTCCAGAACAAGAGAGAGAGAGAGGAGAGAGAGAGAGAGAGAGAGAGAGAGAGTACTGAAATGAACACTACAGATTCTCCAGAGTAAGGAAGTAAGTGAGTACTCCTCTGGACTGACCATTCTCCAAGTTGCCACCCTCTCCTTCTCTCTCTTTGAGCTGCTGCTGCTTCTCCTTCTTCTTCTTCTTCCCACTGGGAGACTGCTGGCTTCTCATTCCATGGTAAAAGCTTGCATTTTTAACACCTTCCCTGCTATTTTTACTTCGTCGTGGTCTCTATGTTTCTTGCTGGTCTGCTTCCTCTGCATTTTGCACGGGTTCTTACTGGCGGGCTTGGGAAGTTAGAAAGTTGCTTTCTTTTTTCGTTTCTTTCCTTGGTAGTTGCTGTGAGATGAAGGGTCTTAGACTCTTAGCTGTTCCCAAAAGGTCTTTGAAGTGTACCCGCTAATCACCATCAAAGGAGAAAACTTTCTCCTCTCAAAATCACTTTTTTTTTGAAGGGGAAAAAAAGATTAATTCTTGAATCTAAAGATCCAATTTTTATTTTTTTGTGCAGCTGAGAAGGAGAAGTATCTCTCTGAATGTGGATTTGGAGCAAGAGTCTACTGTGCATATAGTATAGTCTTTACTTCGTTCTTTTGTATTTCCAGTTCTTTAATGTTAACATTTTTGCCTTTTCTTTGTGTCAGTGTTGGTACGAAATAGTTACGCATGTTGATTATGTTGGTGCACTGCACATTTAGGTTTTTAGTACAAACTCTTGCTTTTAGGTTTTTAGTACAAACTCTTGAATTTTAAGATGGCAGTAGCTGTCCTAAATTTGTGTAGAAAAAAGTTCTTTGGAGAAGGAGAGTTTATTCTTATATATATGCAATGACAGACTCCATATGGAAAAAGTAATTGATAAACATACAACTTGTGGAAACCCAATATGGAAATGTAGACTCTTGACTTAGTCTTTAACTATACCGAACTCGAGTGGCTCTTGTGGTTACCGAGGAGAGGTATAAGACCCCGGCTGGGTGGCGGAAGATCAGTGGCGAGCCATGGGAGCGTATTATTCCTTCCATTTATTTGGTGGGAGTTGGGGGCAGTGGGCTCAACAGACATGCAATGCAGCGTGCACAAAGTCCCGTGTGTATCGCCGGGCATCTAAAAAAAAGGACAGTGTTTAACTATAAACTGGGTTTTCATTAAATCTAATAGACAAAAATAACCTATTAATCCTAAAATACCCCTAAAACATACCGAAATTTTGTTCCATACAATATTCCAATTTGATTGACGTCCGGTCATGACTGACAGGAACCTGGGTTAACTACTTACCGTATTCTTCTGCAATATGTTCTTTGTGAATACCTGGTTCATGATTTGGTGCTATTGGTGCCATCTAAGCATGCACCTATTTATTATTTTTCAGAAAACTCTTAAGATGTGTCTTTATCTGTCATTTTATTTTATCATGCCAGTATCTATAGTTCGTACTTTGTATTTGATAGGTCTGCTTCCCTACGGATTGTCATTGCTTCACTCTTTGACTTAATGTGTCATAGAGACGAATGTACACGACGGGGAGCAAATCGTAGCATCTTACCCCTTGATCTAGACTATATAGTCTACGGGAACTTGGAGGGTTTCCTTGGTTGCACGAGCTTAAACTGCATATTCAAAAGGTAGATCTATCTACCTGCCTGCCAACTGGCCAAGTAGGTTCTTTGGCATTGATGATCTCATTCTCATAGTTACCTTGCCTAGGAATTTGGCACCAACACAAAGGGGACGTCGTCGAGTTGACAACCGACAACAAATTTTTTGTCAAATCTTTCATGGAGCTTTGTTATGCTCCATACTTGACTCTATTCTGATGGATGAAGGCTTGGATGATGATGGTGATGATTATGCAGAAATAAATTTGTCAGAAAATTACGTACATAATAATAGTTGAAATGAGTCTAATATCTCAGATAGATTTATTGAGGGCTACTGCCTACTACTTATAGAGGGTCCAACCCCTCTTCATATTACATCTAACCGATGTGGGACTAAAGTCCCTTATTTACTCTCAACACTCCCCCTCAAGATGGGCGATAGATATTAATCATCCCCATCTTGTTACATAGCTTTGACAGACTCAATGAACTAAGACCCTTAGTCAGACAGTCTGCCACTTGTTCTTCTGAACGGACATAGTCAATCTTCAGTATCCCTTGTTCCAGCTTTTCTTTGATGAAGAATCGATCGATCTCGATGTGCTTCGTTCTGTCGTGCTGAACCGGATTGTTCGCTATACTTATCGCAGCTTGACTATCGCTCAGAAGGTGCAATGGTGTCCCCTTGTCTAGCTTCAACTCTGTCAGCAGCGCCTTTACCCATAGCATTTCTGATACTCCTAGAGCCATTGCTCTGTATTCTGCTTCAGCTGTCGACCGTGCTACCACTGACTGTTTCTTGCTTCTCCATGAAACTAGGTTTCCTCCTACAAAAACACAGTACCCTGTGGCAGACCTTCTGTCGTCTATGCAGCTTGCCCAGTCTGCATCGCAGTATCCCTCAACATCTGTGCATCCATTCTTCTTGAACCACAGTCCTTTTCCCGGCGTCCCTTTATGATATCTTAGGATCTGAAATACTGCATCCATATGACCCGTTCTTGGATCATGCATATAGCGGCTTACAACACTTACTGCAAATGAGATATCAGGGCGAGTATGTCCTAGATAAATCAGTCTGCCTACTAGCCTTTGATATCTTTCGCGATCAACATACTCTCCTGCTTCTGCTCCCATCTTGCACTTTTGGTCAATTGGAGTGACTGCTGCTCGGCATCCCAGCATTCCTGTCTCCTTCAGCAGATCTAGTGCATATTTCCTTTGTGAGAGAACAATTCCTTGTTCACCATCCCACACCTCGATACCTAAAAAGTATCTCATCTGTCCTAAGTCCTTCACCTCAAACTCCTTAGCGAGTTTCGACTTCAGCTTAGTGATCTCATCAGCATCATCACCTGTGATCACTATATCATCTACATATACAACAAGTATAGTAATGTGGTCCCTTGCATGCTGGAGAAAGACAGTATGATCTGCATTTGTCTGATGGTATCCCATGCCAGTAACAGTCCTTCTGAATCTGTCAAACCAGGCTCGAGGAGATTGCTTCAGCCCGTACAACGACTTCTTCAGTTTGCACACTTTTCCATGTGACGTTTCTTCACCTGAATCTGACACAGAGTAGCACCCCGGAGGAGTCTCCATGTATACTTCTTCTTGTAGGTCTCCATGAAGAAATACGTTCTTTACGTCTAACTGATGTAGCTTCCACCCATAGTTTGCTGCAATGAAGACCAGCGTTCTTACGGTACTCATCTTCGCTACTGGGGCAAAAGTCTCATCATAGTCGATGCCATACGTCTGGGTATAGCCTTTTGCAACCAGTCTCGCCTTGTATCGCTCAACTTTTCCTTCTGGTGTCTCCTTTACTGTGTACACCCATTTGCATCCCACAGCTTTTTTCCCTTCAGGTAATGGCACCAGCTCCCATGTCTTATTTTTCTCTAGTGCCCCAAGTTCTTCCATCATTGCAGCTTTCCATCTTGGGTCCTTCTTTGCTTCCTGCCAATTCTTAGGTAAAGAAGTGGAGTCTAATGAAGTGAGGAAGGCTTGATAAGTCGGAGAGATATTAGAATAAGACAAGTAGTTGGGGATATCATGTTCATAATCTTGATAACGAATAGGAGCCTTTCCCGCATTAATGCGAGAAGACCTCCTTAAGGGAGCAATAGGTGGAGGGGAAAGCATACCATCCGAGTCGGAGAGACCCGCTTCCGAATCCGAATGATCCGGTACGGAAGTAACATCTTCAGGAGTTGGGGTAGGAGTAGACGAAGGACTTGGCACATTTGGCACAGGGCACGGCACAGTACTGGACCTCTGCTGTCTTCTTCTGTAAACTTGGAGCTCCTTTTCCCTTGTCTGCTTCTCCCCCTGCGTAATGTACGTATTGTCTTCTTCGTCCTCCGTATCAGTATCATCGATGCTTTCTTCTCCTTTCTTCCAGTTTGTCACGACAGGACAAGGTACCGATCCGACAACTACGTTTGGGCGTACTACCTCCCCCTCATGTCTAACACACTCTGTGGGAGGCGTGTTCCCAAACGCAGAACCTTCATCCAAACCATAATAAGGTTCCAGCTCTCTGAATGTAACGTCCATGCTTACAAACAGCTTCCGTTCAACCGGGCTCCAGCATACGTAACCCTTCTGTGTCCCGGTGTACCCAACAAAGACACACTTAACCGCTCGAGGATCCAGCTTACCAACACCAGGCCGGTTATCGTGGACGAAGCATACGCAACCAAATACTTTCGGAGGAACGGTGTACGCAGTTGTCCCCGTGAGCATCTCCAAAGGCGTCTTCCAGTCCAGTAATTGAGAGGGCATCCTGTTGATGAGATAAGAGGCTGTCAAGACAGCCTGCCCCCACAAAAATTTAGGGACATTCATAGCCAGCATCATTGTCCGAGCCACCTCCAGCAGGTGCCTATTCTTTCGTTCGGCAACACCATTTTGAGCCGGTGTATAAGCACAAGAGGTTTGATGCAGTATACCATGAGAGGATAAATATGCAGCAAACCTCATATGGGTATATTCCGTCCCATTATCCGACCGGAAACACTTAACACGAGCATTATACTGTGTCCTCACCCGTTGATGGAAGCTTAGAAATGCCTTGAAAACATCACTTTTATTCTTCAGCAGGTAGACCCACGTTACGCGGGTAGAGCAATCAATAAAAGTAACAAACCATCTATAACCGTTAACACCGTTGGTAGGACAAGGGCCCCACACATCGGAATGAATCATATCAAAAGCAGCAGAACATCGATGCCCAGAACTCACATAGGAGCTTCTGGTATGTTTTCCCAACTCACAAGCATCACAAACTAACAACTCTTTATTTGCTTTTTGATATAAGGACGGATACAATCGACTAATAACGAAAAAAGAAGAATGTCCTACACGCCGATGTTGGAGGAGTAGCTCGGCTTCGACACTTCGACTTCGGACTTCCGGTTGGGCGTCTGCAACCAAAGATGCCAGTGCTCTATCCAGACCGTTCATGTCCAAGTACCATAGACCCTTATGCCATGTGCCAGTGCCTAGGCGTCTCCCCGTTCCCTTCTCCTGAAAAGTTACCTTAGGAATATCAAAGGAAACAATACAGTTTAGATCAAGGATAATGGCGCTAATGGAAATAAGATTGACAGGAAAGGAAGGAGCATGTAAGACATTAGATAGAGTGATGGAAGGAGTGCAATCAACAGTGCCTTTACCCGTAACCGGCCTGTAGGTACCATCAGCAGTCTGAATGCTTTCTGGCGGCGTTAGAGTAGAGTATTCCCGGAACTCTCCGCGGGACCCCGTGACATGGCAAGATGCCCCAGAGTCCATAATCCAAGCTGGCTGAGAGGCAGATGCAAGAGCACGCGGAGGTATATCGGCACTGGTTTGGGAGAAGTAAGTGCAGTAATCTCCTGTAGCGGACGGCGCCCCAGGAATGACTTGTCTTTCACCAGAACCAAGCTTTGAGCAGCGCATCTTCTCGAGAACTTCCCTCTCAAAAGGAGTGATGTCCGCCAGCTGATTGTCCCCACCTTCATCCGCCAGATGCGCCTTATTGCCTCCAGAGTAAGTGCCCCTTCCACCACCGTAGCTGCCTCGACCACCTCGTCGTCCACCGCGACCACGACCCCGACCATTCGAGGGAGTCCGTATCGGTTTTGGGCAAAAGCGGATGTAATGTCCTGTGTCACCACAGTTGTGGCAAACGCCTCCCGTAGAAGGAGGCTGTGTGAAAGTGGCAAGAGCAGAAGTGTCAACTCCGGCCTGCCCCCCCTGGGAGAGACCCTTGGTAGGCATCAGCTTCAACCGTGCTTCTTCTTGTGCCATGGCAGCTATGGCGTCTTCTAAAGTCGGCAGCGTCGGTTGGGCGAGAAGGACATTCCGCCGTTGCTCAAACGCTGGGTTGAGCCCCTTCAAAAACTTCATCATCCGTTGCCGCGAGATATAATCCAGAAATTTCTGGAAATATTTTGCAAAAGTTGGTTCAACCTGAGCATCCTCCATGCCAAGAGGATCATAATGGTCAAGATCAGACCAGTACTTCTTCAACAAGGCAGCGTACTCAGAGATAGTACGATTGTCTTGGAATACCCTATCGAGCTCATCTTGCAGTTGGAAGACTCGCATGGGGTTACCCGAACCGGAGTACATGTCTTTCAACGTCCTCCAGATATCAGCAGCTCCCTCCATTGCTTCAACGTTACCCGACACTTGGTCGGTCAAAGAGGCTGTCAACCAACCAGCCACGACATTGTTGACAATGTCCCATACAACAAACTCCTTCGAGGAGTGATCGACAGGGGCCTTGGTGGTGCCATCTACATAACCAACCAAGCCACGTCCCTTCAGCGTCCGCATCGCCTGCCGCGACCATTTCAAGTAGTTGGTCGTGCCTTCCAACTTCGTCTCCAGCTTGTCCAACTTCCCCATTTTGTACGGTGACGGATCCACATCAGTACGGGTCACGCGTGGGGTCGCCTCCGGTAATCTCTTGGTCAGGAGATCCTCGACCAGGGCCTTCATTTCTTCGGCTGTCAACTTCTCATAGATGGAGTCCATGACTTCTGCAACTGCAATCAGTGAGGTGTTGTTGTTTTCGGAGTCTTCTTCTTTCGAGTCGTCTTCGTCTAAGTCAGCTACCGGGAGGAAACAACAAAACGAGATCCCTCACTGATATGTCGTAGTTTATACGACCAACTAGAACCGCGTCATGATAACGCGTTCGGACGGCTCAAGGATAACCAACGTAGTTGTGCCTCCTTGCATGAGACAAACCAGAGGTATACCAGCCGTGCAGAAACGATTGTAAAGACAACGTTCTGAGATACGAAGATCTAAAGAGATTTCGTATTCGTAGTAGAGCTTCTAAAAAGAAGGTACTAATTCTCGAAGGCAACTACAGAGATCTTCTAAAGAGAAGGAACTCTGTTTTTTTATTTTTTTATTTTTATTGTTTGTTTTTTTTTTTTAGAACAGCGGAAACCCTAAAAAGAGGTGCTGTAGCAGGAAAGGGGATCTGGAAACCCTAAAAAGGGCGCTGTGGAGAGGGGGGGGGGCGTCGCTGTGGAGGGTTGGGGAGGCGCTGTGGGGGGGGGGGGGGGGGGGGGGGGGGCGGCGCTGGAGAAGGGGGGGGGGGGGGGCGGAGGGCGGTGTGCTGCTGTGGGGGCTGCTGGGCTGCGGGCGGAGAGGGGGGCGGCGGCAGGGGAGGGCTGCGGGCGGAGAGGGGGGCTGCTGGGGGGGGGGGTGGGGGGGTCGGCGGCAGGGGAGGGCTGCGGGCGGCAGAGAGTGGGGGCGGCAGGGAGTGGGGGGGGAGTCGGCGGCTTGGAGGTGGCGTGGGTCGGAGGGGGGGTCGGCGGCCTGGAGAAGGTGGGAGAATATTTTTTTTGTTTGTGGAGAGAGGGAGAGAGAGAGAGAGATATGGCTCTGATACCAAGTTGAAATGAGTCTAATATCTCAGATAGATTTATTGAGGGCTACTGCCTACTACTTATAGAGGGTCCAACCCCTCTTCATATTACATCTAACCGATGTGGGACTAAAGTCCCTTATTTACTCTCAACAATAATAAACTATAATAATATTACGAATAGGATAATTTTTTTTTGTTTTGCAAAAATACAGAGAAGAATACAAATCGCCAATGCTAATGGCGGTATGAGCGCATGCACTCATACCACCATTACTATTGGCGGTACGGTCGTAGGATCGCGTGTTTTTTAATAGGAATGTTGTCATACTGTCAATAGCATCGGCGGTGTGGTGGATTTTTTTTAAGGAACAAATTTGTGTGGAAGAGAATCTACGTGTTAACACTTTGCTAAATACACATCACATGTTCTATGTGTCAGCTCACCACACTTTGTGTGGAGAATGTGTTAACACTTCAGCTAGTGTGTCGAGAATGTGTTAACACTTCAGCTAAATTTATGTCAGCTCACCACACTGTCAATGCTATTGGCAGTACGACAACATACTTATTAAAAAAATTAAATTCACCATAACGCCATTAGGATCGACGATCCTACGACCATAACTGCCAATAGTAATGGCGGTACGAGTGCATGCACTCATACCGCCGTTAGCATTGGCGATTTCTATTCTTTTTTGTATTCTGCAAAGTTTTTATCCTATTCGTAATATTATTTTAGTTAGTTTATTATTCTGTGTAAATTTGTGGTGGGGGTTAGTTTTTTTTTTTTTGGGGGGGGGGGATGTAAAAGTGCTAGAAAAATGCCAGATCGTATGACGTTTTTGTGACGAAAAAGCTAGACAGTCTGCCGTTTCTGCTGATTTTTTTTTTGAAATCAACAAAAACGCCAATCTGTTTACCGTTTTGCCCCTCTGTAGGAAATATTCCCAACTTTCTCATCTTTCAGCCAATTTTGACAAAATTCATCCATCTACAGAAAAATTTCTGATAACTTATCCTACCAAATTAGCGGAGTTGATCCTTTACTCATTATTTTTAAGAATTATTTGTGGCCCAAAACATAGTCTGATGATTAACTAGTATTTTTTGTGTGCTAGCAATACTTCCTTTTCATTAAATTTCTTGATGGGAACCTCGGTGACTCATGTTCGTTGAATATCGAACTCTAGTAATGGTTTATAGACTATACTGAATGCCTCTTTTCTCTCCTTCACATTCATGAGTTTCAAGCTGAAAACTTATGCTTTGGTTCCTTACACATCCCTTGTCTTTTCTTTCTCTAGACATGATGGAATCAGTTATTACCTCAAGAGTTCTGTATTATTATTTAGCTCCTTGATCCTTTGTTTTCCATTTCTTCATCTCATGTCTTTTTTTTTTTTTTTTTTTTATTTCCTCCATAAAATTCAGCTACTATTACTTGATACTCTTTTTTATACAAAAAGCTGTTGTACCTTCAAACTATGCTACTTATGTTTGATGTAGAGTTCATATATATCATGGCTTCACGATTCATTTGTTCCTAATTGGACCAAACTCATTTCTTATCTTCTATGGACCTATTTGAGCAGTGTCTTACTTTGTTTAGCACATTAACTAATATTTGTTTCCATTCAACTGACAGCTGTAAAAATATTTGTTTGATGTACTGAAGTTCTTCTGAATCATTCGAACTTTGTTGAGCTCGATGTCACGTGAATCATGGGAAGGATGCATTCTGTTACTTATGGCCTTGTTGGCAAATGCATCAGGTACTGAATTTTACTTGTTTAAAGCAAATAGAAGATATATGAGCCCGCTCTGGTGATAACTGAAGAACTTACGATTAGGCCTTTCTATCATGTGCTTAAAGTATTCAGAATTTTATATAAAAGATAATAAAATTTAATTAAATTACGTATAAGATAATAACTTAGAGGAATTACAAAAAAAGTAACAAGTCGCCAATGCAATTGGCGGTATGAGTGCAAATACCGCCAATAACAATGTCATTTTGAGTGTAATTAAAAAAAGAAACTCCCTGCTATATGTTCCCAAATCGCCAATAGCACTCGAGAGCAATTGCGGTTTGAGAACTTTTAATTTTTTTAAGTGCCATTGCTAATGTCAAAGAAATTCACAAATGCAGGCTATGCAGCTCACGCCATTAGTAATTGGGACTATGCAGCAAATGCATGTTCATGCATAAAGATGCACAAATGCATGCATAAAGATTCACAGAGCAAATGCATGCATAAAGATGCACAAATGCATGCATAAAGATGCACAGAGCAAATGCATGTTCACAAATGCATGCATAAAGATGCAAATGCATGTACAGATGCATGCAGAAAGAGCAAATGTTGTTCACGCCATTAGTATTGGCGACTGTGCAAAGAATGCACATAGACCGCCAGTGCTAATGGCGGTTTGGTGACAAATATTAAAAATAAATAAAGAAAGCAACCGAGTCGTAGCAACCACCATAACCATTAGTAATGGCGGTACGAGTGCACTCTTACCGCCAATAGCATTGGCGACTCATTACTTTTTTTGTAATTCCTCTAACTTATTATCTTATACGTAATTTAATTAAATTTTATTATCTTTTATGAAAATTTCTGTAAAATATTACATGCTCTCTTTGGTTCAGATTAGCCAAGAGATCTCCTGCCAAATGAGCAGTTTCATGCATTATTATGCTATTGGGGAGAAATGAGTTGGGGAGGCAACAAAAGCGAGCTATGTGCATGAGTTGGTATTTTGAGCGAAAAGACTAGGCCTATGAGTCAAATGCTCAACATGTACCGCTCATGCATGCCTCTGACATACACATACATACATGCATGCCCACTTTCTGTTACTAGATTATATTATATACACATTGAGGACTTCAAATTGCTCCAAAGTTTCTCTGCTGACCAACTTGAACAGTTTTAGGCTTATTCGAGCTGTATTCAGGTTCACAAACTACTTGGTGGGCTTCTAATAGAATCTACATGTGTTTTTTTTCCCCTTGTAGGTTCTTTCATCGGGATTAATATAGGCACTGAAATTTCCAACTTGCCCTCGACATCAAATATCATATCGATTCTTAAGACCCAGGATATCAAACATGTACGCTTGCTCGATGCTGACCACCAAATGCTTACAGCACTTGCAAACACAGGAATTGAGGTCATGGTCAGTGTTCCCAATGACCAGCTCTTGAAAGTTGGAGAATCTCGAAGTGAAGCGGCAGACTGGATCAACAAAAATATTGCACCCTATCTACCTGCAACCAACATTACTTACATTGCTGTTGGCAATGAAGTCCTGACCACAATTCCAAATGCTGCTCTGGTTCTTGTCCCAGCCATGCAATTCCTCCAGTCTGCCCTGCTAGCTGCCAACCTTAACACACAAGTGAAAGTTTCAAGCCCTCAGTCCATGGACATGATACCCAAATCTTTCCCTCCGTCTACTGCTGCATTCAATTCTACATGGAACTCAGTAATGTATCAGTTTCTCCAGTTCCTGAAGAACACAGGATCTTCGTTTATGCTGAATGCACAACCATACTATGGTTACACAAAAGGAAATGGCATTTTCCCCCTAGAATATGCTCTTTTTCGGTCTTTAACTCCAAACAGTCAGATTGTGGACCCCAACACACTTTTCTACTACACTAACATGTTTGATGCAATGGTTGATGCTGCTTATTACTCCATGCAAGCGCTCAATTTCTCTGCAATTCCTGTCCTGGTGACTGCGTCTGGGTGGCCATCTCTTGGTGGGGCTAATGAACCTGATGCTACCATTGACAATGCTTTGGTCTATAATAGCAACCTTGTAAACCATGTTCTAAACGGCTCTGGTACACCAAGTCAGCCAAGCATACCAATTAACACATATCTCTACGAATTGTTCAACGAGGATCTTCGGCCTGGGCCTATTTCTGAGAAAAATTGGGGGATATACAACCCGAATGGAACAGCTGTATATACCCTAAACTATGGAAGTGTGAATGAAATTAGCGATAATGTAACTGTTCCATCAGGGTTGGTCGGCATTTTCTGTGTGGCGAATTCGAGTGCAGACTCAACTGCATTGAAGGAAGGCTTGGATTGGGCTTGTGGGTCTGGTTCAGCAAATTGTAGTGCTATCCAGCCAGGACAGCCTTGTTACGAGTCTGATAATCTTGTAGCCACTGCTTCCTATGCATTCAATGATTATTACCACAGAACTCAGGCAAATGGTGGGACCTGCAACTTTGGTGACACGGCCATGATTACTTCAGTTGATCCTAGTAAGTTCTCTTCAACCTTGAATATCATTTTTCAGTTTCTACTGAAATTATGAATTCACTTCCTTTTTAGCACAATTCACATATCTTGTATATTATTAGATACAGCAATATATTTGCTCCTTCTTTGATGAGCCTATACTGAGTGAGTAAATCCATCTTTCTGTTGGTACCATGAGGTTGAGTTCATATCGCCCATCTGACATCAAAGTTTTGCCAAGGACCTTTGTTTCCCTTTGTTATATTATTTGACAATTTTCACAGATTTACTGTATGGTTGACTGTCATATAATTTAACAAATTTTCTTATGAAGCCTTTTTGCTTAGAAAAACTTAGATGATGAATCACATCTGTTGTCTTAGTATCCCTTTAAGAAAATATCATAGGTTAGTAGATTGATACCTAGACCCAAATATTGTACGGAAAGGCTTAGATGTTGAATCACATCTGAAGTCTTAGTATCCCTCTAAAAAAATATCGTAGGTTAATAAAATGATACTTAGACACAAAATAAAACAACACACATTTTCTTTCTTTCGCAGTTCTGTTTCAATGGAGGATAGCTTCTTTCTTTAACTAATCATCTGCGAATTTGTTTTGGTTTAGCTATTTTTGTTTCAAGTTGGCAAACTTTTTCTTCATTTTGACTCAAGTGCTTTGAATCTAAAAGATACACAATTAAACTGTATTTCACACAAAAGAAAGAGTAATTCCAAACAAGTTTTATCACAAGATTTACATGTTTTCTTTGGTAGATAAACAAGATTTGCATGATTTCATTATAAGCTTTTGGACCTGGATAGGCCTTTAACTAGGCAATACATACATTAAGGCAAATATATTGACTTGCAAAAGCCGACAGCTTCATAAATGAGGAAAATCTGCAAGCTAGAATGCGAGATGCTTAGATATCAGAACACAGATTAATGAAAGTTATGGACATTGATTTCTGGAAAGTTATGAACATTGATTTCTCCCCTCATTATAGTAAGTAATTGGCAAGATATGAGTATTTCAGATTGCTGCTCCTATCAACATGGAAACTGATGTCCCACGTCTTTGGGATCATTTATGGGATCCTTTTGTCCCTAGAACTCTGTTAAGGACCGTCTCCTTTGTTAGTTCATCAATCTTCACTAAAGTGGTGTTCCGTCACACGAGCTTAATCCTACACTTAAGAAGCATAATTTAATTTCCATGAAAACTTGCCACCTAAGAGTCATCTTTGTTGAGAACTAATAAGGGACTTTAGTCCCACATCGGAAGTTGTATTGTGAAGATGAGGCGTACTCTCTATAAGTAGTGGCAGGAGCCCATCAATAAAATCATTTGAGAAATTCCACTCATTTCAACTTGGTATCAGAGCCAGGTTCCCAAATTTTTTTTTCTCCTCCCTCCCTGACGCCAGGCCCCCCAAACCCCCCATCTACTATTCCAGCTCTTTCGACCAGGGGGGAACAACAAGTGGCCTCCTCACAGAAATTCTTCAGGCATACGAGCAATTAGAACCGCGTCATGATGACGAGGGTAGATAGTGCAAGCATAATCAATTGGACCGTGACTTCGTGCATGATCGATATTTCCAGAACTCCGAGTAGGAGATGTGCGAAAATAATCGAACTTTTGCAAGCACTTCCAAAGAAGGTGCAAAAAATAAAAAACCGGGGCACTGCACAGCAGTTCCCGGGGGGGGGGGGGAGGCAGGTCCGGGGGCGCTGCACAGCAGGTCCGGGGGGGGGGGGGCAGGTCCGGGGCACTGCACAGCAGGTCCGGGGGGGAGAAAATCAACTGGCAGAAATAACCTCGCTTGAGCGGGAGTTCCTTGCAAAGTTGCGAGGCACAAAGCTGGGTTCGGCCGACAGTCATGTCACTCCTGGGGCATCATCTACCTCGGGGGATCACATCACTTGCTTTGTCCAACCCAGCACAGGTATACCTGCACGTGCTCTTGCATCTGTCCATCAGCCAAGTTGGATTATGGACTCTGGGGCATCTCGCCATGTCACGGGATCCCGTGGTGAGTTTCAGGACTATACTCACCTACCATTGTCGGAGAGTATTCAGACTGCTGATGGTACCTCTAGACCTGTAATAGGTAAAGGCACTGTCGCATGCACCCCTTTCTTTACTCTCAACAATGTCTTACATGCTCTTTTTTCTGTCAATCTTATATCTATTAGTGCCATTATCCTTGATATAAACTGTATTGTTTCCTTTGACATTCCTAAGGTAATTTTTCAGGAGAAGGGGACATGACGGCGACTAGGGACTGACACATGGCATAAGGGACTATGGTACTTGGACAGGACCGGACTGGACAAAGCATTGGCATCTCTAGTAACAGACTTACAATCGGACGCTTCACGTGGCAGTGTAGAAGACGAATTGCTCCTCCATCACCAGCATATCAGGCATTCTTCCTGTAAAGTTATTAGTCGAATGTATCCGTCTTTATATCAAAGGGCTAATAAAGAGAAGTTATTTTATAATGCTTGTGAGTTGGAAAAACATACCAGAAGCTCGTATGTGAGCTCCGGGAATAGAAGTTTAGCTGCATTTGACATGATACATTCGGACGTATGGGGCCCTTGTCCTACAACCGGTATTAACGATTTTCGATGGTTCGTCACTTTTATTGATTGTTATACTCGCGTGACTTGGGTCTACCTTATGAAGAATAAAAGTGATGTCTTTGAGGCATTTCGAGATTTTCATCGCCGGATAGAAACATAATATGGCACTAAAATTAAGTGCTTACGGTCTGACAATGGGACAGAGTATACTAATAAGAAGGTTGTTGAGTATTTATCCACTCATGGAATACTACACCAAACTTCATGTGCCTATACACCGGCACAAAATGGTGTGGCCGAACGGAAGAACAGACACCTGCTGGAGGTCGCACGGACGATGATGCTGGCTATGAATGTCCCAAAACATTTATGGGGACAAGCTGTCTTGACGGCCTCTTATCTCATCAACAGAATGCCATCTCAGGTATTGGACTGGAAGACACCGTTGGAAATGCTTACTGGTGTAACCACTTACACAGTTCCATCGAAAGTATTTGGGTGTGTGTGTTTTGTCCAAGATAATAGGCCGGGAGTTGGTAAAGTGGATCCTAGAGCGGTTAAATGTGTGTTTGTCGGGTACACGGCGACTCAGAAGGGATATGCCTGTTGGAGTCCGGTTGAGCGGAGACTGTTTGTAAGCATGGACGTTACATTCCGAGAACTGGAACCATACTATGGTTCAGATGAAGGTTCAGCGTTTGGTGATACACCTAACATGGAGGGTGTTAGACGCGAGGGGGAGAGAATAAGTCCAAACGTGGTAGTCGGATCGGTCCCGTGTCCAGTCGTGGAGAACTGGACGAAAGGGGGAGATAGCAGTGACTCCGATGAAGAAGACGATACATATGTTACGCAGGGGGAGAAGCCGTGCCCAGTGTCAGTGCCTACTGTATGAAGTCCAGTGCCTACCATACCAAGTCCCTCGTCTACTCCTTTCCCGGCTTTGAAGATGTTGTCCCCGCACTGAATCACTGATTCCGATGCGGATCTCTCTGACTCTGATGGTATGTCCTCTCCACCACTTATTGCTCCTTTAAGGATATCTTCTCGCATCAATGCGGGTAAGGCTCCTCGTCGTTATGATGATTATGAACATGACATTGCCAACTTCTTGTCTTATTGTAACATTTCTTCAAATTATCGAGCCTTCATTGCATCGTTAGACTCTACTTCTTTGCCCAAATGTTGGCAGGAAGCAAAGAAATCCAAGGTGGAAAGCTGCAATGATGGAAGAACTTGGGGTACTAGAGAAAAATAAGACATGGGAGCTGGTTCCATTACCCAAAGGGAAGAAAGCTGTGGGATGCAAATGGGTGTACCCAGTAAAGGAGATGCCAGAAGAAAAAGTAGAGCGGTACAAGGCGAGGTTGGTTGCAAAAGGATACACACAATCATATAGCATTGACTATGATGAGACGTTTGTCCCAGTAGCGAAAATGAGCACGGTAAGAACTCTGATCTCCATTGCAGCAAACTATGGGTGGAAGCTATACCAGTTAGATGTGAAAAATGCCTTTCTCCATGGGGACCTGCAAGAAGAAGTATACATTAAACCCCCGTCAGGGTGCTATGCGACAGAATCATACGGAGGGACGTCGCATGGTAAAGTGTGTAAACTAAAAAAGTCACTATACGGACTCAAGCAATCTCCTCGAGCCTAGTTTGACAGATTCAGAAAGGCTGTTACAGGCATGGGGTACCATCAAACAAATGCAGATCATACGGTCTTTCTCCAGCATACAAGAGGCCACATTACTATACTTGCTGTATATGTGGATGATATAATAATCACGGGTAGATTACTAAGCTGAAGTCAAAACTCGCGAAGGAGTTTGAGGTGAAGGATTTATGAGCGATAAGATATTTTCTGGGTATCGAGGTGTGTGACGACGAACAGGGAATTGTTCTCTCACAGAAAAAATACATACTAGATCTGCTAAAGGAGACATGGATGCTGGGATGCAAAGCAGCAGTAACTCCAATTGACCAGAAGTGCAAGCTGGAAGCAGAAGCAGGAGAGCCTGTTGATCGTGAAAGGTATCAAAGACTTGTAGGGAGATTGATTTATCTGGGGCACACTCGCCCGGATATCTCATTTGCGGTGAGTGTAGTGAGCCGCTACATGCATGATCCAAGAACGGGTCATATGGAAGCAGTGTTTCAGATCTTGAGATGTCTGAAAGGGACGTCGGAAAAAGGACTATGGTTCAAGAATAATGGACACATAGAAGTCGAGGGATACTGCGATGCAGACTGGGCAAGCTGCATAGACGACAGAAGGTCTACCACGGGGTACTGTATTTTTGTAGGAGGAAACCTAGTCTTATGGAGAAGCAAGAAACAGCCAGTGGTAGCACGGTCGACAGCTGAAGCAGAATACAGGGCAATAGCTCTGGGAGTGTTAGAGTTGCTATGGGTAAGAGCACTGCTGACAGAGTTGAAGCTGGACAAGGGAGCACCATTACGTTTTCTGAGCGATAGTCAAGCTGCAATAAGTATAGCTAACAATCCAGTTCAGCACGACAGAACGAAGCACATCGAGATCGATCGATTCTTCTTCAAGGAGAAGCTGGAACAAGGGATACTGAAGATTGACCATGTTCGCTCAGAAGAACAAGTTGCAGACTGTCTGACTAAGGGTCTTAGTTCGTTGAGTCTGTCAAAGCTATGTAACAAGATGGGGATGATTAATATCTATCGTCCATCTTGAGGGGGAGTGTTGAGAACTAATAAGGGACTTTAGTCCCACATCGGAAGTTGTATTGTGAAGAGGAGACGTACTCTCTATAAGTAGTGGCAGGAGCCCATCAATAAAATCATCTGAGAAATTTCACTCATTTCAACTATCTTCCTAAGTTTGACAACAACAACATGCTTGGATTGTGATCTACTTCTAGTTTCCGACCTAACTTATCTAGCTACAATGACGAGTTTTACTCTCAATCAGAGGTCTGATGAAGACCTTAGTTTTGCTTCCCTCATATTAGTTGAGTCAGAACACCATTTTCTGCAATTTTCCCATTCCTTTGACATTTCTGTTTCTTCCTTTTTTCATACTGTACTTTATATTTTTTAGGCTCAGTTCGACATCCTTCAATCATTGTTATTTACTGGTTTTTGTTTGTTCCCAAAAAGTAATACAAGGTGCCTCTAAGGACACATATGTACCTATATAGCATAATATAGAATGGCTCGAGTCACATGCAAGACAATTACGCACCATGATCACCTTTTATGTTCTCTTCACTCTACTAGTCCTGCATCATATCAGATAATTGCCACCACCTCAGTTTATCCGACACATTAACATATTGCCTATCATCTTGTCATTGCTTGCCTGTATCTGTTCAACCATTAGTACCCATTCTCTGCCTCTACTCCACTATTCCCATACATGGTAAGATTTTCCCAATATTTTCCAAGTCCCAATACCAACATCTCTGCTTTTAACAGTGGCATGGCCACCATGATCCTCCTGTCCTGTCCTCTCCACACTATCAATTCTCTCCTAGTCATTTACTACCATCATATTTCTAAACACACCTAAAGATGGGTATAGCAACAATAGTTGAATTTACATCCCTTATAGCTGTACCTTGTGGTTATTCACTACGATGGCACACACTCATTTTCCTAGAGTTGAAACTGTGAAGGAGTAGTATGCAGAGGCAAATTAGTCCCACCAATAAGAAGAAACGAGAGTGAGGGTTGAAATTAATGCTACATGGAGAGAGAGAGAGAGAGAGAGAGAGAGAGAGAGAGAATCAACACCCCAAGCAGCAGGACCTTGAAGTCCACAAATGTCAAAGTTAAAGGGTGTGGTAAAAATGTTGATAGTAGCATGATAGCCCACCCGATGGATCAGCAATATTCTAGTGGAAGTAGCAAATCTGTTTCTCCAGGATGAATGGAAATTCAGTCTGCAGTCCGGATTGATCCGGTCAGGGTCATTTAGCAGAATCTCCAGGAATGTGAAAGGAACTTTTGTCGTATTGGATCCAAATTCCAGTTGGATCCAGAGAAGGAAGTTGGTTCTTATTTTAGGCCGAATTTCCAAGTTGGGTTCATGACACAATTTGCAAGGGACCTAGGGTTCCATGGGAGTTGTTCCTGGGTGTAGGGAAGCAATAGCTGCAAGAAATAAGGAAGGTTGAGACAGGGAGGAAGAAGGAGAGTAAAAGAGAGTAGTTTTTGGGTTTTTGTTTGTCCTAGGTTTTTTCTGTAATTTCTCTTGGTTATTGTCATGATCCGATCCCAATATTCTGGGTCTTGTCGGATCATGCCCAGTCTGAACCATTGTGAGACGGCGGCAGTAAGCTGTATCAATCAGTAGTAACTCAAGCACATCATTCTAAAATACGAAAAATTAAATTTTTTTATTTCATAATTCAAACACAATGTCGGAACAAACTTAAGTTGTACTAAGGTTTACAGCTTTAAATACAATGCTGACTAGGCTCAAGAAATGGCAGATCTATTCACTCTATCAATAACCGAGCCGGATCTGGTGTATCATAGGGGATTTGTCTTTTCTATTGATTCCTACGGGTTGGATCAAAAAAAATTCTTGAATGAGGTATTCAACTCCAGAGATGAATCGAAAAAGAAATCTTTATTGGTTCTACCTCCTCTTTTTTATGAAGAGAATGAATCTTTTTATCGAAGGATCAGAAAAAAAATCGGTCCGGATCTACTGCGGGAATGATTTGGAAGATCCAAAGCTAAAAACTAGTAGTCGGCTCAGGTGCCTCCTGGTTGGGTTCAACTATCTCCTGAAAATTCGGTTCGGGTCCGAAATAGGTACAAAAGTAAGCTCATCATCATTGTAATCACCTAAAAATGTTGGTTTTCAGTCAGGAGGGGAGCAAGGACATATATCCACATCCAGCATTCTAAATAATAATAAATGATGCGGGACAGTTTAAAAATATTATATATTTTTCTAGATAATAATAAAGGTAAAGCAGGGCAATGAAATCTCAGAGCTACAATGATGCAATCTACAATGAGTCAATAGTGATTTTGAGCATATAGCAGATCTGTGACCGACCGGTAGATTTAATGTGTATACTAACATTTTGGTCAAATGATAGTATATGGTACGGCTCAACCCCCTGTGCAATAGGGGTTGGTGCGAGAGAGGCAATATCAGTAACAATGGTTTTGGTCACAGATGCTATACTACTCTCCCAATCTCCGAGTCAATGATTCAGTCAAGCAATCAATCTGGGGTCCGAAAGGAATCCCCCTGTGAATCAGTGTCGATACAATATACATAGTCCTACTGATGCAGTATATTTAATTATTAAATAAAATACGGACATGAATATTATGAAACTTGTTTTGGATTTTTTCGGTGCTGAGGGTGACGACAGGAAAAATGATCTCAGACTTGGGTCCTAAACCCTACATTTGATTAAGAGGATGTCTTTAGTTCCAATACAAACCATTTCTACGATGTTCTAGTTGCAATCTCTAATACTGGTCCTAGTCAATTTTTACTTGTTTAACATATTAGTCTAACGATCAATCAACTTTAACGTCTCTTTATACTATTTGTAAATTTGTGTAAAGAAATCCAATTGCATTTATTTTGGAAGGAGTAGACATCTCAATTTATTTGGAAATTCTCGTGTTTTATACTGTATATATATAAAACTATATTTTCTTCTATTTAATGATAAAACGTGAAATTGTTAATATAAATATAAAACTTGTATTTTTAAAGCGTTCTAAATGTGAGAAAACTTTATTTTTTTTTTAGAAAATAAACGTTTCCAATTTCATTTGTAGATAAACTAACGTGCGATATTATCGACATAAAACACATAAAATACATAAAGAGCTACGCTACTCCTAAGTTACGCAATACAGGGTTCAGAGAAATAAAGAGAAAATTGGGCTTATGTCCTTACAAAATATTTTACATAAATATAAAATAAAAAAAATCCTAAACTATGCTGCAACGATCTCCCAAAAGCCGGGACGGTCCAGTCAGAAGGCACGAGTGCCTTGCACCTAAAATACAAAGCGCCAAGTAACAAGTTCTACAAGTCTAAAATAAACTAAAATCGCAAGGCAGGGACAACCAGAGTCTCAGACTTGGTCACGCAGTCACACGTTGCTAATAGCTTATGCCTCAACATACAGGAATATCCCTCAGCGTTTGCGTTTCGCTAAAGGCTCATTCGACCGTTTCGGTCGTCGCCAAGGTGGATACATAATTTCTCAAATTAACCGAAAATACGCCAATTTTAATGAGCCGATAAACTGTAAGATATGTAAAGTATATTTTGTGTAATAACCAGGTTTGAAAATAGCAATAATATATATTTTAAATGAGTCACTATATTTAGGGTATAGTAAAACATAATTTATATATATTTTTCTTTAAATCATATATATATATATATATATATATATATATATATATATATATATATCACACAATTATAGTAACAGAACTAGAACCAAATAGTTCTAACCAAGCACACAACATCCTTAGCCAAGCCATGTACACAGAATCGAAATTCCAAAGCCAAGCAAAACTTCTCATAACTAATTCCAGTAATCGGGCTATAGAACTCTTGTCTAACAGAACCATGTTCCGAACACGAAATCGTAACAACGATCCAGTAATCGTTCCACGTATCCACACACAAGCAACGTAGTAATAAAATAGTCGAATCCCGTAGAGGGATCGAGACCGCGTCATCATCGACTACGACGGGGAGGGACAAACTACTCGGTTAGGGATTATACCAAAAATATGATAACGGAATTCGAAGGATGGCCTCAGACTCGGATCGCGGTTCGTCATCGACTCGAAGTCTCGGGAATGTGTCATACCGAACACGGTAGCAGCTAGGGGCGGTCGTTCGGAACAATGTCAGCGTCGGGCCGCGGGTCGCGGGGAAGAGCGTCGCGAAGGGGACTGTGGGTCAGCGCTGGCCGTGGGTCGACTGGAGGTGCGCGGGACAGGATCGGCTGCGGGACAGGAGGTCACCGCGGGGAGGTCGCGGCTGGCCGAAGGTCGGCGCCGACGGTCGCGGGGCCGCGGAGGTAGGGCGCACGTCGGGCGTTGGCCCCGCGGAGGGGGTCCGGCGCCGGCGAGGGGGTTGGCCGAGAGGGTTTGCCGTGGGGCTCGACGAGAGGGTCCTGTGGGTTTGGGGAAAAGGAAGGGGAGAGGGGGAGAGAGAGGAGAGATGAGGAGGGTGTTGCTAGTGAGGGTTTTGGAGAGAATGGGAGATGGTGGTAGTTTTATGAGATTTTACGGGGAAGTGACTGAGACAAATTTGGGGAGGGAGTGTGGTCGTGGAGAGGAGTAAGGAATGGGTCATGGGACCGAGTGTGGGTGGGTTGTGTTTTTTTATTTATTTTTAATGGGTTTTACAGTTATCTTTCTTAGCTTGTTTTATGTTGTGAAAGTTGTAGTAGATATTGTAAAAGACTTGTAAATCTTTAGTAGTGACCTCGCTCCTCCACTGGTGTTTTGTTGTCCGTCTTGTTTGGCTTGTTTTTATCTTTGTTTATCTGCAAAGGCCGGCCACCTGATCATTGTGGTCGTAGTCTCGTCGCAGGCATGGTTATTCGAGGAGACAATTTCCATCTTTTGCCCAACAGTTTCTTCGCTCCTAGTTGTGTGGTTCACACTTAGTAGTATTAGACTACGGCTTTAATGTTTGGGCGCGGCTATACACACCCCATGACTTGCTAAGGACACCCCACATAACTTAAATGTCATATTAAAAGACCAATATACCCCCAAGACTTTCTAAGAACACCCCACAAAAAAAAAATCTGCGACAAGCACGACAAATATTTGTCGAACGGACAATGGTCTGTTCGACAAGTATTGGTCGAACATGTCTTATTCTGTTCGACAAATACTGGTCGAACGTGTCTTCTTGTGTTCGACAAACACTGGTCGAACGTGTTCTAATCGAACATGTTATATTCTGTTCGACATATTATGGTCGAACGTAAACACTATAGTTCGACTGTCGTGGGTCAAACATTGCTCTGTGAGTTCGACAAACCATGGTCGAACCTACCTGTGAATACACCAATTTTTTTTTTTTTGCTTTAACAACTTATGGTCGGCGGAGGGGGGATCGGAAAGCGGGAGGAGGAGGAGGAGGAGGCGGGTCCCGGGGGGGGGGGGGGTCGGCGGAGGCGGGTCGGGGGAGGCGGCGGCGGCAGGTCGGGGGAGGAGGAGGGTCGGCGGAGGGGGGAAGGGAAGGGGAGGGGAGGGGTGGGGTGTGCTCAGCAGCAAGGGTAGAATAGGAATTTTTTTTTTTTGAAATGGGGTGTCCTTAGCAAGTATGGGGTGTGTATAGCCGGCCCCTTAATGTTTTAAAATCTGTACAGTGAGTAGTAAAAAGATGCCTTTGTTCTAAAAAATCAATTTTATAATATTAAGGTACAAGATTAGTCAGAAATACAGTGGCGGATCCAAGTAACACATGGGGTGGGCTGGAGCCCACACAAAAAAAAAATTCCTCTTTTTTTTCCATATAAATTTTTTTTTTTATAGATTTTTCTGTGAAGTTTGCCTACATCTAGCCCACCCCAACTCAATCTAGCCCACCCCAGTATACATTTCTGGATCCGCCCCTGAGAAAATAGACAAGAAGAAAACTGTGATATGAACGCGAATGAGTTTAAAACGGACTAATCACCAAGAGTTTATTTTTGGACTGATTTTGATGAATTTTAATCAAATCTTTGCCAAATATTGTAGCATACTTTTTGGACAGATTTTTGGGAAGATTTGGATGAGATCTTATATTTTAAATTCATATCCATATTTTCTTGCTTTTCTAGTTTGGTTAGGTTTGTTTCTTAGGGCTTAAGTGAGCCGATTTCTTATAAATAGGGACTTTGTAGAAAGGAGATGTATGTTTTGATTAATAAAATATGAATTTTTTTAATACAACATGGGAGTTTATATATTTTGATTCTCGTTCTTGAGAATTTGAGGTGCAAGTTCTCGTTATCTTGAGTCGTTGGCTCTAGCCTAGCTATCGGTATTTTCGTGCTGTCAGGTGGTATCAGAACCTGGACGTGTTGAGATGCATGATAAGAACCGACAACGACAATGACGATCAACTTCTCCCTAACGAAGTGCAGGGGGTTGAAGGACTCTTTGCAACGTTCTGTCGCATTGAAGTCTCTATGCGGGGATTAAATCTACGTATCCGACAAGTTGAGCGGAAGGTAGGCTTTCAAGAAATATCGAGAAAACTGGATCGAACTAAAAAACGATATCACGGGTGAGCAACGCCTGTGACCTCCCGGGAGAGGGTTATACATTAATCGAGATAATCGTCTACGAAAGGTTCATATGGATTCTTCTAGTACGAGCAAGGAGTTCAATGATCTCGTCAAGAGGGTCGTGAGACCATCGTAGCAGTGAGAGGCCACATACCAATAAAATTATAGTAATTGGCATCGTGTCGGCAGACGCGGTAGCGATAGCAATTATAGGAGGAACGATTTTTGCAACGGAGGAGGTTGATTCGACGACGATTACGCTTATCAACATGGTGGTTATTTGGAGGAATTCAAAAAGAAGAGGCATTCTATGACGAGGCAACAAAGATCGAGCCAACATCCAGACACAAATTTTGTGGAAAAGGACATATTACGAAAGTAGATCAAGGTTATAAATGGCGGTAGGCGGGTGTGCGGCGGAGAGAGTCCGCCTAGGCGGTCGATACGTTTTGAACATTTTTTTACTATTTTACCACAGTTTTTTTTTGCATAATATGCATATTTTAAGGATGTTCCATGCATAACTAAGTTGTACAACGAAGATTTATATAGTTTTATTTTTGTGAAAGTAAACCATAGGCCCATAATGCTTACAAATTTTTTGGCCAAAATATCTTGTTAGGTATTGCTTTGCCTAGGCGTCTGCCTACGCCGCCTCACCTCCGCCTATGCCGCTAACCTCCGTTGGCCGTCTACTCCACCGCTTACCGAAAAGCGGTACGGAGAGAGACCGCCTAGGCGGCCGCCATTTAGAACACTGAAGTAGATGATTTGGAGTCGTGACCAACGACGACAGCCAAGTAAACCTTATTAGCCGACATGTGGCCAAAGTCGCAAGATTGCCATTGAAGCAGTCAGACCCGTATTCTAGCGAAAGGGATCTCCCGAAAAGTGGCGAGCATCAAAGCGATCGAATGTTGCTGTTGATGTTGGTGTTTTTGCTTGTTGGTGTTTTGCTTTATAAACTAGAAAGATAGTCCCACATTGGAAAAACCAAATGGATGATATCTCTGTATAAAGCTTTGCTTGTGTTGAGAGATCACATGAAGTGTGGAGAGGCACATGGGTGCCACGTGGGGGCATTTTTCTAGTGGAAAGAAGGCTAAACCAACAAAGAAGCATTAATGCTTTTTGTCATGCTCATGGGATAATTCCCTTGTGGAGCTAAGCCTCGAAGGGGCTTAGCGACTCGAACTCAGATTAGGACTCGGGCTCAAGGGCGTAAAGTGGTATTTTGTTGACACACTTTGCACTTAGCACGTCAGCATCGGCGCAAGGCGTATTGTGCGCAGTTGATGCGCTCGTGCGCTCGTCTCTGCGTGAGTCGCAACGCAGGCGCGCAGGTACTGCGGCGCTGGGCGCGCAGGTGCTGCGGGGCTGCAGCGCGCAGGTGCTGCGGGGCTGCGGCGCCCAGGTGCTGGGCACTGAGCGCACACGTGCCACGGGCTGCTGCGGGCTTCGCAGCTACACACACAGGTTGACGGACTGAGTGGCTATGGGGCGCAGGATGTGGTTGATTGGTAGATTTGAGCGGTTATGGAAAGATTGAGTTAATTGCTCAGATCCGATCTTTGTGGGATTTGAATTTAATTCATTCAAATCTTTCCATTATTTGCTCCTATCTTTTCGCAATCAGTTACGGCCAGGAATATGATTAGGGTTTCGACCCTTCTCTATAAATACTCTCTTCGTGCCTTCATTAAGGACTTACGCAAAAATAAAGAGACGAAGAGAGAAGTGCTGCCGCCGCCATTGAAGACCTAAGGAGTTCTTCGAGTTCGTAAAGGAGGTGACAACGAGCGTTCCAGAAGTTCTTTTCGAACTTGCTGGTTCCTGGAAGCAGATCGCAATCGGACGAATCTTGCTTTGAGCAACGGTGATCTTCATCACCCCAGCAATATCGTTGCATCAATTCCGGTTGAGAGCGATCATTCATCTCGTTGCATCAACTTCGGTTGAGAACGAGTACTCATCTCTCTCTTAGGAGAACGAATTTTTTGTCTATCTGGAAATAAGAGTTCGAGATTTCTATTTTCCATCAAAAGATCTGTTTCGGGAATAACAATCTCAAAACAAGATTCAGATTTGATGGAGAACAACCGTGCACAACTTCTCGATACAAGTTTTAAACTTGTGAAGTTTGACGGGGAGCACTTTAACGTTTGGAAAAGAAATGTCAGCCTTAATTTTCAACTCATGAGCGTCGACTATGTGTTGACAGATCCTGAGCCTTTGATTCTAGAGGGTGAAAATGCTCGAAGGATTGCTGAAGCCACAACTTTGCAGTAGAAGTGGAGGGGGATAACAACCTCTACAAGTTGTTGATCCAGAACTCCATGGAGGACTCTCTCGCGGGATCATACAGCAAGACGGTCAATGCAAAGGACGTCTGAGAGTCTGTAGAGGATCTCTACAAGACAAATGAGAACAGAAATAAGATCCACGTGACCGAGAAGGTCTGGAGGATGCGATTTGAGGACGACAAAACTATGTTGTCTCAAGTCAAGGAGTTGCTCAAGTTACGTCAGAAGCTCTGACGGCATGCCCTTGGTCGATGCTTTTGTCGTCGGAGATATTGTCGCCAAGCTCCCACCTGGGTGGAGCAACTTCATCGCGGACATGCACCGCAAGAAGATGGAGGTGAATCTGGAACGCCTCTTGCACTGGATACATGTTGAAGACGAATTGAGGGCTCAACTCAAACTGGACGTCTTGTCCAAGCAGATGGCTAAGGTAAACATGGTGCAAGAAGGAAGTTCTAAAGGAAGCAGAAGGCTCTCTACCAAAAGAAGAAAGACGTTCACCATCTGAAGGTGAAGTCGACTCAGTTCAAGCCCAAGTCCAAAGAACCTGGGACTTGTTTCAACTGTGGCAAGAAAGGCCACTGGAAGAGGGACTGCATAGAAAAATCGAAACAAAAGGAGCAAGGGGAGGCTAACTTTGTTGCTATGATTGCGCAGATTGACTCAGCTGGGATTGACACGGACTGGTGGATAGACACTGGGGCCTTGTGTCATGTTTGCTCAAAAAAGGAGTGGTTCACCACATACCAACCTGTTTCTGAGAAGGTTATGGTGGCGAACCAGACACAAGCTGAAGTACTTGGGATCGGGACGGTGGTATTGCAACTGACTTCGGGGAAGTCGCTGACGCTTCAAAATGTGAAGCATGTACCAGCCATAGCCAAGAACCTGGTCTCGGGAAGTCTGCTCTGCAACGCAGGCTCGAGGATGGACATTAACGCGGGTCAAGTCGTTATGTCTTATAAAAGAACATACTTCGGGAAGGCTTTTTGTACCGATGGGATGTTCAAACTTCAACTTGTAACTCCTATGGAGATAGTGAATGCAGTTTCTTCTTCTGGTTATTCTCTTGAGTTGTGGCATAAGAGACTAGGACATGTTCATTGTAAAAGAAAAACAAGATGTCTAGTCTAGGGCTTATCTCTAAATGTGGGGGTAAGGAGTTAGAGAAGTGTGAGGTCTGTGCGCAGACAAAGATCACAAGGAAACCGTTCAAGCGGGTAAATCGAAGTACAGATCTTCTGGAGTTGGTGCACTCAAATATCTGTGACTTCAAACAATTCTCCACAAAGGCCGGAATGAGAAGTATTTCATTACTTTCATCGACGACTTCTCAAAGTACACGTTCGTTTATCTGCTCAAGTCTAAAGATAAAGCGTTTGAGAAGTTCAAGGACTTCAAGGCTGAAGCCGAGCGTCAAACCGGACAACAACTCAAGAGACTCAGAAGTGATCGAGGTGGCGAGTACAGGTCTCATGAATTCGCATCGTTCTGCAGAGAACATGAAATTATCAACGAGACAATTGCTCCGTACTTCCCTCAATCAAATGGTATTGCAGAAAGGATGAACAGAACGTTAACAGAGATGATGAACTAAATGCTGTTGACTGCGGGTCTTCCAAATTGTTTCTGGGGTGAAGCAGTGTTTACGGCTACGTTCATATTGAACAGAGTGCCGCATACAACTTCGGAAGTCACTCATGAACTCTGGTTCAAGGTCAGACCCAACTTGAATGTTATTCGAGTGTGGGGGTGTCTGGCGTATGTGAAGCTTCTGGATTTGAAGATTCAGAAGCTAAGAACAAAGACTACGAAGACTATATTCCTGGGTTATGCTGATAAGAGTGATGCTCGGAGGTTTCTTGATATTGAGTCAAATCATATCATTGAATCCCGCGACGCAGAATTCTTTGAAGATGAGTTTGTAAGGAACAAGAATATTGTTTTCGTGGACATTCCGGAGAACAGTGTGAGTGCGCAGGAGGCTCAAGTTCCTTACGAAGAGGTAGTCCAAGAAGATGTTGGTGCAAGAACAACTATTGAACCAGAACTCGCAGAACATGTATCTAAGCGAGTGAGGAGACAGAAGGACTTCGGAGAGAATTTTGTCACCTATCATGTGGAAGCAGACCCGCTTACCTATGATGAGGCGATGAAGACCAGAGATGTTGTCTTCTGGAAGGAGGCTATTAATGATGAGTACGACTCGATAACCTCCAACTACACGGGGGTGTTGGTCGATCTGCCTGTAGAAGCAAAATCAATCGGATGTAAATGAATCTTCAAGAAGAAGATGAAGGCCGATGGAACTGTTGACAAGTTCAAGATAAGGTTAGTTGCCAAGGAATTTTCTCAGAAGCAGGAGATCGATTATTTTGACACATATGCTCCAGTAGCTCGGATGACGACCATCAGGATGTTGATTGCTCTGAGCGCAATTCACAAGCTGGTAATCCATCAGATGGATGTTAAGACCGCTTTCCTGAATGATGAATTGACCGAAGCGATCTACATGCAACAGCCAGAAGGATTCGTCGTCAAGGACCTCAAAGGCAGAGTCTGCAAGTTGGTGAAATCTCTGTATGATCTGAAGCAAGCTCTCAAGATGTGGCATGTAAAGTTTGATAAAGTCATAAGATCAAACGGCTACAGGGTTAGCGAGACGGACAAGTGTGTGTACACAAAGTTCGCTGATGGGAGAGGAGTTATCGTTTGTCTGTACGTGGACGACATGCTGATCTTGGGTACAGATCTAACAAGTATCACTGAGACAAAGAAGTTTCTCTCATCTAAGTTCAACATGAAGAACTTAGGGGAAGCTGATGTTATTCTGGGGATAAAGATCATCCGGACGGAAACTGGAGTAGCATTGTCACAATCTCATTATATTGAGAAATGCTCACACACTATGAGTATCAGGATCTTCCAGGAATCGATACGTCTTATAGGTGTGACAAGAAGCTGAAGCCAAATCCAAGGAAAAGTGTCAGACAGTTGGAGTACTCTAGCGTCATCGGAAGTTTGATGTATGCAACTACTGCCACAAGGCCTGACATAGCTTTTGTCGTGGGGATGCTGAGTCGGTTCACGAGCAATCCAGGTGTGGAGCACTGGAAAGCTGTGAAGAGGGTTATGAGATACCTCAAAAGGACTCAGAAGTATGTACTGCACTACTGCGGAGATCTAAAAGTAGTGGAGGGCTTCAGCGATGCAAGCTGGTGCTCAGAAGTAGAGAGTGAGAGGTTCACATGAGGATATATTTTCTCCATGGGTGGAGCTGCTATATCGTGGAAGTCGAAGAAGCAGACTATGTTGTCTTACTCTTCTATGGAATCTGAGTTCTATGCACTGGCGTCTGCAGCGGATGAAGCAGAATGGCTTCGGAAGCTCATGTATGATCTTCCAATGGTTGGTGCGCAGATACCGACGGTATCGATATACTGCGACAACCAGACGACTGCAGCAGTGGCATCGAATGACCTCTTCAATGGCAAGAAAAGCACTTTGCGTCTAAGACACATGACGGTAAATGATCTTATTAAAAGAGGAGTCATTGCCGTAGTGGATGTTCGGAGTCAGGAGAAATTAGCAGATCCGTTCACCAAAGGTCTCAAGTGCCAGCTGGTTGAAGACACATTAAGTAAGATGGGCTTGAAGACACTCTGATATTATGTATTTGCAATTCTACTATAAAGTTTTATGCTATTAGTTCAAAGAGAAATCTACTAGGCATCTAACTTTTAGTTCAAGGAAGGACCATTGACTGGAAGAATATCAGGAACATTGGACAAATCCTTTGGGATGTTACGGGGTTATGAACCCAGAACTACTGTTGTCTACTGATTGTTCTTTATAAAGAACAAAGTCATGTGGGAGGGTGACTTGGAAGCGTTAATGAATTCTCAGGCATGTGGGATGTCTGGCGTGCTTTACAGGAAGCACGGGTAGCACAGCACTACAAATGAGCGTAGTACTCTATGCTATAGTGAGGTGACACCACATGAGGTACCTTGTGAGGGTAAAGCCTCGGCTTCGGGCCAAGTCACAGCAGCATAGCACCGCACATAGGCAAGAGGGCATAATGCTGTATAATAAAAAGTGGTAGGCAGCACTATAAAGAGGCTGGACCTCATGTTCCAGTGGGTGACACCACATGAGGCAGGGTCTCGGCTTTGCAAGTCATGTCACGGCGGCGTAACACCGCAAGGAAGCGAAAGGCTTCATGCTGGGTAGTTTGACACTACAAAGAGGCTGGGCCTTATGCTACAGGTGGTATGACACCACACGAGACAGGGTCTCGGCTTCGAGCCATGTCGTAGCGGTATAGCACCGCAAGGAAGCAAATGCTTCATGCCAAAGACTCTTTAAAATAACTCACCTAGAGTGTATGGAAAGAGATATAAGTCGTCTCTTGAGAGAAATCTTGTAGACACCCAAGATACATACACCGAAATTAGGCTGGCACAAGGCCTTTAATGTGCAGCCAGAAGCGCAGTTGATGTCATTATGTGAGTAGAAAGAATTGCAGTTATGGTGCAGAATTCAAGGCTTAGTCCATTCTTGTATCATGATGTCATTTAACCCATGCGGAAAGATTCAAGTCGTAGCGACATCTATCCTAATGCATGATGGACAGTAACTGTGGAGAACGCTCAACCCATATATAAAATATGTGAGAGATTGTTGGTGTTTTTGCTTGTTGGTGTTTTGCTTTAGAAACTAGAAATATAGTCCCACATTGAAAAAACCAAATGGATGGTATCTCTATATAAAGTTTTGCTTGTGTTGAGAGATCACATGAAGTGTGGAGAGGCACATGGGTGCCATGTGGGGGCATTTTTCTAGTGGAAAGAGGGCTAAACCAACAAAGAAGTATTAATATTTTTTGTCATGCTCATGGGATAATTCCCTTGTGGAGCTAAGCCCCGACTCGGAATAGGACTCGGACTCGGGCTCAAGGACGTAAAGTGGCGTTTTGTTGGCGCACATTGCACTTAGCACGTCAGCATCGGCACAAGGCGCATTGTGCGCAGTTGATGCGCTCGTCTCTGTGCGAGTCGCAACGCAGGCGCGCAGGTGCTGCGGGGCTACGGCGCGCAGATGCTGCGGGGCTGCGGCGTGCAGGTGCTAGGTACTGAGCGCGCAGGTGCTGCGGGGCTGCGGCGCCCAGGTGTCGCGGGCTGCTGCGGGCTTCGCAGCTACGCGCGCAGGTTGACGGGATGAGTGACTATGGGGTCCAGCTGGCGTATGATGTGGCTGATTGGTAGATTTGAGCGGTTATGGAAAGATTTAGTTAATTGATCAGATCCGATCTTTGTGGGATTTGAATTTAATTCATTCAAAAATTTTCATTATTCGCTCCTATCTTTTCGCAATCAGTTACGGCCAGGAATATGATTAGGGTTTCGACCTTCTCTATAAATACTTTTTTCGTGCCTTCATTAAGGACTTACGCCAAAATAAAGAGACGAAGAGAGAAGTGCTGCCGCCGCCATTGAAGACCTAAGGAGTTCTTCGAGTTCGTAAAGGAGGTGACAGCGAGCGTTTCAGAAATTCTTTTCGAAGTTGCTAGTTTCTGGGAGCAGATCGCAATGGGACGAATCTTGCTTTGAGCAACGGTGATCTTCACCACCCCAGCAATATCGTTGCATCAATTCCGGTTGAGAGCGTTCATTCATCTCGTTGCATCAACTTCGGTTGAGAACGAGTATTCATCTCTCTTAAGAGAACGAATTTTTCGTCTCTCTGGAAATAAGAGTTCGAGATTTCCATTTTCCATCAAAAGATCTGTTTCGGGAATAACAGTTACAGAGTTCTTTTCTCCATCGGTGCCTATTGAGACAAGATGTACTATAACGTGACGGATGGACTCGACGACTATCATATATTGAGAGGTCGTGGCAGTCCATGGTGTGCACAAAGCATGACAAACTTGACAATATTTACCGACTTGGGTGAGGTACATACTTACACCTTTGTAGAAAAGTATCCGAACAAAAGGGGAAGACTTTTCTATCGTTGGCAGTATCCATAGTCCACGTAGGAACTAGGAAGCAGAAGTGGACTTCAAGGAGGTCAATGAGGTTCATGATTTGGTAGCGACGGAAAGCGTGGAGGCCGCATAGTCGACAAAGGAAGGAGCGAGTCCAACGGTGGTATGACCCGTACTTGACGAGTTTTGCGATGTTCTTCCAGAGAAGTTTCTTGGAGGACTACCAACTATGCGTGACATCCAACACTGCCTCGTTCTTTTTTCCTGGACGAATTTATCGAGGTTACTACATTACTGCATGAACTTATGGGAGAACAAAATCATTCAGGAACTTATGGGAGGACAAGATCATTCGGGAGGAGGTGTAGACTTGAGGCAGAAGAATTCACAATCGAGTTCTTACAAGAAAAAGGAAATAATAGGGATAGCATGAGCCCGCCCACGGATCCTACCTTATTCACATCGAAGAAGGGCTGTTGGCGGATGTGTATAGACTACCATGCGGTTAACAAAGTTACGGTTGACTACAACTTTTCGATACCACGACTGAATGATGTGTTAGATCAACTGAGTATGGCCAAAGTCGTTTCCTACATAGTTCTTCGAAGCAACTACCACCAAATATGCGACTGATCGGGACGACTGGAAGACAATTTTTAGGGTGCAGGATGGAGAGCCTTCGAGTGGTTTATTGTGAAGTTTGCGTTGCGCAACACACTCGAATGTTGGGAGCACTATTTTAGGTTTTCGTATATGCTTGTACAAAAGTATGAAATTTCCAAACGAGCGACCGACGCACTTAGTAGGAGAGCTTCAATTACTAGCCACGCTCAACGAGGAGGTGGTCCGGTTGGATTACATGAAAGAGCTTTATGCAAAAAGGCATAAGGGTTTTACGGACATATTAAAGCAACCGTCCGTCAATGATAGTTACAGCCACGACTGATTTTTGATAAAAAGAGATCATCTTTGCTTCTAACATACATCTTGGGGAGAGAAGTTGAATAGATAGCTCTATGACGACAACTTAGCGGCACATGGGACGCTAAAAGACCATGACAATAGTTCATAAGGAGGTTCGTGAGCGACTGCAGAAGGCTAGTGCTAGTTGATGCAAGTTGTTATAGAAAATTCATGACAACATGGAAACGTTGATCACTGGAGTCAATGACCCACGATAACGAGGACTTGCACCTCAAATTCTCAAGAACGAGAATCATAATAGATCAACTCTCATGGAGCAATAAAAACTCAAATTTTATTAAAGCAAAACATACGCCTTCTTTCTACAAAAGTCCCTATTTATAAGAAATCATCTAATTAAGCCCTAAGAAACTAAAGCCCTAATCAAACTAGGAAAGCAATAAAAGCTAAATATGTATTTTAAATACAAAATTCCATCAAATTCTTCCAAAAATTATGTCAAACATATATTTTAAAATTCGGCAAAGATTTGATTAAAATCCATAAAAATCAGCTCAAAAAAATATTTGAACCTATTTTTGGATGGTTCGTCCGTGTCAGACTTAAATCACATCCGTGTAAGAACCCCTACTCCTACTCCTGTAGAGAACTTGATCCTAGTTCTTTATGCCGCCGTCTGGATAGTCTGGATAGACTGTCTCGCCGTCAATCACCACAATGTCGTTGATGCTTCCTTCCCACAACTAAAATTTCTCTTTCTTCAACATTTTACCTAAATGTCCTCGGTTGAAACTTGTCGTAAAGTCCCGTTTATATCATATCCATCCAAAAGCACACCATGATGTCGCCATTGACATTGAAAAGTTGCGTCTATGGTGCTGGTACGGGATTGTTTTAGCCACTTGCACCATCTCGCATTAGCATTCTGCAGTCGCTTGCGAACCTCCTCATGAACTTCTGGTCTTTCCATATTTTTGGTTGCAGCATGGCTTGTGGGCTTGTATTATTAAGGGACCAATTGAAGGAGGCCACCCTAAAGGGAGAGGAAGCACTCCATATGGAGGAAGAGAATCACATCACTGAGGGGGACTTATTTATAGAATCCTTACAAAGTTTTCACTTTTCACTTCTTTAGTCGATTAACCTTTATTCCTGCATCAATAAGAAAACCATATATTTTCTTGAAATTCCTCGTCGACATATCATGGGACATATATTGATCAAACCCATGTCCTTCTCGCCTTTATCCATCTTTTCATTCAGGGCTCACTTTGGTACCTCTCGTCACTTTGAAGTAAAGAAAAGCAGAGTGCAAGGAAAATGAATAAAAAGAAGCCTCTAGTGGCTTAATGTTATGTTGTCCAAATGCAACACAAATCTTTCTGCGTTTTCATCTTTTATTAGTCGGAACATAAATCTTATATCATGGCTATATATCAATTTTTATTGTAAAGAAACTACAAATGTCAATAAAGAAGGAGTGCTTCATGCCTATATGATGAACTTTTATAATGTCATTTCATGTGTGCTAATTCAATATTCTTTTTTTTTCTTTTTGACACTTATAGGTCATGATTCATGCATCTTTGCGGGGAGGTGAGTCCGAGGGAAAGATTTGGTCATTTATGCAAATTTCATTCTCAATTTTCATTTTCTTTAACAGTTGTACAAAAATGACGATAAATATTTCTCTTCTATTGACAGTTCGGGCTCAAATGGCACAGCGAGTAGTGGCAATATAGCTTCAGGACCTATGGGCCCTGTGAATGATGGCTCCAGGTCGCGGCTTCTGGAGTCGAGTCATGTATACACAGTTCCGGTGGTCCTGATCTTCTGGTTTGCTCTGTAGAGTGAGGCAGCTGCCATTTTCGACAAGAAGTGGATAGTCCGATCGTGCACTTCTGGATGAACATAGAGGCCGATTTCGCATTGAGCATTTGAAGCAAATGATTTTTTAGTTCCAGCCTACTTGTAGAACATACAGAAGCACCAGCCGAAATTTTTGGGAACTAGATTGTTGGAGCATTTTTCCTTTTTTCCTTTTTTTTTTCCTTCAGATTTTCTTAGGAATGTCAGGGGATCTCTTCTTCCTGTTCTTTTCCAGCACTTGGTAGTCATGTATCCAGAGTTAATATTACCAAATTGCAGGCCTGTCATTGTGATATCAAATTATGTTGCCTTTTACTATGGTATAACATGGCACCAAACACATCCAATTGTATTTGCTTTTCCAAACTCCCACCATAATCGGAAGGAATAATTCGCTTTCCCGTGAGATCTAACTCGTCCAGGCCAAGATGTAGGGGTGAGCAACGGTTCGGCTCAAACCGAACCGAACATATAAAAATCAAAATAATCGTAAACCGTATTTCTCAAAATCGTATTTAGATTTCATCGGCATGTGGCTCCGGTCTTCACATTTTAGCAATGAGTCAATTTAAACAACCAATCTTTAAAATTTTTTTTGGCATTGTTGCATTTATCAATTATTACAATTACGGATAGTAAAAAATATTAGTATTATATAGACTGAGGGTAGAGAGAGAGCCAACAAAGAATGAAAGGAGAGAGTACGCTTAAAAAGAGTTAGCAAAAATATTAGTATATATAAATTGAAGGTGGTTTGGTAAATTATTGAATCTAAATTAGTTTTCGGTTCGGTACGGCTACTCGGACCAAGAACCGAAAACCGAACCGATATTTCAAAGTTTCAAAATTCCAAACCGAAAACCGAACCTATAATCGAAAGACTGAACCGACTGCCATTTCTCGGTTCGGTTTCCGAACCTATAACCCGGTTCGATTTCCGAACCTATAACCGAAAGACCGAACAGATTGCCATTTCTCGATTCGGTTTTCGGTTACCAACCGTTATATGCCCACCCCACCCAAGATGTACTATGTCTCTAGCCGAAGTCTTTTCGGTCAGACTTATCCCTGGGCCGGCCCTGACCGTCGCCAAACACATCCAATGGCATTACTAAATCAGTCTTTCCGCATACATATGCTAACCAATCATCAATCAAATTTTGGACATGTATACCTGTGTTGCAAGCATACCTTTCCCTATCAGACCTACTCCAACCTATTGGAGGGGTGTTGATCTTTCAATTAATGCAATAGGAAGCTGACACTCCAACCTCCTCTGAAGTAACTTGAGCTTAGTTTGCACTCAATATACCAATCTATGATGAATGATGATGCTCTGAAATAATAAGAAGTCAGCCTGAGCTGAGCTCTCTCTATAGCTGGCCTTGGCGCAATGGCAAGTGAGCCAGCTGAACTGGTCAAGCACCGGCGCCACTACGACTTGAGCATGTCCAGGAGGACGAGGAAGCCCAAGACCGTCGTCGCGGAAGCGCCCTCCCCGGATCGAGACGACGAGACGCCTGTCCCACCGGATGGCGATGACGACGCCCACCGCTCGTCGTCGCTGAAGGAGCTAATGAACGAGGCCGGCGGAGAGCCCTCCGGCAGTCTTGCACTTGCGGTCAGGAGGCAGGGGGACGGTGGCGGAGTGGTGAGCAGGTGCGTCAAGGTGCTGAGCCGTTTGGTGAGAGCGAAGCGCGACTCGAAGAAGAAATCCGCCGCGGCCCAACGTCAGCTGAAGCCGTAGGCAAAGCAGAGTGTGCAATTTTGCAACTGTATGGCATTTTGCCTTTTATTATGGTATTTTGCTTTTATTGAATCCGCGGTTTGTGACCACGGACGTGACCGTAGGTTCACGTGACAATCAATTATTGATTTTTCTGCTATCATCTGACCCTACTGTCTTTAAAACTCCGTGTCTTTAAAACTCGGAGTAAGATGTCAATGAAAGACCGTCACGTGGCCTCGTGTCACGCCCGCGGTCACAGACCACGTAGCGTTACTACTATTAGATATCTTGTACTATTTTCATTTATATCTTATCATATGCAAAGGCAGAGCCAGAAAAATTAGATGAGATAAAGCAAAAGACATTCCACGGGCACAAATACAGCACGATACAACGACACAACATGGCACATTCTGTGCGCCGTAATATATATGGATGTGTGTCGTGTCCAATAGATGTCAGATACATTGCGACACAAACACGATACTTTAGGTAGTGTGCATGCTTGATGATAACCAATGAAATTTATACAAATATGACCATAAATACTCTGTATCCAATTCTTAGGCTCTGTTTCTTGAATGTAATGTTCTGGTGTGGAGAAGTGAACTTGGGACTTTGAAAGGTTCGCATTATCGGTATCGGTATCGGACTATTTCTATGAGTATCGGGATTGACGGTTTTGGATCGAAGTATGGGTATGAAAAAGTAAATAATTATTAATAAATTATATCATTTAAGAAAATATATATTTTATATGTTTAAGCATAATTTTAAGTATTTTTTACTGTTGTTTTTTATTAGTTTTGAAATTTAATGAAATAGTATTCACCATTGCCGATTGGTTTACATGCGATAGATAACTTTTTTCTTTTTCTTTTACACGTCTTTACAAGCTTATTATGCTTACACACTTGTTGATTGGTCTTTTTCATTCGGTTTTCTTTATCAAACTGACTGGAAAAGAGATCCCCAATATCGGTATCGGTCAGTATCGGATCGGGACATGTAAAATCGTATTGATATCAGACATATTTGATAGGTATCGCCGATAGTGCAAATTATACTTGGGAGACCTCATCTATTGCGTTGCTATTAATAGATATCTTGTGTTGTTTGGGTTATTTAGTTTTAGGATCTCGTATAATATTCAAATTTTATGTAGATCTCCATATTGTTCAGGAGAGGGTCTGGATTTTGTTTTGACGAATGACTTGTGTTGAACGTCCGGAATGGAACGTTAATGTAAATTTTGAATATTATAAGAGATCCTAAAACTAAATACAATTTTGAATATTATGAAGACCTATACGAGATATAATGTTCATCCCAAATCAACCATTATGATGAATTCCAAGTGCTCTTCTGAATAATATGAAGACGTAAAGACCCTAGAACTAAGTGACCTTTGTATTATTTACTGCTTATCATATGCAGAGGCAAGAGGCAGAGGCTGAGGCTGAGAAAATTTTGATGAAGTAAAGCAAAAGATTTGTAAACTATTTGTCACGCCCCAGTACCGAAATACGGGGACGGACTAGGCCAGCTACTCCGTATGAGGTATAAAACGTCATACGGCGATCGTGGCTGTCAATCTTGCTGGGTATCCTAGCATGCAAGCAGTCTATGGCCTAAATCTGATCTCATATCCACAGGCAATAATCAATGAAATAACGACAAGAGAGATAATCATATGAAAAACAGGAAATACTCATATGATAATCAGAGAGTCTACAATAAGAAATAATGTAGACAAGAATACCTTCCCACACAGTTCCCTCATGGTCAGGAACTGAAGCACGTCCTCCAAGTCAAGTCTGGAAGATCTACATGGTCGGTCACAGGCAATCTGGGAACAATCCAGGGTTGGTCAGGCCAACCGTAGCAAGTACCAGAAAGGAAGGCTCAAGGACGGACGAAGAAAACCAGCAGGATATAATATAACAGAAATAGCATCTAAAAACAGTAAATGAGGTAAGGGATCGTGCGGTACCAATGCACGATAACAATGCAACAACTAAAAGTATTCTGGTCGTAACCTCGGTCGATAGCCTATCGTAGCACAATAACCAACCCAACAATCAAACAAGAACATGGGTTGGATCATGCACCACGATAGTCCATGTTCTTCAGTTATTCCCAAAAGTAACTCAACAATCATCACAATCATCCTAACATACACTAATGCCTGCATCGCTAACTGGAGATCGTAGTCTGTCATCGGAGCAGTAACCCATCCCTACATCAAACAAGAACAAGGGAACGAATTACTGCACCGGGACAGCGTTACGTGCCAGCCAGCTTAGCAAGCAACAAGCCAAACAATTATATAAATAAGCGGCCACTCAAATGTCTACGGCTGTCTATGTGGTGGTTGGGTTACCCCAACAATTCCATATAGGAATCCTCAGATCGTACGATATCCCGCAAGGGCTAGCGAGGCCAAATAACACATAGCAGGTAGGTATGCACGGTCCCTCGGAAGGCCACCGTGCTAAGCAGGAGTACATATAGTAGTCGGATACTGCCATATCCGTGGCGGCCAACCCCGACGCGCCAGGACGAGCCTGTGGCGGCCGGTAATACACGATCTCGGGATTCCGTTCCCTCCCAATGCTTCTACCATTTTTTAGTTGCCTAGATTAACCCTACATTTATCCGGAATCACATGCCGTGGTCACATGCTCATCCTCCTAGATGTCGTACCTCAGTACGAGAACGCTAAGTAAGAATCAGCCTCGGCACCTATAGTCCCAGTTGTGATCCATCCTTAGTGTTATGCAACAAGCAAGCAAGCAATCCTAACCACGCTAAAACTATAGGCCAACTACCAGATACCCGTGCAGGTAATCATATAATATAGCCAGAATATCAAGATGGCATCACAATGCCATATAATCATGGAAGTAGCACCTCAAAGTGCCAATAGACAAAGGGCACCGCAGTGCAAGGTCAGGGCCAGTACCTCACGGGGTAAGCTGGACTTATAGCACGGATACAGGTAGTCAGGTCTGGGACAAGGACAACTCTGTCAGTCACAAGAAGTCATCTGCCCACATCGTGGTATGGATATCAGGTCAAGTACAAGACCAGAACCTCTACTATAATAACATCTCAAGCATATATGGGAGCCTATAGCTCCAATCATCAAGTCGGTCTATCCACCAAATCAATCTATCAAGTGTCTCCCATCCATGAGGGAGTGAATATCACGTCAATAAAGACAACCACCAAATACCAATCTCATTTCCCCTAACAATGCTAGGCCCTCAGACTCACAAGAATCCTCCTAGACAATGATCACAAGCCACTAGAAAACAAGCCCCTCAACTACCAAGACACAGCAATCAACCAGGTTCTCTAACTACCGGAATACACAAAGGTACCGGATTGGGCGTTTGGGAAGTCGAGTAAAAATCATATAATAATACCCTCGATATCCTCCTCGTTCCGCGAGACACTCGCACCAGTATCCAAAATCCAAAAGTCCTCGAAGACATATCTGATCAAATTAGAACATCACCAAAGAACTAGCAACACTATCTAAGAACCCACTTAGTCTACCATAATCATTATCTCAATATCATATCTCCTCATAGTCAATCCTCGAATCAGATCAAAATCCCAACACACGGGTCAGCACTTAATCAACGCCGTCGGATGATGGCAAGGATTGTGTGAACCACTCTGGATCAGATCCACAACCCTTAAACCAAACAAGGACCAGGGTTGCAGACCCTCACCCGAGTAGAACCACTCTCCTTACACAATCCGACGGACGGGACAGACAATGAGATAACAAACTAAACTAGAACACCATCTAAAGGAAGAATCACGAGTCAAGAGTCCAATGGGTGATGCCGTCGAAAAGGCAAGGATTGCGTGAACCACTCTGGATCAGATCCACAACCCTTAAACCAAACAAGGACCAGGGTTGCAGACCCTCACCCGAGTAGAACCGCTCTCCTTACACAATCCGGCGGACAGGACAGATCAAGACGCTAGACGGCTAATCTAGTCGGGAGTCTACCTAGCAGGCAATGAGATCAGGGATACTATACCAAGAAGAACATGCATGAGTTCAGTCCCGCAAATCAAAGGAATGGCACTGCCCAATCCTTCGAACCAAATTCCCAACCGGGAATTCTGGAAAAATCCGGCAGAGTCTCCTTTGTATTCTGGACGGGAGCACCCTACAAATTGGGGCTAAAATCCACTCGGCGCAACCCGCCGCAGAATCGCAATTCGAGAACACTAAGTCTCGACCTCCAGTAGCACTACGATGCGTACTGGGCACCAACCCTAGCCGAGAACACTAAGTCTCGACCTCCAGCAGCACTACAATGCGTACTGGGCGCCAAGCCAACATGCATAATATAATCAACTAACCGCCTCGCAGGGCGCATCACAGCACATGTCTATAGTTCTAACCCAAGCACAATCACAGCCACAAGAGTAGTTCGCCAAGCCGTACCCGACCGCGAGTCGGACACGGGGCATATGGGGACAATCCATACGTGTGAGTCGTGCTCGTGTCCTCGGAGGTGTGGATGACCCGTCCGAGTTGTCCGATACGGTCGTAAACCGGTATCGAACCAAGCTATCCTAAGTTATCATCATGGCAGTTCTACTACTAGGCTACACTAATCATGATTATACAATTTACAAGTACAAATTAATTAAATGCAATAAAATCCAGGAGAGAGGGCAAGAGCCGTCGATGAGCAAGGGATACTTGCCTAGAGGGCTCGGCTAGGTAAGCAAGTCTTCGGCGATCTGGACCCAAGCTAGCACGTCCATCGAGGTCCTCAGAACACATAATAAACAATCATTAGAATTAAATAATAAAATAATAGAATAATCACAAGAGATGGCAGAAGGCTATACCGTGCGGGTCCCGCAAGCAGCGCAGGGATCTGGCACGGAAACTGAGGCACGCAGACCGATACGGACACGCAACCCGAGACGCGCACGTGTATCGAGACGCACACGAGAATCGAGATGACTCGAATATCGAGACGAACAAAAAACAGAAACGTGCACGTAAATCAAGATGTGCACGTAGATCGAGACGACACAGAGACCAATACAGCACGACAATCGGAGCGAGCACGCAAACCGAGGCAACACAAGATACAATATTACGCGCAAATCGATACGGCACGCAAATCGGTGCGTGCACGTAAATCGAGGCGGCACGGGTCACAAGTTAGGCACAAAGGCCGAGACACGAGGATCGAGGCAACACACAAACCGAGGTGGCACGGTGCCCGAGACAGCGCGGGGCTCGAGGCGTCCCGCTGCCCAAGGCAACACGCGAATCGAGGCGACACGAGAACCGAGACAGCACGTGCACCAAGGTGTACGCGTATCGAGACGGCACATAACCCGAGCAGCGCGGGGCCCAAAGCGTCCCGCTGCTCGAGGCGTGCACGGAGCTCGAGGGCTCGCTTCCCGAGACGTACGGGAAACGAGGGAACACGCAAGTCAAGCGTGCGCGCGGCCCGAGTTGAGCGCGACTCCCAAGGCTGCACACTGCTCGAGCAGCGCGGGGCCCAAGGGCGATCCGCCACTCGAGGCTGGCGCGACGCTCGCGGCGGGGCACGGCGGCTCGCCGGACAGAAGGGAAGAGGGAGAGGAGGAGCAGATCCATGGAGGGGAAGTGCCGCCGGGGTCGGCCAGGCTCCGGCGGAGGGGAGGAGACAGAGAGGGGAGGCCGGAGGAGCTTACCGGGGTAGATCGGCTCTCCGGCGGAGGAGACAGCGGCCACGGAGGAGATGGCGGCGCTGGCGGTGCTGGCGGTGGCGGCCGCAGCGGAGGCCGGAAGGGGCGACGATGATGGTGGTGGCGCTGGTGGCTGATGGCGGTGGGAGCTCAGGGCGGCCGGAGGTCGGCGGAGGCCGGGAGAAGAGAGGGAGACAGCGAGCGAGAGAGAGGGACGAGAGGCCGAGTGAGCGGGAGAGAGGAGAGTTGAGGGAGGAGAGAGAGGGCCGGGGGGGGTTGAGTGTGGTCGGGAGAGAGATGAGAGAGAGAGAAAGGAATTGGGGGTGGGGGTCGGCTGATCCAGCAAGTAAGAGGGGAGAGAGAGGAAGAGTGAAGAGAGAGGTGAGGGGGTTAGGTAGGGGGAGGAGAGAGAGATGATGTGAGGGAGTGAAATGACAAGAGAGAGGGGGAGTAGATATTTTGGAGGGTAGACTAGGATCATGAAATTAATTAATAACAAATAATTAATGAGGGCAAAATCACCTCCAATAAAATAATAAAAATTTCAAATACACCCCAAAAATTAAAATCCTCCAAAATACGAAATACAGTCGAAATACAGTCATATACCTATTTCTAAAATAGGGATATGACACTATTTCCACCAACACAAACATAACATGACAGATTGTGTGCCCTAATATATTATGGATGTGTGTCGTGTCCTATATGTCAGATACGTCACGACACAAATACGACACTTCAGCACCATACCTTTCCAAGTTCAAGTAAATAAAAAATAAGTTGAAGACTCGCATACAGCGAAAATCTAGCTTCTGAAGAAGAAAAAATCTCCACGGTAAGGTTTTGCTTGGTTTGCGGAATCATGGGATTAGAAAAGGAGCCGAAGGAATTGAGGAGGAAAGGAATGTGATTTCCAATGGAAAAAAAAGTTAGGGAAAGGGGAAATGGTTTCATCCATATTAACTTTTCCACCTTTAAGTATTCACTTTTCTTCCCATTTTCTTATCATTTTCAAACACCGGAAAGAAATATCGATATAAAAAAAATCCAAATGAAAGGAAATAATAAGGAATTGATTTTTTTTTTTTCCTTTCCACAAACCAAACGAGTTTGGTTGACGGAATCATGGGTTGGAAAATGAACGTCATTTTTTTTGTATGTCAAAAGAAAGTAGGAGGAAAGAAAAATGATTTAGGAGAAAAAAATAAGGGGGAAATGCTTTCCCCATCCAACCAAGAATTCACTTTCCTATTATAATTCACTTCTTTTTTTTAAATTTTCTTGTCTTCTCTAAACACCATAAAGAAAAGAATGGATGAATGGTAAATTTTCAAGAAAAGAAAAAAAAAACAAGAAATTGATTCCTTTCCGGGAACCAAATAAGATCCAAGTGAAAAATCTTCTGAAGATCTCATGGAAATATCTAATGTTTAGTCGTCATTCATTTACACTTATAATGATCATATCATTGGGACATGTTTTGGCCCAACGTTACAAATGCTCAGCAGGACACAATATGCATAGGAAAACACTTTACTGATTCCGTTTGTTCTTCATACACGCACAGTAGAGGTAGATGCTGATGATACTCTCGTTTGCTGCGTCCAAATCCCGGCAAGGGGGCCGACGAAGCGCCAAGCCGCACCGTGCCGGACACGACCGCGGCGGCGGTCAGTCGCGGACGCCACCGTGGTCGTGCCAGCAGAGCAGCATGGTGACGCAGCGTCGGAAGATGTAGCACTTGGTCCTCTGCTGCTTCACCACCTGCATGCACCTCTCCCCGAGCCTCCCCAGCCCACAACCGTCCCCTCTCCTCTCGACCCCCTTCATTCCTCTCTGTCTCTGAGCCTGAGCCTGAATCTGAGCCCTCTCGTCCCCTCTCCTCTCGACCCCCTTCATTCCTCTCTGTCTCTGAACCTGAGCCTGGCCCTCGTCAAAGCACACTTATACACTACTTCTGCACCGCGTCACATCGATTGAGAATTCCGAGACGATGTTTCTCGGCACTTTCATATGTACTATCCCATTGGAAAACAGGGTTGGATGCACCTGGGTTGTCACACTCGATCCAACCAGGATTGCACAAGCATATGACACTGATGCGTGACTAATGTTGGATTTTGGTACATCCTCCTCGTGTGGAAAATGTTTTAGCCGACATGGCATTTATGGAGAGACGTGGCTGGGTGGCTCACTCCAAAGCCCGTACGTTTCTAGAAGGGTGCTCCCGCTTCACAACCAAGCATCTTATCCCCTCCTCGCCCCGGGATCCGGACCAGGGCTCAAGTGGATACGTAGGGGTTCGATTCTCGCAAGCGGATACAAGGGACGGTTCTGGTCCGGGATATGCTGATCGACGATCCTTAACTCAAAAGAATTGTATATTTTGATTGAATAATACTATTTGTCTCTCTAAATTATTCCTCCAAATCGTTCCACTTTGCGTGACAGCTGACGTGGCATATTGATGTGACAGCTGACATGACAAATTTTAAAATTAAAATTAAAATTAATGTTAACATTAACATTAACAATAATTACTATTAATATTAATATTAACATCAACGTTAAATTAACATGAAAAAAATTGAGTAATTAACTTTTTTGGTTAAAATTTGTCATGTCAGCGGCCACATAAGGAGAGATGGTTTGGAGGAACAATTTAGAGGTATGAATAGCATTACTCATTTTGATTTTATTTTTAATTTTTTTTCCATTATGTCCTTCCTCTCAATGTATGGGAATAATTTTTTTTTTTCTATATAATATTGAGGGTGTAATGTGAAAGATTGAAGAAAAAATAAATTCAGAGCCTTAAAAATTTCAATTGGACATTATAGGACTTAACTCTAAGTTGGTATAAAAATCATGATCTAAACTTTAATTAGCCCTATTTTAATTTTTTTTTCCTTTTATTATGTATGGGGGCAGGTATTTTGAAAGTTCGTCTCGGACCACCGTACGGGGCTATAAGATATTGGTTGTAAAACAGAGAAACAAGCTTGTCTAGACTCGGATTGCTACCGATACAAAAATTTAGAGAACTATAGTAATTGTGAAATTTTAGTACCAAATCGAATGTAAATTTCGTGATGACATGGGTGGTGGGTACTTTTGGAACCCAACGAGAAGTTCCTGACATAATGGAAAAAATAATGCCATGCCGACTTCGCCGGAGTAAAGCGAAGTAAAAATTTTGGAAGTAGAGAGTTTGCGTGCGCATTGCATATGCGTGTCAAGCGTACGCATATTTTATGAGTTCCTTCGTTTGGATGATTGTTGGAAGTGAGTTGAAAGTTAACATTTTGTAGTTTCTTCGTTTGGATGGTTGTTGGAAGTTGTAGTTGATAAGTGACATATTTTTTATGTTTGCTTTGTATGAAATAAAAAATTATTATTATTATTATTATTATTATTATTATTATTATTATTATTCCAAAAAAAATTCGGACTCCAACGAGAAGTTTCGGACACTTCGGTCAATTTTTTTCGGAAGTTAAAAGTATGAACATTGCACTTTTGGAACTACGATTCATAGGAGTTCCGGTTTTCTTGAGATAACTAATCAAACAACATAAGTTGAACTTTTTCTCGGAACTAGCAATGAATAGTACAAAATAGGAGTTCCGGAAGGCGGACTTCCGTGAACCAAACACACCCTATATACAAGATCCAGACTCTGAACAGGATTATTCAGAAGTTCCAACTTTTTTCGGAACCCAACGAGGAGTTCCGAACACTTCGGCCAATTTTTTTTTCGGAAGTTAAAAGTATGAACAACGCGTTTTTGGAACTACTATTCATAGGCTTTCCCATTTTTTTGAGATAACTAATCAAACAACGGAAGTTGAACTTTTTTTCGGAACTAGCAATGAATAGTACAAAATAGGAGTTCCGAAAAATGGACTTCCGCGAACCAAACACACCCTATATACAAGATACAGACTCATATAGGTAGGGTCCGCTTAAAGAATCTGGGGTCAATATGACTTGTAGGTTTAGGTCCAAGATTAACTACACATACTCCTCAATCAAGGCTACAATAACCCTAACCTTATAAGTGGTGTTTGCCAATAGCACATGCTCTAGAATAGTGTCACAATAACGCCTTACTACTGTGGAAGACAAATTTACATAGTAGAGTTATCATACTTGGTGGTCCATTAGTCCCACGTATTTTCAACAATCCTATGTTACCAAACAAATGCATGAAGCTCATTTTTATTGTCGTGCAAAAAATGCACTAATAGTTTATTGATGTGTCTTAATCATTAGGAATAAAATCATGTAGCTTCTTTTATCATTTTTTTAACTAAGACATCGTCAATCTAAGTACGCTGCAAGGAAACAAATTTTTTTTAAGACATAAAGAAAATGAAATAAGGGTTAGAACTACCAACCGATTAGAGAATTCGTCAAGAGAAGTAGAATTACTTCACAACGATCAAGTCTTAATTATGCTTCCTCCTACAATGGCACAGACATCGAATTGATACGCTTCTTCTATCTTTCCTTTCTCTCTCTCTCATAATTCTCAAATAAATGCAAAAACCGATAAAAGCAAACAACGAAAATATTTATCGAAAATCACAACGAAAATGTATTCATCAAAATCATGTAACAAAACATCCACAAAAATGTAAGGAAAGAGACTGATATATAGAGTTCATTCACCAAAACGAAATCCACTGCATTTGGACTTGTTCCACAAAAGTCAATTCATTAATAGGAAAGGTTCTCTATACATTTGTTCCGATCGATTAAATGATGAAATATTTTCTCAATTAACTCAGTTTCGATCGAATTATACTAGCCACAAGCCAACACGATGTCATCGTTCAGAGCGGGACACTACAAGAATCAGTACTTAACTGTGTTTGTTCAACATTAATGTGTCCTTGCCACAACAACTTCCATAGCGTCTCTTCAAAGTTTTCGTGTCATTATTTTATTTAGATTTTTTGTATTTCTTATGTTGCGTAACTCTACGTTAGGCCTATGGTAGTTTATCGGTCGGATGTTAACATTACCACATCCAAACCGATAGCTATCGCATATGTAGAAAATAATAGTTGGATTAATTTTATTGATGGACTACTTCACTACTTATAGGGAGTCTAGCTCCTCTACATACTACATATTCCGATGTGGGACTAAAAGTCCCTTATTGACTCTCAACACTCCCCCTCAAGATGTGCGATAGATATTGATCATCCCCATCTTGTTACATAGCTTCGACAGACTTAATGAACTAAGACCCTTAGTCAGACAGTCTGCAACTTGTTCTTCTGAGCGGACATGGTCAATCTTCAGTATCCCTTGTTCCAGCTTCTCCTTGATGAAGAATCGATCAATCTCGATGTGCTTCTTTCTGTCGTGCTGAACGGGATTGTTAGCTATACTTATTGCAGCTTGACTATCGCTCAGAAGACGTAATAGTGCTCCCTTGTCTAGCTTTAACTCTGTCAGCAAAGCTTTCACCCACAGCAATTCTGACACTCCCAGAGCCATTGCTCTGTATTCTGCTTCAGCTGTCGACCGTGCTACCACAGACTGTTTCTTGCTTCTCCATGAGACCAGATTTCCTCCTACAAAAACACAGTATCCCGTGGTAGACCTTCTGTCGTCTATGCAGCTCGCCCAGTCTGCATCACAGTATCCCTCAACTTCTATGCGTCCATTCTTCTTGAACCATAGCCCCTTTTTCGGCGTTCCTTTCAGATACCTCAAGATCTGAAATACTGCTTCCATATGACCCTTTCTTGGATCATGCATGTAGCGACTCACTACACTCACCGCAAATGAGATATCAGGGCGAGTGTGTCCCAGATAAATCAATCTCCCTACAAGTCGTTGATATCTTTCACGATCAACGGGCTCTCCTGCTTCTGCTCCTAACTTGCACTTCTGGTCAATTGGAGTGACCGCTGCTTTGCATCCCAGCATCCCTGTCTTCTTCAGCAGATCTAGTGTGTATTTTCTCTGTGAGAGAACAATTCCTTGTTCGCCTTCACACACCTCGATACCTAGAAAGTACCTCATCGCTCTTAAATCCTTCACTTCAAACTCCTTCACGAGTTTTGACTTCAGTTTAGTGATCTCGACTTCATCATCACCTGTGATCACTATATCATCCACATATACAACAAGTATAGTGATGTGGCCTCTTGCATGCTGAAGGAAGACCGTATGATCTGTATTTGTTTGACGGTATCCCATGCCTGTAACAGCCTTTCTGAATCTGTCAAACCAGGCTCGAGAAGATTGCTTGAGACCGTATAGTGACTTCTTCAGTTTACACACCTTTCCTTGCGACGTCCCTCTGTTTGATTCCGTCGCATAGCACCCAGGCGGGAGCTCCATGTATACTTCTTCTTGCAGGTCCCCATGAAGAAAGACATTCTTCACATCCAACTGGTATAGCTTCCACCCATAGTTCGCTGCAATGGAGACCAGAGTTCTCACGGTGCTCATTTTTGCTACTGGGGCAAATGTCTCATCATAGTCTATTCCATATGACTGTGTGAATCCTTTTGCAACCAGCCTCGCCTTGTACCGCTCTACTTTTCCTTCTGGCGTCTCTTTCACTGTGTACACCCATTTGCATCCCACAGTTTTCTTCCCTTTGGGTAATGGAACCAGCTCCCATGTCTTATTTTTCTCCAGTGCCTCAAGTTCTTCCATCATTGTAGCTTTCCACCTTGGATCTTTCTTTGCTTCCTGCCAATACTTGGGCAACGAAGTAGAGTCTAACGATGCAATGAAGGCTCGATAATTCGAAGAAATGTTAGAATAAGACAAGAAGTTGGCAATGTTATGTTCGTAATCATCAAAACGAGCAGGAGCCTTACCCGTATTGATGCGAGAAGATCTCCTTAAGGGAGCAATAGGTGGTGGAGAGATCATACCATCTGAGTCGGAGAGATCCGCATCAGAATCTGAGTGATTCAGTGCGGGGGAAACATCTTCAGGAGTTGGAGCAGGAGTAGACGAGGGACTTGGTACAGTAGGCACATGGCACGGCATAGGCACAGTACTGGACTTCTGTTGTCTCCTTCTGTAGACTTGGAGCTCCTTTTCCCTTGTCTGCTGCTCCCCCTGCGTAACATATGTATCGTCTTCTTCATTCTCTGTATCTGAGTCACTGTACTCTCCCCCTTTCGTCCAGTTTTCTACAACCGGACACGGAACCGATCCGACGACCACATTTGGGCTTATTATCTCCCCCTCACATCGAACACCATCTGTGTTAGGTGTGTCACCAAATGCTGAACCTTCATCCGAACTATAGTATGGTTCGAGTTCTCTGAATGTAACGTCCATGCTGACAAACATCTTCCGTTCGACTGGACTCCAACAGGCATATCCCTTCTGAGTCACCGAGTAACCGACAAAGACACATTTAACTGCCCGAGGATCCAGTTTGCCAACGCCTGGCCTATTATCTTGGACAAAGCACACACAACCAAAAAATTTTGGTGGAACAGTGTATGTAGTTGCCCCAGTAAGCATCTCCAACGGTGTCTTCCAGTCCAATACTTGAGATGACATTATGTTGATGAGATAAGAGGCCGTCAATATAGCCTGCCCCCATAAGTGTTTCGGGACATTCATAGCCAGCATCATCGTCCGTGCGACTTCTAGCAGGTGTCCGTTCTTTCGTTCAGCCATACAATTTTGTGCCGGAGTATAAGCACATGAAGTTTGATGTAGTATACCATGAGTGGAAAAATACTCAGCAACCCTCTTATTAGTATACTCCGTCCCATTGTGAGACCGAAAACACTTAATTTTAGCGCCATATTGTGTGTCCACCCGTCGATGAAAGTCCCGAAAGGCCTCAAGGACGTCACTTTTATTCTTCATAAGCTAGACCCATGTCACGCGGGTATAACAGTCAATAAAGGTGACGAACCATCGAAAACCGTTAATTCCGGTTGTAGGACAAGGGCCCCATACGTCCGAATGTATTATGTCAAAAGCAGCTGAACTCCTATTCCCCGATGTAGTGACCCGTTCCGCCCTAGCGGAACGCCGATTCAAACGGCAAGTGCAACGACTCAAACGAGCCGTCGACCCGAAGAGTTGGCATCGACCTGATGAAGAATCGATACAAGGCTTACATTGGCCCGTCAAGATGAATCCAGACTTAGACTATCAAAGGCGCGCTCGGAGTATCGCTCGGCCGATGCGAACATCGCTAAGGTGGGTGGCTCCGATGAACCCGTCACTGCTTAGCCTAGACACATAACAATACGGACACTATCACGAGAATCGCTAGGCGATAACCCCATGCATGCTAATAAAGGACTCAACGCACCTAGCTAAGGGAATAATCCCATCTTGTATGCTTGTATAGAATATGGAAAGGAATATGGAAAATACGAGAACTCTCGCACCGCGCTCCATGCTCGTGCTAAGGCACAAGCTTGCGTTCAACAATGAAACAATGAATAGTTTACAACAATGAAATGGAAGACTATCGACATAGTTGTTCCGAGTAGAGTATAGCAACATTGAAAGGCTACGGGACCAATGGGTCGCCAAGGCGACTCCCGCACAGGGAGTTGCAAAATGTATAAATGAATGAATGAATGAATGAGTAAATGAATGAATCGACAAATGAAATGAATGAATGTGTGAATGAATCAATGAACGAATGAACAAGTGAAAGAAAGAAGGAAAGAAAGGAAAGAATGAAGAAAAGATAAGAAAGAAAGGAATGGTTAGCGACAGGTGTGACGGGCACGTACAACGGGGCTCGCTACCCGCGCTGCACGGACGCCAACCTGGTCGATAACGCATTATGGCTAAGGGTTAGCCTATGGTTCAAAGACAGCCGTTAAGTTAAAATGACAATAAAATACGAAATGGTCGTGGACGGCTCGTGAACGAGCGAAAAGGGATTCCAAGGGCAACGAACGACGATTTCGTGGCCGGCCTAGGCGGAATCATGGCCTACGGGCGGACAGGTGTGCGGGCTTGGGCACATAACCAAACGTAGGGCCGGTTATTCAATAGTCTATCAGGGTGTACCAGCCATCACGCTTGATAGATGAGAATGCCACAGGGGAAATGTCCATAATGGCTGACTTGCCAGCGACCGGTGCATATAGATTAAGTGGGCTTACTGGTGGCAATCCACATGCAAGTCCTTGCATTGAAATCAAAGTAGTCTAAGTGAACTAAACAAAGTGCCTTCTGAATAGGCTTGATATATATAACACCAAATGATAAAGAATACCTTATGAAGTGAGTTAGAAAACACGCCTACGACGCGCTAGAAACTGAGGCAGGAACACGCCCTTGATATTGAATGTTCCCAAGAATCACGTTATGATATTACACATAAATTGTTGACTAACTTGGTTTACATTGAACAGGGAAGGCCGGACGGTAAGTATGGCTAAGTTATGCATGTATTTCCATGCGACACTTGTATTCGACAACACGTGATAGGCTATGAAACATGCCATAAAACTGATCCTAAGGCAAGATTAGAAAGACAATGAATGATAGAGATGCACAGAAGTAAATGGAACGTGTTTGGTAATGATAGCGTTGTGGGCGAGCTAGCCTCCCCACCAGTGCATAACAATGTACTGATAACCCCACAGTCTGCTTGCAGGAAGCAGGAAACGTCGGCGGGTGCGGAGCTTCCATCGAACGTGCTAAGGCACGGAGCTCTCTCTGGAGCCTTGGAGCGTTGCAAGGAGCTGAAGCACCCTATACAGGACATAATGTATCGGAACATCGCCATGAATCATTCCATCTTGTAAGCCACTTGGCACGCCTTTTATGTTTTAGAAAGAGAGAGAGTTTGAGCGATTTGTAATATCGGCCTAGCGCCGCTTGTAAACTTCTTGAAAATCAATAAAAGAGTTTGAATTCGCTTCAATTTGTGTTCATTACTTTCCGCTGCAAATGGGGACACTCTGTGCGACTCTGTGGCCTAGGAATCAAATTGGCCGTTTCTAGACTTGGCCTTGTACGGGCGCAATCTAGGCCCGTGCGGCATCACGCCTTAGCGAGGACGATCGCTCCTACGGGAGCGGGGCGTGACATAGTGGTATCAGAGCACGGCTTCACGTCCTTGGACTTCATTTCGATTTTCTCAGTTTTGAAAGCTCGGTTGGAAACAAAAGAAGTGTACGCTCTCTCTCGTTGTGCTTTGGGATGTTCCATACAATAAGTCTAATATTTTCAAAAGCTCGTACGATTACTCGGTTGGACGGGATCGATAGACGAAGGCCTTTGTGCCGAACCACGACATACTTGAGTTGGAAGGAACCGATGCTAAGAGTTGCAACCGCAAGACGTGCTTGAATAACCTTACGCTGACAATAGCGAACGAGTACACGAGACCGAAGTATAGTTCGAACGGGATGGTTATGCACGCAGCCTTTTGGCTAAGTTGTGCCGAGTATCGCGCACCTAGACTTTATGGTGGAAACGAGTTGCGAGCGAGATTGTCTATCGCTCGGACGAGAATAAGGGAGACTTAGAACGTATGTTGATAGAGACGCTACTTGACCGGCGCTAAAGCGAACACGTGGAAAGGGTTCTTAGATTTTGAAGAATGAGCGAACGCGTAATTGGACATGTCGATCGGGAGTCGAATAACCTTTCGAGGATTTGTAGAATGACTTGACTCCGAGTGGTGTATGTGATAGCTTCGAAGAAGGAAAAAAAAAAAAAAAAAAAAAAAGAGGGAGTATCGACGACTAGTCGAATGGCTCGAACCCTGAGTGGTGTATGGACGTTGTAAAAAAAAAAAAAAAAAAAAAAAAAAAAAAAATGTTCGGGCGAGACTAGAGGAGATACGAATAGAACGTGTACGTCGGCAAACGATAATATTGCGCAAGCCTTAGAATGAGTGACGCTTAGTTGATTTCGACTTCGAGAGTCTCAAACGAGATATCATTCGGACGGATTAAGAATGCGTAGTACGAACCATGAAACGAATGGAGGTCTTGGTCGAAGAAACATAGAAAGATCATACATACAATTTTGAATTTTGTAGAATGGATTGAAATTGAGTTGAGGTGAAATACCCATAGACGAGATCGAAGATAGCACGATCGAAAGATGGCGTGCATAGAAAACGTTGGTTTGAAGATACGAGGATGACTAAGGATTTGGAATAGATGTTGCTCAATGAAGAGTTAGCACGAGACAACGTGAATTGAGGAATTAAGTTGCACGACTCGGAATTCGTTGCAAAAGGAAGATCGTCAGGTTATGTGCATCATCGATGGTATTGAGGCGTATCAAAGATCGATGTACGATAACTCGGGGGTACTCTAATTCGATGAATGATGACCGTGTTAGAAGTTATTGTTTCGAAGGATTCTATATTGGGGATTGGATAGAAATGAATGTTGGATGGAGAGGAAAGTGACTTGATTGTTCGCTGATAACCACAACGACAACGATCTTGTCTTGCGCGAGCGCAACTCCAACCTCGCACATGCGTCATGTCGGATTTGGGACGATCGTTCCGCGTGAGCGTTGGCATGGTGATTCATGTCCAGCGGGAATGGTCGAACTCAAAAATATCATGGCATGACAATTTTGATTGCTTCGACTTGTGGTTTGAAGCGAAGGCAAATCGGAGGATTAATCGGACTTATGAGGGACAACGAAGAAAACTTGAGGATTGAGTAGACCCAATCCGCGTATCGAAAATGAGTAAGTCTAGATTCAACGCAAGAGTTACGTCCCGATGAGGACGATTATTCCACGGGAACGTTGATATGGTGATTCATGTCCGCCGTGGATAATCAGACTTGCGTGAGATCGGGGCGCAACATATTGCAAGGCTAGACGACCTTGTGATCGACTACGTGAATTGGATAGGATGGATAGGTGAATTATATTAAACATACTTGAAGAGATAGACTATGGTAATTGCTAGTGCGAACGCACGAGACTGACATGTCAAGGATTTGATTGAGGATAACCTATCGTAGGATGATTTTCCTAAAACGAGCTCAGACATGGAGCGGAGAATGTGTTGATGTGAATAGGCGGAACACTGCTTGATGTTTAGAAATTTGAGTGAAACAAACTTGGGTAGAAACTCCCGTACAAGCAAATAAATGGTTTGACCATAGGATTTGGGGCGAGCGTCGTGCAACGACCTTACACGATGAGCCACGGACTTGACGTGTAACTATGACCTTGTGAGCTGACCTAGCGGATAGGCGGACGACCCTATGCCGAGTGATTGAACCTGTGCGATGGCATTTAAAGTATCGTCTGGACGGACGATAGATTTGTGGCAGCGAGACTTAGAGTAGGACGGGGAACAGGGAGTGTGCGTGAACGACAATGAGATTGGCCCCAAACGAAGGGAATGAAAGGGATGGATGATGCGCAAGTAAATGTTGGAATAACGAATTGAATCATTGGTCGGACGACGTACTCGATGAAGTACAATACTTGGTTTGGATCGGACGGAAATTACTTAGACTTGGTCGACCCCGCTAAAAGAAATCATACTGATTTTGTGGACAATAACGCTTGAGAAGCGAATCGAATCGTCTTGAGGACCGAGATAAACGATATGTGATATACACATGAGTTCGGTTTTAAATCGAAGTTAGCAAAACGATCGGCAAATCGAAACTATCACGAGTAGCTTGTCCGACTTCGCTAGTCGCTAAGCTTGGTTGAAATGTACGTATTCGGGGGACGCCTTGAATCCGTGCACGATCCAAACTCAGCGATATGATGAACTCGAATGTAGCTGCAAGTGGGTGTTGCGATGCGCATAAATGAAAGTAAGTTTGCCTCAGCCTACGACACTCGTATTTGACGAATTTCAACGCACCTCGTACGACCGTTTCAGTCCCATGATATGTCAAAAAGCAACCGAGTCGAAGATGGCACTTATATCAACTCTAAAATGAATGAAAAGCCATTAAATGAACTTGGAAGGTATCGAGTATAGTTCGATGCCATCGAACGATAAAAGCCATTCGATAGGAATTGTCTAAAAGTAGGCACACGGCGATGAATAAAAGGAACGGTAGGATGACCCGCACTCAGGAAGTCTCGAGGACGAGACTTGTTTTGAGTGGTGTATTATGTAGTGACCCGTTCCGCCCTAGCGGAACGCCGATTCAAACGACAAGTGCAACGACTCAAACGAGCCGTCGACCCGAAGAGTTGGCATCGACCTGATGAAGAATCGATACAAGGCTTACATTGGCCCGTCAAGATGAATCCAGACTTAGACTATCAAAGGCGCGCTCGGAGTATCGCTCGGCCGATGCGAACATCGCTAAGGTGGGTGGCTCCGATGAACCCGTCACTGCTTAGCCTAGACACATAACAATACGGACACTATCACGAGAATCGCTAGGCGATAACCCCATGCATGCTAATAAAGGACTCAACGCACCTAGCTAAGGGAATAATCCCATCTTGTATGCTTGTATAGAATATGGAAAGGAATATGGAAAATACGAGAACTCTCGCACCGCGCTCCATGCTCGTGCTAAGGCACAAGCTTGCGTTCAACAATGAAACAATGAATAGTTTACAACAATGAAATGGAAGACTATCGACATAGTTGTTCCGAGTAGAGTATAGCAACATTGAAAGGCTACGGGACCAATGGGTCGCCAAGGCGACTCCCGCACAGGGAGTTGCAAAATGTATAAATGAATGAATGAATGAATGAGTAAATGAATGAATCGACAAATGAAATGAATGAATGTGTGAATGAATCAATGAACGAATGAACAAGTGAAAGAAAGAAGAAAAGAATGAAGAAAAGATAAGAAAGAAAGGAATGGTTAGCGACAGGTGTGACGGGCACGTACAACGGGGCTCGCTACCCGCGCTGCACGGACGCCAACCTGGTCGATAACGCATTATGGCTAAGGGTTAGCCTATGGCTCAAAGACAGCCGTTAAGTTAAAATGACAATAAAATACGAAATGGTCGTGGACGGCTCGTGAACGAGCGAAAAGGGATTCCAAGGGCAACGAACGACGATTTCGTGGCCGGCCTAGGCGGAATCATGGCCTACGGGCGGACAGGTGTGCGGGCTTGGGCACATAACCAAACGTAGGGCCGGTTATTCAATAGTCTATCAGGGTGTACCAGCCATCACGCTTGATAGATGAGAATGCCACAGGGGAAATGTCCATAATGGCTGACTTGCCAGCGACCGGTGCATATAGATTAAGTGGGCTTACTGGTGGCAATCCACGTGCAAGTCCTTGCATTGAAATCAAAGTAGTCTAAGTGAACTAAACAAAGTGCCTTCTGAATAGGCTTGATATATATAACACCAAATGATAAAGAATACCTTATGAAGTGAGTTAGAAAACACGCCTACGACGCGCTAGAAACTGAGGCAGGAACACGCCCTTGATATTGAATGTTCCCAAGAATCACGTTATGATATTACACATGAATTGTTGACTAACTTGGTTTACATTGAACAGGGAAGGCCGGACGGTAAGTATGGGTAAGTTATGCATGTATTTCCATGCGACACTTGTATTCGACAACACGTGATAGGCTATGAAATATGCCATAAAACTGATCCTAAGGCAAGATTAGAAAGACAATGAATGATAGAGATGCACAGAAGTAAATGGAACGTGTTTGGTAATGATAGCGTTGTGGGCGAGCTAGCCTCCCCACCAGTGCATAACAATGTACTGATAACCCCACAGTCTGCTTGCAGGAAGCAGGAAACGTCGGCGGGTGCGGAGCTTCCATCGAACGTGCTAAGGCACGGAGCTCTCTCTGGAGCCTTGGAGCGTTGCAAGGAGCTGAAGCACCCTATACAGGACATAATGTATCGGAACATCGCCATGAATCATTCCATCTTGTAAGCCACTTGGCACGCCTTTTATGTTTTAGAAAGAGAGAGAGTTTGAGCGATTTGTAATATCGGCCTAGCGCCGCTTGTAAACTTCTTGAAAATCAATAAAAGAGTTTGAATTCGCTTCAATTTGTGTTCATTACTTTTCGCTGCAAATGGGGACACTCTGTGCGACTCTGTGGCCTAGGAATCAAATTGGCCGTTTCTAGACTTGGCCTTGCACGGGCGCAATCTAGGCCCGTGCGGCATCACGCCTTAGCGAGGACGATCGCTCCTACGGGAGCGGGGCGTGACACCCGAGCTCACATACGAGCTTCTGGTATGTTTTTCCAACTCACAAGCATCACAAAATAACTTCTCTTTATCAGCCCTTTGATATAAAGGCGGATACATTCGACTAATAACTTGAAAAGATGAATGACCGACACGTTGGTGGTGGAGTAGCAAGTCGGCTTCAACACTGCGACAGGAAGCTTCTGGTGGTGCGGCTGCGACCAAGAATGCCAATGCGTTGTCCAGTCCAGTCCTGTCTAAATACCACAGCCCCTTATGCCATGTGCCAGTCCCAAGTCGTCGTCCTGTTCCCTTCTCCTGAAAAGTCACCGTAGAAATGTCAAAGGAAACAGTACAATTAAGATCAAGTATAATGGCACTAATGGACAGAAGATTGATAGGAAAAAATGGAGCATGTAAGACATTGGTTAGAGTGATGGAAGGGATGCATGCGACAGTGCCTTTACCCACTACAGGACTGGATGTACCATCAGCAGTCTGAATACTCTCCGACAATGGTAGGTGAGTATAGTCCTGAAACACACCACGGGATCCCGTGACATGGCGAGATGCCCCAGAATCCATTATCCATCTTGGCTGATGGACAGATGCAAGAGCACGTGCAGGATTACCGGTGCTGGTTTGGGCAAAGAAAGTGATGAGATCCCCCGAGGTAGAAGACGCCCCAGGACTGTCGGCCGAACCCAGCTTTGTGCCTCACAACTTCTCAAGGAACTCCCGCTCAAGCGGGGTTATTTCAGCCAGTTGATTCTCTCCTCATTCCTCCACCAGATTCGCTTTGTGTCCTCCCCGTCTACCAGCATATCCTCCTCTACTACCACGTCGGCCTCCACGACCCCGTCCTCGATCAGTAGACTGATTTCGCAAGAGTTTTGGACAAAATCGGATGTAATGTCCGGAGTCACCACAATTGTGGCAAACACCACCAACAGATGGAGGTTGATTGAAGGTAGCAAGGGCAGACTTTTCAACCTCGGCTCGCTCCCCCTGGTAGGAGCCCTTGTTGGGCATCAACTTCAGTCGAGCTTCTTCCTGTGTCATGACGGCTATAGCTTCTTCCAAGGTCGAAAGCGTGGGTTGGGATAGGAGGATATTCTGTCTCTGCTCAAATACAGGGTATAGACCCTTCAGGAATTTCATCATATGCTGTCGGGAAATATAAGCCAGGAACGTCTGAAAGTACTTCGCGAATGCCGGTTCGACTTGTGCATCTTCCATCCCAAGAAGATCATAATGATCCAGATCAGACCAGTACTTCTTCAAAAGGGCCGCGTACTCAGAGATGGTACGTTCGTCTTGGGCCACCCTATCGAGTTCATATTGCAGTTGAAAGACTCGCATAGGGTTGCCGGAGCCAGAGTACATATCTTTTAGAGTTTGCCATATATCAGCAGCAGCCTCCATTGCCTCGATATTGCCCGACACCTGGTCGGTTAAAGAGGCAGTCAACCACCCAGCCACGACGTTGTTGACAATCTCCCAAACAGCAAACTCCTTGGCGGAGTGATCGGCCGGCGCCTTGGCTTGGCCAGTGACATAGCCAACCAAGCCACGTCCCTTCAGTGTCCGCATCGCCTGTCGCGACCACTTTAAGTAGTTGGACGTTCCTTCCAACTTCGTCTCCAGCTTCTCCAATTTTTCTATTTTGTAAGGGGACGGATCCACATCAGTATGGATCACACGTGGAGTTACCTCGGTTAATCTCTTCGATAAGATATCATCAACCAAGGCCTTCATCTCGTCGGCCGTCAGTTTGCCACTGATCGAATCCATGGCTGCTTCAACTGTGAACCCTATTCGTCGTCTATGCCGGCTTCTTCGACGTCGGAGTCTGCAACTTCCCCAACTTCGTCATCGTCTTCGTCTTTGTCGTCTTCTTAGACTTTACGAATGCGCTACTAACTTGGCCAGCACCGGCACGCGCATGTAAAGTGAACACGTCAGGACATCAGAGAAGACATGATCAGTCTCTGTATAGATCCCGATGTGAAGGAGGAATAACAAAATAAACATTTGTTAGTTCCAAACGGCGCAATCTAGGAACAGAGTCGGTGCAAATAAATTTTTGACATCTCGACTGTCTTCGAAATACGCCTTTTTTTTGTAAACTAGGGTTAGGGTTAGGGTGTGGATGGGGCTGCTAGGGCTAGGGTTAGGGTTTCCATGGAGAGGGTTAGGGGCTGCTAGGGCTATGGTTAGGGGGGCGGCAGGGGGTGGGGGGGTCGGCTGCTGCGGGAGAGGGGGGCGGCGGCAGGGGGTGGGGGGTCGGCTGCTGCGGGAGAGAGGGGGGCGGGGTGCTGCGGGAGAAGGGAGCGGGGTGCTGCGGGAGAGGGTTAGGGGCTGCTAGGGCTAGGGTTGGGGGGGCGGCAGGGGGTGGGGGGGTCGGCTGCTGCGATAGAGGGGGGTCGGCAGGGGGTGGGGGGGTCGGCTGCTTTGGGAGAGGGGGGGGGGCGGCAGGGGATGGGGGGGGTCGGCTGCTGCGGGGTACTGCGGGAGAGGGGGGGCAGGGGATGAGGGGGACGGGGTACTGCGGGAGAGCGGCGGCTTGGAGGGGAAAAAAAAATTTCTTTTGTGGAGAGTGAGAGAGAGAGAGTTATGGCGCTGATACCATGTAGAAAATAATAGTTAGATTAATTTTATTGATGGACTACTTCACTACTTATAGGGAGTCTAGCTCCTCTACATACTACATATTCCGATGTGGGACTAAAAGTCCCTTATTGACTCTCAACAGCATACATCTGATAACAATTCGATATCTGATCGGATGAGAGTATTGGCTCCTGTATCCGTTACCGATAATTTTAACGGATATCGGGTAATATCCGAACCAATAAACCACACATTCCCAAAAAAATGAATAATGAAGTATGAAAGTAACCAAACATAAATAGAAAAAAAAACATCATCAAGTTCAAAAATTAAAACAAGAGAAATCAAAGAGAGAGAGAGAGCGAGAGAGAGAGAGAGAGAGAGAGAGAGAGAGAGAGAGAGAGAGAGAATCGAAGAAGAAAAATATACCTATAATGAAGATCCGAATGGCTTGTGTCTCTGTGCTTCACAGCTTTCCTTAAGTTTGGGAAAAGACAGAGGGAGTCTCTTTTAGTTTTAGGGTTTAGAGTCTCGTTTAGTTCCTTTGTGATTCTATCAAATATAATCTACACTGTTCATATTTATAATTAAAATATAATGTACGTACTAATCATAGCAGTGACGTTCTAACCGTCACATGTCCCGTATGTATCGATGGTCACTTGAGTACGGAAGTCCGTGTCGCTATCATGAGTTTCATATTTGTGTCATATGTGTGTTATAGTCAAAGAAGATATGATAATAAACCACAATCATAAGATATTTCATTAAAACTAAGCCAACATGCATAAAATAAATAAAAGATACACAAAACGACAAACTCCGTCGTTCACAGCTAAGCTAGCTTGGACGCATAATTTATATCTTATGAATTAAAGCAAATAAGGAACAAATGTATGTCATGCTGAAATAAACATAAATAAACAATAGTCATATCAAGGTATACTTGCCTGATGTTCGGAAAGAATCTAGACAATGGTCTGACAACGAACTCGTCAAGTCAGGAATATCACGAAAAGAGAAACGGGATGGTCAACTTCGGGTATGAAAACAAATATCACCAACGTGTCAGAAATGGGTGAGATAGCAAGAATAACATACCCATAAGTCCAATTTGAAGTAGTTTCGAGACAAAAACGAGTTCGGTAGGGAGGCCCACATTGCACCAAACAATGTGCCAAAATAAAGGTGTCCAAATTCAATAAACTATATGTCTAACAAGTCTAAAATGACGATACGATCTCAACGATATGCCCAAATTGGATTCGAACTAGCTGATCACAAAAATGTTTGTCAATTCGGATCGTACGGTCCGCAATATGGCGACAAAATCGGACGAAATTGGGTCACAGGATAAGTCAGACATTGCGAGTCCAGTGGCGTAAGTTTTTCGCGACACGACGAGCGTATAGAAAGTAATTGTAATTTTCCCCAAAAAAATCAATATGGTAATTTCTAATGGATACAGACTGAATTCGTTGCGCACACATGACCAATTTGAATTGTCAAAGCCCACACGACGAAAAATACCGTACACGCCTTACCATGGTGGTCTGGTTTGTCGGGACGGACCCTAGTTGATCAAGAAATTTTTGTTTTATAAATGTGATTTTTTTTTCAGGATTTTTGAACAAAAATATGCAGAGATTTAATGGAAAATAAAATAAACTAATTGTTGGATTTTGAATATAGTTATGTAGGTTACACATATCATATGTGAAATCAAAACTATTTGATCGAGGGACTTGGAAGTACAAGGCCTCCAAAGAGGGGTGTTCGGCTTAGTTTGTGAATTTTGCTTCTGAATGAGAAAACAATTTTCTTGGGTTTTTTCATTCGATTTTAACTGGTTTATAAACCAAAATACATTAAACTAATTACAAAGAATTAAAGGTGGTCAGGTTGTCTACTAACTTGTGTAATTGGATTAACAAACACTCAGTCGAAGGGGAAGAACGAGGCTCTCAAAATCGGCTCTGCACCACTGCTCGGATTGGCTCTAAGAACAGAGTTCGGGGGTTTTTTCGACTCGGGGTGGTACTGCAAAATTTGAAACTTTTATGATTTTTCTTGATTCCAGTCTCCAAAAAATAGTTATTTTACTGAATATAACACCAGATTGCTTGTAAGTATTTGAAAATAGAGATTTTTTTTTTATGTGTGGATGAATTAAGTAATATGTATAAAAAAAATTGGGTGCAAAATGATCATCAATACCCTTAAAATATAACTGTTGCAGAAATATTTTGGTCATTTTCAACAAAATAACCAAAACATCCCTTCTTAACGTTAACAAAGACTAGAAATAGGAATATTTTGGTAAAAAAATATCTCCCAAAATACTATTATGACTGTTGAGAGGTTTTTTTAACCAAAATATCCCTTCCAACATTTATTTAATGATTAATATAAGATACTTTGGTTAAAAATCCTTATTAAGGTTCACATACGACTAGAAATAGGAATATTTTGGTAAAAATATCTCCCAAATACTATTATGGCTGGTGGGAGTTTTGTTCTACCACAATACCCCTTCCAATAATTAAGACTTTTTCTAAGGGCACTACCAATTTTACTTGGGGGTAGCCCAAAAATGTTCCAAAAAATTACAAGTTTGTCATCCATTTTTTAACTTGGGACTAGTCCAAAAAATGGTATAAACACTGGCGGAGGGAGAGGATGGCCGGCGGGGCATGACCCCGCTGAGAAAAAAAAAATTGTGACAAACAAATTTTGTGAGGGCCAGCGGAAGCGGGATCACATGCAAAAAGTAACCGGAGAGCGTTTCTTGTTCTAAAACAATTCTGGACTTCATTTGGAACAACATTTTGTGAGTTGTGAGTATGCATACCTCACTCACCTGAGCCAAAACAAAAGGCAACAAGCCAACAACATTTGTGACTTGTGAGCAAAAAATCAAAAGAAACAACAGCTTGCCTCTCTCCCTTCTCTCTCTCTCTCTCTCTCTCTCTCTCTCTCTCTCTCTCGGTACTTTGCTTTAAAAAAAAAAGAAATTTCAGCATACACTTTCATCGGTGGCTTTCTCTCCTATCTCCTGTGGTGGCTCTCTCCTTTCTACGTCTCATGTAACACTTCTAATTAATTTATGCCCTAATTTTTTAAAATAATTTTTTAATTGATTCATGTCCTAAATTATGAATGATTGTTTGGTGACATACATTGAATAAGACATTTTTGTAAAAGTTGAAAATGAGGACATCTTGCATCATTTTCAAAATATAAAACATCTTAGGGAATTATTGTAAACAATTATTGTCAGTTATGATATAATACAACTATTTTAATGTCTTTGTGATCGAAATATTTTGTGACTATTTTATGCTATTAGTTTTCTTTTGCATTTTTATAATTTTTTGAGATTGAAAATTTACTAGTTGATTTTGACCTCGCCGTACCTAAATCCTGGTTACGCCACTGGGTATAAATAACAACTTTTCTTTTCTTTTCCTCTCTCCTCTACTATTTTTTTCTCTCCCTCTACTCTCTTTTTCTCTCCCTCAACATTTCTAGGTCATAGAATTAAACCCTAGCCCAAATATTCCCCCAACCTATATTTTGTGAAGATTGTGGGTAAAAATTCTAGTAATAATGTCATCGACTTCTCCCATTTATTGGTATGTTATCGAATTAATATATGTTTAGAGTTTCGAACATTAATTTCACATATAAATATTGAATTATATGTGTTTAATGTAGAAAAAATGAACATGGAAGAACTCGGGTCATCAAATGTAGTAGACTCTCGTCCCGTTACGTCCGAAGAACACATTGATGCTTCAAAAGCACTCTTGGTAACAAAATTTTAACTTTTTGTCGGGTGAAAGTCGGGTATGTGACACAGAGGACTGCCACCTCTGTGGCAGTCCAGTTCCTAGGATAGGACTGTCACCTCTATGGCAGTCCTATATATTATAAGGACTGCCGGGGAGGCTGCAGTCCTGTATATTGTAAGGACTGCCTTACTCTCTACAGTCCTATTTATTTCAGCAGTTTTCACATTTGATTTGTGTAGTTGTTTAGTTTTATTAACTTTAAGTTCTATTGTAGGACTTATCATCTTTCGATATTGCGGTACCTGCTCCAATTGTCGTCGATGTAGGCCATCTATTCTGGACCGATATTTGGTTTGAATCAAGCGAAGGTGTGCTATATTGGTGCCGAAAAGTTGGACGGGAAAACAATAAAGTTCTTGTGATATCCAGATCGGCCCGAAACCGTCCGGGACGACAAACTATGGTGGTTGGATGTGAAAGAGGTGGTGTGTTCAGAAGCCATAAGAAAGATACAGTTATCCAAAGTAAAGTTTAAAAAAAATATTGGAACAAAAAAATGTGGTTGTCCATTTACGATCCATATTAGAAACATAGAAGAAGCGAAGTGGACAGTCGAAGTCAAGAATGGAATTGACAACCATGAGATTGTCGAAACACTATTGGGTCATCCGTACGTCGGACAGTAGAATAATACGGAGAATAAGATAGTCGAAGACTTGTCCACTTCCGGAGTTGCACCGAGACAAATATATTCCGTCATACAACATGAAGATGAGAAGAACAATTCTACAATGAAGTCAATATACAATGTCCTATCTACTTCGAACGCCACTCGGATGAAATCAAGAATGACGATGTAAGAAGTGCTGAAGTTGCTTGCCGATAATCATTATGTTGAGTACCATAGAAGACATCCCCAGAGTAATGAAATCATTTCACTCTTTTGGGTCATCCCAATTTCACACATTTGGCTAGGACTTTCGTCGACATGTTAGTCATTGATTGCACATACATGACCAATAAGTTCAAGATGCATCTCTTTCATGTTGTCGGCTTCACCTCTACTTGGAAAATATTTTTAGTTTTTTTTGCTGCATGAAGAGTGAGAAACTTGAAGACTACACATGGGCATTGGAGAAACTGAAAACACTTTAAACCGGTCATAGACAACCGTCTGTTCTTGTTATCGACAGAGTGTATGCCCTAATTAATGCTATTCGTATTGTGTTTCCTCAAGCGGATACATTGCTATGCACTTGGCATGCCAATCGTAATATTCAATCCCAATGTAAGTTGAAGTTCGGGAAGGTGGATGGTAAACTTGACATGGAGATTTTTGACGAATTCTACAATGACTGGAATTGTTATGGTGATCTTGTACGAAAGACAGTTACGACGCCGCATGGTACTTGTTCGAGAAAAATGATACTTTCTTTGATCAAATCAATCATTGTAAGAAGTTGTTGAAGATTGAGGAGCCAATAGACTTACCTGTTGGCCACTACGACATCGAAATTGACTGAGTATGGATATATTTACACTTTGGCACTTTGTATATGGAGGACCACTTTTGTATACAGTAAATTATATTATTTTAAAAATGAAGTCCAATATATGTTTTCCACTTTTACCTGTGTGCTATATGTGTCTATCTGTGTGCAACATGTATGAAAGTATTAGTGTGCAATTTATGTTTACCTGTGTGTTTTATGTGTATACCTGTGTGCAAAATGGATGAAAGTATCAGTGTCAAAATGTATCAAATTCAAAGAATATTAGAGTTTCACACAGGACTGCCAGCTCCATGACAGTCCTTCATTAAGTAAGGACTGCCAGAAAACTGACAGTCCTAATCCAAACTCTCTGTGAACTCTATTCACAGAGAGTGTGGATAAGGACTGCCAGCTTCCTGACAGTCCTTACTTAATGAAGGACTGTCAGGGAGCTGGCAATCCTGTGTGAAACTCTCTGTGAAGAGAGTTTCATATCCAAACTCTCTTCACAGAGAGTTTGGATTAGGACTGCCAGCTTCCTGGTAGTTCTTACTTAATGAAGGACTGCCAGCATGATGGCAGTCCTGTGTGAAACTCTCTGTGAAGAGAAGAGTTTTGATTATGGATTAGGACTGCCAGCTTCCTAGCAGTCCTTACTTAAAGAAGGACTGCCAGGGATTTGGCAGTCCTGTGTGAAACTTGTCACGCCCTGATCCCGCAGAGTCCTTTTATTCTCGCTTCGGGCTCTTTGGGACCGTTCGTCCTCGCTAAGGCGTGATGTCATGCAAGCCTAAGTTGCGCTTGCACAAGGCCAAGACCTAAAGCAAGACAAGATAGACAAGATTGACAATACGCAGTGGAACATATTACAGATAATTGAAGCAGCAGCGGACATATTTCAGAACACATGCATTGAACACAATGGTAACAAGAAACAATCCTCTTTATTGATTTCATTTGAACAGATTACAAGCTCTCGATTCTCTCTGATACAATGTTACATTCTTTTAGAACTTTACAGTTACAATGATCCCGTTCCCATACATTACATCCCTTTATATATAAAACCAACTCTTGCAACAGATGTCATCTCTTGGCATCTCTTCTGATTTCTGGCTCCTGAGGATGAGGCTCGGGCTATCACTTCGGACTATCCTTCTCGATGCATATTGCACCTGCATGCAGACTGATGGTGGGTCAGTATATCAGTATACTGGTGATTGTGAACAAAGAGCTATATTTGTCTGAAACGATCACTGTTCATTTAGTGAGAAAACGTTTCTTGTGATGTGATCTTGCTACTTTTACCTATATTCATTTCATGCATACAGAGTCAGTTTACATTCTTTAAAAACATCTTTGAAAAGCCACAGTTCATTTTATTTTATTTCAAACATACAAGGGACTAATCATTTCAAGCACGATGACTGTTCATTTCTGTGGAGTGCGCAGCGTGTTTTATGAGCATATCATTTTATTAGGGACAACAGCATTAGCATTCTTTTCTTTGATTCAAGACATTCTAAGGGATTACAAGCAAGCACTTCTTTGTAACGAATTAATCTCTACAAGCAATTCATATAGCAAACTCAAGCAATACATATGTATCACTTTTCAGTGATTCTTACCATAACCGACGGTCCATCCCTGCACAAGACAAGGATTAGCATAAATATAATATAACCAACATTCTTATTCCCTGTTCGTCTCTGCATCGTTAGCTTTTAGCAAAATATTCTTGACACATGCAGACTCGATTTGCAGTTGTGACTCTCCGGTTCAGTTCTGTACCAACCAACACCTATCTATATGATGGTCCATAGAAAATCCTATGATTAGCCGCTGTGACTCTCCGGTTCAGCTCGTCGCTAAGGACTCAGATATCGACTCCCATTTTCACATAGAGGCCCTAATTTCTCCTAGGTCGAGTGGTCCAGGCTCCCCCAGATACCACCAGAGAGACAAATTTTACTCGTGCACGAGTTGTCCGAGACCATATACATGCTCTAGCAGTTCTATCAGATGAGACAGATTTGTGATCAAATGGACGACATGTTCTTTTCATGCCTTTGCAGATGTACGACACGTTCATTTCGTGTCTTTTTTCTTTTCGGATCATATAGCCAACATTTGATTTAACATAGCAAACATTCATTTCTTTTTATCAGGCAACAATCTTTCTTTAGCATACATGTTCTCTCTTTTCTTGTTCTTAGCATGGCAGTATGTGGATTCTCTTATAAGCATACTCAATTATTCACCATCTTGTTATTAACAATAGCATTCAATCAAAAATTCAGATTCTTATTAGGCGTAAGCGAATCAGCAAATGAGACTTCGTCCACTCACACAGATCAATCGTCTTCTGTTGCAGAGCCAGCAATCCGATCTTTCTGTTTATCTAGTGCCTTCACAGAGCGGGGCACTACAAAACTCTCTATGAAGAGAGCTTCATATCCAAATTCTCTTCACAGAGAGTTTGGATTAGGACTGCCAGCTTCCTAGCAGTCCTTACTTAATGAAGGACTGCCAGGGAGCTAGCAGTCATGTGTAAAACTCTATGTGAAGAGAGTTTCAAATCTAAACTCTCTTCACAGAGAGTTTGATTAGGACTGCCAGCTTCCTGGCAGTCCCTACTTAATAAAGGACTGCCAGGGAGCTGGCAGTCCTGTGTGAAACTCTCTGTGAAGAGAGTTTCATATCCAAACTCTCTTCACAAAGAGTATGGATAAGGACTGCCAGTTTTCTGGCAGTCCTTACTTAATGAAGGACTGCCATGTAGTAGGCAGTCCTGTGTGAAACTCTCTATGAAGAGAGTTTCACAGAAAGTTTTAAGTAGGACTGCCAGCTTCCTGGTAGTCCTTGCTTCTGTTAGGGTTATATACTAAAAGCATCACTTTTGTAGTAACCTTATTTCCTTAAATTTTGAATGAGAATCATATGGACAAATGTTTGCATTTTGTATTTGTTGCAAGTGTTAATGCAAATGTCTGATATTCTATATTGTAGATAATATAGTGTGTGGTATCACACAGAAGATCATATTATCAGTTTTCTATGGAGTATATAAATAGTTCACAACCTAGATGGACTTGGACAATCTATTGGAAAGGTTGTAGTGTAATCTGGTATTAGTCTATCTTGACTATAGGTTTACACTAGTACACTTTGTGTGTATTGAACATGACCACTTGAGGTTGTTCTCTTTGTACTGACTACATAAGAGAACAAACACCTCTGTTATTATGGATGCTTGTGCTCTTAATCCAGATATAATAACGGAAATGTATATGCAGTGTGCATTACTTTGACTCATAAAAGAGTAAGATTCATTATGGATCAACAACCTCTATGAATTGGGTAATAACATTGTATGTATGATGGGCTATTGATTATAAATGGAATCCATGTCCCGATATATCGGGTTGATGATGTCCTCTTAAGGAGCTCATAAGGATTGTCATGTAAACCCTACAGGTGGAATATATCTGACATGACAAATAAAGTTGAACGGTACTACTTAAGGATAAAAGATGTCGAATCAATATAGTTGTCAGTAACTTGATTTGATCGATGAACATACGATATCTTAACATGGGGAGCCAAACAAGCATATAATAAAAGGAGCCCACAAATTTGGGATTAGGGAGGTAGTACAACAATAGCTCATTAGTGGACCGAGCTATTGTTAATGGGCCTGGATTATGTGTTCGGGCTGAACACGGGATATCCAGATCCGTTAGGAGGCCTAACCCTAATTTCTCCTCATGGTCCCTGCCGTAGCCTATATATATCCTCTATTCTCTGGCTTCCAGATTACTGATCAGAAATTTGAAATTTTCTCTAAATTCATGATTCACGTAAGGAGAGAAAGAGAGGGCTGCCAAGGAGAAGAAAAGGTTGGGAGATCGTCGCCCACATGACGTCCAACTCGAGAAAAGAATACATGCAGAAGATCTTGGGGTCGTCCGCTCGAGACTGCCAGGAATTACTTATCTCCTTTCTGCCGCAGGTATAATTCGTGAACCCTAGTTTCCGCCTATGAAGGGTTAGAACACGTATTAGATCTGTTTAACTTTCTATCGATCAATACGCACACCAAAGGAAGGGTCCTGGGAATTCCCAGTTTCATCAATTGGTATCGGAGCCACTTTGGATCTACGTATTGATTGATACGTCCAAGTTGTCCAATAAAACCTGCGCTATGTAATAGTCGGTAGATGTAGATCTGTTCTAACTCGATTTTGCAGGCATCTTAGATCCAACTATTATGGTCAAATGCATATTTTTTTGATTGTGTTGTTTAAACCACGGACATGTCGTGGATGTTGTTGTTGTTGTGGATGTAATTAAAATCACGAGGGTTGATCGTGCTTATATTTTAATTTTTCAATCTAGATTATGTGTGAACTCCTTCGGGAGGCATATGATTGATGTAATTTTAATTATTTTTGATCAATCGTGATGGCGGTGGTGGCTGTTTCTAACGTCGAACGAGATGCTGGTTTTAAGCAGTCCAGAGGCAGACAGATAATTTTCGATGAAGGAATCGACAGCCAAAACCTTTATTTTTAAAAAATCGGGGCGCTGCCCCGAACCCCGCGACCTGACCGGGCAGGTCGAACCCCGTACAGATCTGCGCAACGCCAGATTTTGGATTCGGATAGTTGAGGACGGAGCAGCAAAGATGACCATAATAGTTGGATATTTTTTCTTATTTTTTCCATTTTGCTTTTTCTGATTATGCATGTTTATTATTGTGGGGTTGTTTTTTTTGAAAAAGCAAGCCTACATCAATAATGGACAACATGGACATAATATCAACTAGTAGAAAAACCCTCATTGTTAAATAACTAAGTGGGAGAGGATTTTTATTTAGTATAAATCATATGGTCTCCATTACTGGTTTGTAGGTGATGTAATTATACTTACGTGTTGGCTTTAGTGCTTTCCTCCATATCGGATGAGTATAAATATGGATCACCAGTACAAACTTCCTTAGGAATAATTGTAGAAAGTTACCTAGTATGTGTTCACTTCTCCATCTGAAGGAACTCATTACAAGGTGATGGACTTAGTATTAAGTAATGGTATACACTTAGATACAAATAATGGTATCCTCCTCATCGAAGTCACTGCTATTATTTGTATAACCAGAGCAAGACCAGCATATTAATTTTATTTGTCATAAAGTTATATTGACATGATAGTAAAATTAATAAGAAAAATCTACTTGAACAAAGTTGAATTTGTATACGTCCACACTATCGTGGCATGCTAAATTCATGGTGTTCAAGGCGTTGGTGAATTTCTTATTATTGTTTTGAGGGAATCAATATTTAGTTAATTCAAAAAGTTTTTTTGCCCTACATAATTTTATTTATGTGATTCTCAGGATTTCAAAAATGGGTTCTTTCAGTCCACTTATGGTGATTCTTAAAGAAAACAAACTTACTGGACCTAATTATATTGACTGAAAACGTAATTTGGACATTGTTCTGACTGCTGAGGAGTACAAATATGTACTTGTTGAGGAATGCCCACCTAAGCCTGATGCTAACTCTGATGAAGAGGTCAAAGAGGCTTATAAGAAGTGGAAAAATGCAGATGAGATGGCGCGGTGTTACATTCTGACATCTATGTCAAATGTACTGCAACATCAGCATCAGGCCATGGCCACAGCTTATGACATGATGTATAACCTCAAGGAACTCTTCGGACATCAGAGTAGAACAGCTAGGCAGTTTGCTATGAAATGTTTGATGAATACAAAAATGGCTGAGGGTACACCAGTAAGGGATCATGTTCTCAAGATGATGGATCATCTGAATGAGATGGAGATCCTTGGAGCTGAAATCGATGGAAAAACCCAGGTCGATATCATTCTCGGGACTCTGCCTAAAAGTTTTGACAATTTCTGCCTTAATTACAACATGAAAAAAAGGTTGTATACTTTGGCAGAACTTGCAAAAGAGATACAGGATGCTGAATCTCTCTTTAGGCAGAGTGGTCATGTTTTTGTTTCTGAAAAGGCTTATACTTCTAAGCCAAAAGGCGGTAAGAAGAAGAATAACATTCAGAAACAGGCAAACTCAGCAAAGAAGGACATGGGACCTCAAGGCGCGGTGAAAAAGTCGAAAGGCAAATATTTCAAGTGCAAAGGGTCAGGACATTGGAAGACTGATTGTCCACTTCTCAAACAAGGGAACAAAGAAGGTATATCTCATTTACTAGTAGTTGAAACATATTTAGCGATGTTATCTACCGGCACCTGGTGTGTAGATACAAGAGCCACTAATCATGTCTGCAATACATTGCAGGGGTTCCAGGAAACCAGACGGCTCAGTGATGGAGAGATATGCTTGTTCATGGGTGATGCTACAAAAGTATCGGTCGTTGCATTAGGAGATGTTACTTTATCTTTTGGTAGAAATAAGTCTTTGACATTGAGAGATTGTCTTTATGCATCTTCACTTAGAAGAAATTTAGTTTCTGTTTCTATGTTAGTTAAAGATGGATATTCAGTTTATTTTAATGACAATATTGTTATTAGAAAGAATAAACATTTTATCTGTTCTGGTGCATTGGTTGATAATTTGTATGTCATTAATCCTATTTCGCCCACAATGCAACTTATGAAAATGAATAATATGTCATCTAACTTAAATAAGAGAAAAGAACCTTCTTGTATGAACCAAACATATCTTTGGCACTTACGATTGGGGCATATTAACCTAAGAAGGATTCAAAGACTGGTTGAAGATGGACCTTTGAGTTCATTGGAAGTGGAGACACTACCAGTCTGTGAATCCTGCTTGGAAGGTAAAATGACCAAAAGGCCTTTTACGACAAAGGGGTATAGGGCCAAAGATGTGTTGGAATTGGTTCATTCTGATTTGTGTGGACCCATGACTATCCAAGCTAGAGGTGGCTTTGAATATTTTGTCACATTTATTGACGATTATTCAAGGTATGGATACATTTATTTGATACGCCGTAAGTCTGAGTGCTTTGAGAAATTCAAAGAGTACAAGGCTGAAACGGAGAAACGTCATAGAAAATGTATCAAGTCATTACGATCAGATCGTGGTGGCGAGTACCTCTTTGGAGAGTTTAGAGATTATTTATCAGATGCTAGAATTGCATCCCAATTGACTGCACCTGGAACGCCCCAACAGAATGGTATAGCCGAAAGAAGGAATAGAACTCTTATAGAGATGGTTAGATCAATGATGAGTTATTCGGATTTGCCAGATTCGTTTTGGGGATATGCCTTAGAGACTGCAGCTTATATTTTGAACTTGGTTCCTTCTAAGTCAGTACCTCTTACTCCCACAGAGCTGTGGATTGGGCGTAAGCCTAGTCTGAAACATGTTCGCATTTGGGGTAGTCCAGCATATGTGCTGAATGGAAAAGCAGATAAGTTAGAATCTCGTACAGAAGTACGCTTGTTTGTAGGCTATCCAAGAGGAACGAAAGGAGGTTTATTTTATAGTCCTAAGGATCAGAAGGTCATTGTTAGCACCAATGCCCGATTCTTAGAAGAAGACTATGTGATGAACCATAAACCCATAAGTAGAGTTGTTCTAGAAGAACTGAGACGTGAGACACCAAGTACTTCAGTACCAACAGTACAAGAGGATGAACCACAAATAACTGCACAACGTATCACAAATATTACACCACAACCGATAGTACCTCGTCGTAGTGGGAGGGTTGTGATACAACCTGATAGATATATGTTATTGGAAGAGTCATCAGACTTCGTCCCTGAGGAACAAGATTATGATCCTTGTACCTACAATGAAGCACTCCAAGATAAAGATGCAGAGTCTTGGCAAAAAGCAATGATATCTGAAATAGAATCTATGGATTCTAATCAGGTCTGGGAGCTTGTAGAACCACCCGTTGGTGTAAAAGCCATTGGATGCAAGTGGGTCTATAAGAGAAAAATTGGATCAGACGGTAACGTTGAAACCTTTAAAGCTTGGCTTGTAGCAAAAGGTTTTACTCAAAGAGAGGGTATCGATTATGAGGAAACCTTTTCTCCTGTAGCCATGCTTAAGTCTATTCGGATTCTTTTATCTATTGCAGCTCATCTCGATTATGAGATTTGGCAAATGGATGTCAAGACAGCTTTCCTTAATGGAAGTCTTGAGGAAGACATCTATATGAAGCAACCAGACGGGTTCATTGAAAAGGGCCAGGAGCATCTTGTTTGTAAGCTCAAGAAGTCCATTTATGGACTTAAGCAAGCTTCCAGATCTTGGAACATATGTTTTGATCAGGTGATAAAATCCTATAGATTTGATCAATGTCAGGATGAATCACGTGTATACAGAAAGTGTGACGGAAACGTGGTGGTGTTCCTAGTACTTTATGTGGATGACATCTTGCTCATTGGAAACAATGTGAAGGTATTATCTGATGTAAGGGTATGGTTATCCAAACAGTTTGATATGAAGGACTTGGGAGAAGTAGGTCACATCCTTGGGATCAAAGTTCTACGAGATCGCAAGAAAAGGATGTTGGGCTTATCCCAAGCTTCCTATATCGATACTGTACTAACTCATTTTAGTATGCAAAATTCTAAGAAAGGCTTCTTACCTTTTAGACATGGAATTGCTCTATCAAAGGAGCAGTGTCCGAGGACACCTAAAGAGATGGAGAACATGAAGGCATTTCCTTATGCTTCAGCAGTAGGAAGCTTAATGTATGCAATGCTATGTACGAGACCAGACATCTGCTTTGCCGTAGGCATGGTCAGCAGATATCAGTCTAACCCAGGACAAGAGCACTGGACTGCCGTAAAATATATTTTGAAGTACCTGAAAATGACTAAAGAGTATATGCTAGTTTACCATGTAGATAGTTTAGTTCCCTTGGGGTATACAGACTCAGATTTTCAGTCAGATAGGGATTCCAGGAAATCTACCTCAGGTTATGTGTTTACTTTGGGAGGTGGAGCCATTGTGTGGAGGAGTATCAAGCAAAAATGTATTGCAGATTCCACCATGGAAGCCGAGTATGTGGCAGCCTCTGAGGCAGCCAAAGAAGCGGTTTAGCTCAGAAACTTTCTGTTGGACTTGGATGTGGTACCTAGTTTGCCTAAGTCTATTACACTTTATTGTGATAATAGTGGTGCAGTTGCAAACTCGAAGGAACCACGAGCCCATAAGACAGGCAAACACATTGAACGCAAGTACCACCTGATACGAGATTTCGTAAAGAAAGGAAAAGTTGCTGTGATCAAGATAGCATCAGCCGACAACCTAGCTGATCCCTTTACAAAGAGCTTACCAGCTAAGGCTTTTGACAGTCATATTGAGGGAATGGGAGTCAGATGTGTAGCAGCATGGCTTTAAGTATAAGTGGGAGATTTGTAACAGTATACTGAAAAGCAATGCTTTGAGTATAAGTGGGAGATTGTTAGAGTTATATACTAAAAGCATCACTTTTGTAGTAACCTTATTTCCTTAAATTTTGAATGAGAATCATATGGACAAATGTTTGCATATTGTATTTGTTGTAAGTGTTAATGCAAATGTCTGATATTCTATATTGTAGATAATATGGTGTGTGGTATCACACAGAAGATCATATTATCAGTTTTCTATGGAGTATATAAATAGTTCACAACCTAGATGGACTTGGACAATCTATTGGAAAGGTTGTAGTGTAATCTGGTATTAGTCTATCTTGACTATAGATTTATACTAGTACACTTTGTGTGTATTGAACAGGACCACTTGAGGTTGTTCTCTTTGTACTGACTACATAAGAGAACAAACACCTCTGTTATTATGGATGCTTGTGCTCTTAATCCAGTTATAATAACGGACATGTATATGCAGTGTGTATTACTTTGACTCATAAAAGAGTGAGATTCATTATGGATCAACAACCTCTATGAATTGGGTAACAACATTGTATGTATGATGGACTGTTGATTATAAATGGAATCCTCCCGATACATCGGGTTGATGATGTCCTCTTAAGGAGCTCATAAGGATTGTCATGTAAATCCTGCAGGTAGAATATATCCGACATGACAAATAAAGTTGAGCGGTACTACTTAAGGATAAAAGATGTCGAAACAATATAGTTGTCAGTAACTTGATTTGATCGACGGACATACGATATCTTAACATGGGGAGCCAAACGAGCATATAATAAAAGGAGCCCACAAACATAATTTGGAATTATGGAGGTAGTGCAACAATAGCTCATTAGTGGACCGAGCTATTGTTAATGGGCCTGGATTATGTGTTCAGGCTGAACACGGGATATCCAGATCCGTTAGGAGGCCTAACCCTAATTTCTCCTCATGGTCCCTGCCGTAGCCTATATATATCCTCTATTCTCTGGCCGCCAGATTACTGATCAGAAATCTGAAATTTTTTCTAAATTCGTGATTCACGTAAGGAGAGAAAGAGAGGGCTGCCAAGGGAAAGAAAAGGTTGGGAGATCGTCGCCCACACGACGTCCAACTCGAGGAAGGAATACGTGCAGAAGATCTTGGGGTCGTCCGCTCGAGACTGCCAGGAATTACTTATCTCCTTTCCGCCGCAGGTATAATTCGTGAACCCTAGTTTTCGCCTATGAAGGGTTAGAACACGTATTAGATCTGTTTAACTTTCTATCGATCAATACGCACACCAAAGGAAGGGTCCTGGGAATCCCCAGTTCCATCAGCTTCATGGAGGACTGTCAGGTAGCTCGCAGTCATACTTAAAACTCTCTGTACAGATAGTTTCACAGAAGAGAAGCAACAAAACATGTCCAAATAACAACAAATAACACCATACATACCCAAATAACACCAAATATCCAAATAACACCAAATATAAACATCCAAATAACACCAAATATACAAACATGTCCCCATCCAAACATTTCCAAATTTAAACATCTGAATATCCAAATGTATCAAAAGTTAAACATCCAAATATAAACATCCACGTATCCAAACTAGTTATCATGTCGGGCCTTCATACGCGCCTCCAGATTTTGCATAATAGGAAAATCGACAGTATCGTCGATGTGCTCCATCTCGGTGGCAGTTGTGATACAGTTCTTGGACTGGCATTGACAGAGGGATTTGGCCAACTCCTTCACCCTTTTAGACTGTAAATGACATGACATAAATTAAGTCTACAAACATGGAAATCTTATGATGACTACAAATCGGAACTCACCATCTTCACCAATGAAGCATACAAGAGATTTTTTTGAATGAAGAGGTCCCAGAGCTCCCACGGCAATGGGCCCTGGCTTGCTAGGGTTCAACAACTTAGGATGTCCGACCCCCAAGAAGTACGACATGTAGTCGTCGCTGCAGTCGGCCATCTCCTTTACCGGTTGTCTTTCATCTTCCCCAAGCACATGTTATTGCCACTCGGAGTAGAAGTCGGTAACCCAGTCGAATTCGGCCGGTTTATAATTCAAAGGTTAGGTCCCGCACGGAGGCTCCAATAACCTTAGTGTGCGGTTCGACACAGTTTGTACGAAGCCAAACTAACGAAGTACTCGATCATGCATGTAAGGCTCCATAATTTTATAGCATGTGATCATACCATGATATAAAGCTACTGGTTGCAGATGACGAATACTCTCCCGTAAATCCCTGTATGGATGCCAAAATATCTGTAGGAGAAAAATTTACGAAAAAATAGTCAACAAATTAACATAAAAATAAATACTCAACAATATAACAAGTAATATGCTAACTACCCGACCTACTTACTTCTTCGGGCACCAAATTATCTAGTACATCACGAATAGAAGCCAGTGTTTGATAATTTTTAGTTTCTAGCTGAGTTGGCCTCCATCAACACACTCTAGGAAGGTTGTCGCCATAATCTGGGTTCAGCTTACCCCGCTTGAGCATCGGAAAGTGCTCGTATATCCATGCCTATACAATTTTTAAATGAATAGTCAATAGACAATCAACAAAATTTCGTATATGAGATTAAAATGTTAGAAATTTCCTTATATGGAGTAGAATCTGGCATCCAGCCATTGTCTTAGTACCGACACGGGATGCTATACCAAGCTTGCGGTAAAGATTGGCTAGTATACCGCTTCCCCAGGATATGTCTTCTACGTCATCCACATCCGCTAAATTCAGAATATACCTAGCATGTATCGAGGTTCCGAACTTGTCCGAAATGCCGACCGATCATAAGATGAAGATGATGTACGCACGGGCCACCATGTCAACGGTTTCATCATCATCGTCCTCCGTCTCTATGAAGTTCTCTACCAAATATGACAGAGGAATTCCATAGGACTTCTTGAAGCCTGGCAGGGTTGTAAAACTGGTAGCCTCAACCCCAAGGTGCTCTGAGACAAAATCAACGATCTTGTCGTACCATTTAAGGGATTTCTCATTATTGAACATTTCCTTGGTCATGACCCGTCCGGTAACTGGCAAGTCCAGTATCTGATAGTCGTCGTCAAGCGTAATCGTCAACTCCCCTGCTGGAAGATGAAATATGTTGGTCTCCGGATGCCATCTCTCCACGAAGGCGGATATGAGGGCACTGTCCATTGTCTTATAGACATATCGAGCCAAATTCTGCAAGCCGCTAGAAATGATCTTGCTCTGGACGGCCTCCGCTAAACTGTCAAAATGCCAGGCCACGGACTTCTTCCCGTGGCTTACGGCCCTAAGCATACGAAAGCTCCTCTGTATGTCGGACAATAGGATAAAATTAGATTATGAAATGCATATATATATAGTAGACTAAATGGAAGCTTACAAACATAATATACATACCGGATCCTTCCATATTTCATAAGCAATATGGTTGTCAAACGACACCAACATTGAGCAGCCGGGTGGACGGACATGCTGTCACGACCCGCTCTCGAATAATCGGACACGAGTCGGACACGCCCAGCCTACGTTGGAAGACTCAACGTAGTAACTTGTACCAAGCTAGAAAAACTAACAAGTCAATATGAATAAGTACAAATCACAGCATCTATAAACGATCCCAGAAAGATCACCATAATCCACAAGTCTATATAACGTAAAATTACCAGAGTCAACATAAATGAAATACGCTATGAACACTAAAACCATATCTAGGAGTAAAGCTAAACAGTCTAAACCTGAAACCTCTAGCTAAGTAATGTCTCCATCCTGCTCAGCTAAGATCCTGGGCTCTGGCCCATAAGGTAGAAAAATATCTTGCAAGTACACCTGCAACATATCCAGTCAGGAGCGGAGTAAATTACAATTCTAGGTAATGAACAAGAACATCATGATATGAAAATGAGTACAGGAGAACATAAAATATAAAGTACATAAAAAGAACATGAAAGTACATGAATGTAAAGTACAGGAAATAAAGTACAAGAATGTAAACCATGAACCTGAAGTACAAGACATGACATATGCATAATGTTTAAAATACAACTAGCATATGTGACCGGCTGAGGTGAGTACAGGAATAAGTACAGGAGTACATGAATAATGGTACGGCTTAGGGCCCGCGTATACAGTACGAGACCTAAGCTATCTACATGAATATCAGAACATGGGTTTGGTCACATAGCTAGTGTATTTCTCCTCCTCAACTACAAGTAGGTACAAGACATGAAAGTACAAGAGTACAGGATATCGTGTCATGATGTGTCACAAGAAAAGTACAAGATATGAATGTAAATGAACATGAACCATAGAATGTACTTTCCTTGCTCTGGGGTGATCGGAAATAGGAATAAGGAAATCTCTAAGCCCACCTGGATGTACAAGTCGGTTAGGTTCTAAACCATTTACAATAATATTAATGAAGGAAAAGCTAACTCATACTCAACTCACTAATTCAAGCCCAACCTGCCTGCACACAGGACTCTATTAAACCTATCTCAATTTTGTGGGCAAATGACTGTTGGTTTCTCAAGGAAAAAGCTATAACAGAAACTTGGCTAATTACAACCTATACTTATCATATTTTGCAACTCCAAATATTCAAAGCTGGCTTCCTTTCCATACCAAAAACAACTCCTGATTGAACTCAACCAAAACACACCAACAACCCACCTACTCCATTTGACAAAATATTATAACGTATAAAATTTATGAAAATTACACTATACTCAATATTCATGACAAAACCCATTAGAACCATTAGCAAAACTAAGCAAGTTTGGCAAAATGCTCCTGTAAGCAACATATGATCATCAGCTATGGTTTTTCCTTCCACCTCTGTACACAGACAGCAATCTCAGGTCTGGCCCATGACTTAAACACATGTCATCCCAACTCAACTCTTAACAAAAGTCATAGCCTTTGCTTGCAAATGGAAACTCATTCATAAGGACACAAGGTCTTCTTGAGCACCCATTGGCCTTTGAACCCTAAAAACAGAGCCATCAACATTTCTACAAACTCATATATACTATTGGTCCATACTGATTATTTCTAAGGAACAAATCTAGGACAAGACCAGATAACCCGACCACTATTTAGGTGCTAAACTGATGTGAAACATTCTGCTTTATCAAGCTGCTACATCAAACCTTACTCAAATGAAATATTGATAAAGCAATTATCAGTATACTCAATCCAAATGAAAAGCTCAAATGAAAAGCTCAAATGTAATTATCAATATACTGATAAAGCAATTACATTCAAATGAAGCCGCCACAAACTCAACTTCAGATTAAATAACACATCCACTGGCCAATACTTAGGAATAGTTCCAACACCTACCTGAACCTGTTATTTAAGCCAACATACCAAAATACCAATTCAAAACCTACATCCACCCGAATCATCCCACAACTACATTCTCAGTACTTAAAATCATAGCACCACACCATGCTAACCCAAATTTGAATATATCGACTACCTCCTCCTAGATAGGAAATGCAAAAGTAGGTGAATATACAACCAATTCTGCACAACTAACCTAGCAGGACTATATCTACATAATCCAACCCAGCATACCAAAATATACTTATAGTTAAAACCAATTTACATAAAATAATATACATAAAACCAATTCTTTAAGGAAAGAATATACACAACTCGAATGAACTGAAATAAGAAGAGGGAAATTCTTCATCGAGCTCCAACTCAAAGACTCAGAATTCATCCAAAACCGAACACCCTCACACCAACTAGAATGGGCGCAGCAGGACACGAACCACACGCCAAGACACGATCGACAATGGATACAGCTACAGGTCTGGTACACGCACACAACAGCGTTCCTATACGCAACATAACAGCTACACTCCACACCAATCCATGATCCTGACATCGGACATAAGCTGAAGGAACTCATATCGATTTGACAGAGAAAACTAACAATCAAAAGGAAAATAACATATAGCTGGAGGAGAGATTAAGCTAACACGAGTCAGTGCTTTCATCGAAGAGCTAGTCAATCAGGAATCTTGATCTCGAACTCCAATCAACCTACGGTTCCTCTACAACAGCCAATCGAACAGATCGTGCAAAATGAGAAGAAATTGTTCAGAATAAATTCAAAAATCAGATCAGAATAGAAAATCTCGATCAAATATGGAAAACGTAGCAATAAAAATCAATCAACTCTTACTAGATCTGGAATGGCTCAAGAACGAGAGTGAACTCCCACTCGATTCGATCGATCAATCCAAAGTTCGACTGATCTAAAGAATGGGGATAAATCAAAACAAAACCAAATGATTTTCGAAAAATTTGAAGGATCGAAAGAACTTACGAAGTGTCGAACCTTAGATCGGAGAGTCTCGGACACAAGGAAGAATTTCTGCATCGCCGAAGAGATTCGTTCCTCACTGCCGCCCTCGAAAAAGTGCACGCTCGCCAAAAAAATTCGACGATGAGGAGGATGCTCGTTGAATAGGTTCGATCGCCGGTCGAGCGCTCGCACATGCCGCCAAGAAGTCGTCGTTGATCAGCCGTACAGTATCGAAGTACCGCGGTGAAGTGGCATCGCCGAAGAACAATCGTCGCCGCCGTAGTCGTGGTGAAACTCCTCGCGCCAATCGCTGAGAGGAGCCCAATTGCCGCCATCTCTCGCCGCCTCCAGGGAGGATGAACGCCTAGCCGCTACCACCGTCGGGCTGATGGTCGCCATCGGCCATGTCCGTCGCCGACGAAGTTAGGGTTAGGGTTTAGGAACGGATTTGGGGGAAGCTCGGCTCATACTGTGAAGGAATTGAGAGAAAATGAATTTCTCTCTCCTCGCTACTAATATAACATTAAGGCATTTGCAAATAAGCCCCTCCGTCCATAGCAATAAACTGAAATAACTCCTCCCCATTTTCACCGTTTGCATAACTAATCAGAAATCAGTTAGAAAAGTTGTTAGGAGGTTTGTTAGGAATCTTTGGGGCCCACTCTAATTAGTTAGGAAAACTTGGAAATTTAGTTATTCCCAATAATTAATTATCTAACCATAAAGAAATATTTCAAAAATATTATTCAACATTATAATTACTAATCAGACTTGAATATCATTACGCTGAGACGTTGACTCAACGAGTCGCATTGAACGAATAAAATGTATCGATACGAATCGATACGAGAGTTACATTGTCTCGAGCAATGCATCAAACTAAGTCGATGCGAAGAGTTGCATTGTCCCAAAGAAATACATCGAGTTGAATCGATGCGAAGCGCCGCATTGTCCCGAAGGATAAGTGCGTTGAGACGGCTCAAAGATTCTTAGAAATTGAATCGACCAAGGCACAAGTCCGAATCGATACAAGTATCGATTTTAGTTAGTTTCATGTGCAGGCTATACGTTTACGCTGAAATATTAGAGGTCAATATTTTGCCTTATTCAGAAAGGGGTCCGCGAAACCAAATCGTCGCCTTGAGACGGACTGAAGCGTTGGCACGGTAAGCCAAATCAGACGTATAATTCAATGAAGCACGAAGTGCTCGAATGGCTAAGTCAGAAGAGTTGGCCATGCAACAAAGTTATAAAATCGAACCGCATCGACTCGGCGAAACGACAAGGCTTATCGACTCAAGGTGGGGGGACATTGGCTTATCTTTCCTACTCCTTCATGCCTAAGTAAAATATATCGTTGTATGCTGAGTTGACCTATCGAGACCACAGGCGTGGCTCGATAGAGAGATAAACATAGTGTATGTCGAACACTAGATAGAACAACTGAAATGAATCGTACATCAAAGGTATGAGTCGCTATGGAACGTTAAATATCGCAAAGGCCAGCGCCTCGGCGCGCAAGCCATAAGAACATGGGATAACTGTATCGACGAGTACCTCAATGCACAAGTCATTCGTGCCCCATGCACGATTTAGCATGCTAGAACATTGAAAGACTTTATCTGCATGAGTGCCTCAATTGCACGAGTCAGAAGGATGGAACATAAATATAACGCATTGAACACTAAGACGTAGAACATGGAAATTACAGTTTCGAGGCGTGCATTGAATGCACGATGCAAGAAAAGATGACGAATGTGCACAACTGTACGATACTTACAAAAGATGGCTTCGTTGAGAAGAGAACGGTTGTGGCATGGATGTGACATAACTGTCAATGCGGCATGGTGCCTTTGAAATATTCATGGCCTTCGAGGCGTTCTTTGAGAATATTGGGGCGTTGTGCCAATTGAAATAGAGATATGCGAACTTGCTTGGTTGTATGAAAGATAAGATGCGTTGCATAGTCAAATGGACTAAAGATATAAAAAAAGCCTGTCCACGGGCATTTCTCGAACGTGGTACGCCAGGGCGCTGGGACCGTTCGGCCGAGGAGGGATATTAGATAAAGTTGGTATTGTTGGTGCACTTCTATTTGACGTTGCGAGATGGATAAGTTGAGAATTTTGCTAGTAAATTTTTACTCGATAGGAATCGAACGTAAGATGCATCGTAGAGACTTTGAGTCAAAACGATTGTTGCCTTGGGCACCGTCGCCTCGATGTAAACTTTTGTGTCGGATAGATTGTGGCCTTTGTACAACGTCAATTTAAAGTTGCGTCGGAAGAATCTAAGCATGGTATCTAGGTAAGTAACCTAGCGGACATAGTCCCGAATGTTGATAAGGAAATCGTATCAAGATAAGTTGCATAGCTAGACTTCAAAAATAGTTGGGTGGCGACTTCGAACGCAAGGCGTTGCGGAGGATCGTTGCAATCGGATGCGTGATGGCTCGACACGACGCATAAAGTTGATAGTCCATACGAAACATACGAAATGAGGAATGCGATTTTGAATCACATCGCGTGCAGTGACTTTATTGAATGAATCACGTATATATCGAATATATGTATGCGATAAACTTTCGAGAACAGTTGCTAAAGATAAGTTCGATAGGGAGTACGAGATGACAAGCATAGGATTGAAATTTACCTGTCAGCTTTTTTCCAATTTGCTACCACTGGACTTGGTCGAAATACATATATATATCTTTGGGACGCCTTGAATATAGGTACGGATCCAAATCGAGTTGTATACAAAATTCAAATCGAGCAGAAGGAAAGACTTGGAATGTTAATAAAAAAGCTTGCAAGAAAGTGTGAAACTGAACGACATTAGTGAGACGAGATCATGAAACGATCTATAAAATACTTAATTGGAGTGTTGGTTTTGATTCGAGGACGAACCTTGTTTTGAGTGGTATATTCTGTAATGCCCCGCTCCGCACGACGTATTACGCTGATACGTTGACTTAACGAGTCGCGTTGAACAAATAAAATGTATCGATGCGAATCGATACGAGAGTTACGTTGTCCCAAGCAATGCATCAAACTAAGTCGATGCGAAGAGTTGCATTGTCCCAAAGAAATGCATCGAGTTGAATCGGTACGAAGCGTCGCATTGCCCTGAAGGATAAGTACGTGGAGACAGCTCGAAGATTCTAAGAAATTAAATCGACATAGACGCAAGTCCGAATCGATGCAAGTATTGATTTTAGTTGGTTTCATGTGCAGGCTATACGTTTACGCTGAAATATTAGAGGTCAACATTTTACCTTATTCAGAAAGGGGTCCGCGAAACCAAATCGTCGCCTTGCGACGGACTGAAGCGTTGGCACGGTAAGCCAAGTCGGACGTATAATTCAATGAAGCACGAAGTGCTCGAATGGCTAAGTCAGGAGAGTTGGCCGTGCAACGAAGTTATGAAATTGAGCCGCATCGGCTCGGCAAAACGACAAGGCATATCGACTCAAGGTAGGAAGATTGACTCTTATTTTTACTCCTTCATGCCTAAGTCAGAATATGTCTTTGTATGCTAAGTTAACCCATCGACGCCACGGGCGTGGTTCGAACGGAAGATAAATCTTAGTGTGTGTCTAACACTAGTTAGAATAATTGAAATAAAACGTGCATCAAATGCATGAGTCGCTATGGAACATTGGATATAGCAAAGGCGAGCGTCTCGGTGTGCAAGCCGCAAGAACATAGGATAACTATATTCGGCGAGTGCCTTCGTGCACGAGCCATTCCGTGCCTTCGCGTACGAGTTAGAAAGGCTAGCACATTGAAAGACAATAGGCAAGCGCCCTAGCGTGCAAGCCATGAACATTGAACACTAAGTCATGGAACATGAAAATACTGCTTCGATGCATGCAGCAAGTGCACGACGCGAGAGAAAAGATGATAAATGTGTCGAAACGTGCCTACGTGCACGAGATCATAAAAGATGGCTTCATTGCGAAAGAATATAGTTGTGGCATGAATGTGGTGGTACTGTCGGATATGACATGATGCCTTAAAAGGTGTTTGGGACCTTCAGGTCGTTCGGTTGACGAACATTGAGTTGAGGCATGATGCCATTGAACATTGAAACAAAGTATAAAATGTAAGAAAATATAAAGTTAATGGAAGAAATATGAGATGATAAAGTCTGAGTCTCGGACTCAAGACTATGTTTGGGACTCAAGACTATGTTTGGTTGTTTGATAAAGTCTGAGCCTCAGACGCAAGACTATGTTTGGTTGTTTGAATAATAGGACGTTGCATGGATGAATGGACTTGAGATAATTGTGATAATCTTTCGTGTACGGAACGTTCCCTCCGAACGGGTACGCCAGGGCACCGGGACCGTTCGGCCTAGGAGGGATACAATCTTTGATGGACGCTCATCTGTAAAGACGATTAGCACCCGGTTATAGATGTAAAAAGCCGTAAATGATGGTAGGCACGTGGTATGTTTCAGTTGTTGGGATAGCAACCCAATCCGTGAAACGTCGGGCTACCCAAATTCGAGAAAGAAAAGAAAAAGAGAAAAGAAAGAAAGAAAGAAAGAAACGCCTTTAGTCTATTTTGGCGCGAATACGCCAACGACCATTTTATATAGTTAAGGAACGATGGATTGAAAGTGCAGGCACGTATGTGTTCCGCACATAGATCCTGCTTAGAGAGCACTTATAACATGATAGGGAAGGAATGGGACGTATTCACCTTGCGTCAGTGCAAGGACGGGTGCGTCTATGTTGGTAAGAAGTCGCACCACGAAACACATACGAGATTGCTTGTCTGCTTGCCTATTCAAATCAAATAACATGCTTGCCATGATAACATACTTTACTGCTTTCGAATATGCTAAGAAATCGACCCTAAGGAGAATATAGCAAGATCATAAGCTAAGTTGCATGATTCAACATAAATACTACAATGTCGATTTAGAAAGAAGGTCTTTGCATCAGTACATGCGAGGACGAACGTACTGATCCCCCACCAGCTTTCATACAGGATGCAGGAAATGGATTGCTCGCGACGAAGCTTTGCTTGAACGCGTTGAGGCTTAGAATGCCGAAGCGTATTGAGGTATGCGACCGCATTGACACTCGGACATGCAACATGATTGATGTGGCCGAGATATAGAAGGCATGATGTATGGAACGGTAAAATCCTTTGTGGACAAGAGAGAATCTGAGTGTTGTAGCCAATCTGGCATATATTGTTGGGCTATCGAAAGATTTTGTAATCTCAGTTCGAATATCAATAAAGAGAATTATTTCGTATACTCTGTTTTCCTTTCGTTGTTAATATCAACTCAAAGATAACCATTTTGAGAACTTGTTATCTTGCCTTGCACGAGCGCAACTCCAGGCTCGTGCGACATCACACCCCCTGTGAGGACGATGATTCGGGTCGGGATGTGACATGAACCGTCACGTGAGAGGAGTTGGCCAATAGGCACATCGTCGTCATCGGAAGAAGGCGGAGGACTGGAAGGAGCTGGTTTCTTCTACCGAGTAGGGGAGCCGGTGTCTTTGTCTGAGACCGGACAGTCACTCCAGTGACTTCCTTTGTGGAAGCGGTTCGAAAATTCTTATCGGTTTTTCAAGAGGACGACCCGCAATGTATTCCTTGCGCGCCGACACGGTGGACTATTTTCTTTTGGGAGCGGCCGCAGGATTACAGGACAACATACAGTTATTAAATAATACAAAAGAAAATAGACAACAGGAAAACATATAGTCCTACAATTATAAAGGACTGCAGGAAGCCAAGCAGTCCAACATTGTTTCAGGACTGCAGAAGAACTGGCAGTCCAAATGTTAAGGAGGACTGCCAGACTACCTGCAGTCCTATTTCAAAAAAGGAATGTCGGCTGCCTGGAAGTCCTCCTTAAACATTAGGACTGCCAGTTGTTCTGCAGTCCTAATGTTGTCAGCTGCAACTGTAGCAGCCGAACGTCCAAAACGACACGATACTTTGTCGTGTTATAGCGTTAGGTATAGCCTCCCTTCCCGAAATTTTTTAATTTTTTTATTTATTTAATTTAAATAGTGATTTTAGAATTTTATAAATATTTATTTAGTTAATTATTACGGTAGATGATTTTAGCCATGGTTGAGATTTGGAATACAAGACGACTAGGAATCATGGTACGGTTAGTGCAGTGGCGTGCCTTGACTAGTGTATTCGCCCTGGTAAGGAAGACCGAGCCATAGTGACGTCCTAACTAAGAAAACCAGGCCAAGTTGCGACTTAACCCTACCGAAGATTTTATTTATTATTTAATTATATCATTGAGTTTTTGGGAACCCGGTTGTACCGAACCTGTCCAGATTGGACCCAAGTCAAATCCAAGCCCATGTAGTAATATAGTGGGACCAAATACGACCTTGTAGACATGTTTGGTAAATGCAAATATTTTGTGTATATATTTAGGAATTGGCTATTTATATCTATTAAATTATTTATTATAATGATATGTGTATATATATGTGTATATATATTTCTATAAATAAGACACTATATTTTGAATATATATTATTGGTATATATTTTGGTTGTCATGAATATATATTGTTGTAATGGTAGGTATGCATGGAAGTTATGTATAAATAAATAGATATTACATATGTGTGTATGCGTATGTATATATAAATATATATTATACGTGTATATATGTATATATAAATATATTATACGTGTGTGTATGGATATACATATATATAAATAGATATTATATACGTGTATAAGTGTTTGTATATATAAATATATATATAAATATGTGTGTATATGAATATGAATATATTTGAATATAAATATATTGTACGTATACGAATATATATAAATAAATATTATAGGTGAGTGTATTTGTACGTATATATAAATATATATATGTGTGTGGTGTAAGTATACATATATATTATATATATATGTACATGCGCGTATATATGTATGTATACATATGTATATGTGAATATACGTATAAAAAAAATTAAAAATATATATATATATATATATATATATATATATATATATAAAATTGTATTATTGTTAATATAAAAATATATATATATATAGGTATATATATATATATATATATATATATATATAATTGTATTATTGTTAATATAAAAAAAAAGAAACGAATAAACCAATCCCAGCCGGCCTAATCCCCTAAGACCGAGCCCACAGAGTCCCAGCCCAAGAGCAATAAGCCCAACATTTCAGCAAACCCAGCCAAGGTTCTCTCATCACCCCGAAACCCAGCCACATAACTGAGATCAGAGCGAACCCCTGTTCTCAAATCGAACCAAATATATAAGTGAGCGAGAGAAGAAATCGTCAAAACCCTAAAACTTTTCGACCATTGCTGCGACCGCCACACTGCGCGCCACCCGCCGCCGGGGCCACCGCCGCGCGAGCGTCGGGATCGCCGGAAGACACAGCACGCGCGTGTATAGGCGCGGACGGGAACGACAGCGCATGTGCAGAGGTGCCACTTCGTCGCAGGAATCCTTCACGCACGGTGGATCGTTTTTCGAACCGATTCCTCTGGTACGTACCCAAACTATACGACTTTGCATCCCTGTAAATAGGTTCAAGAAGAATGTAGTTAAAACTAGATTTATTTCGACCCAAAGATCGACCGATACCTGTTCGAAAACAGGGTATAGGATCGTCCAAACCCCATACTTGGAAGCCGGATTTCGATCTACGCTTTAATACTTTTCAGAAACTAATTAAACAGATGTTTAGACAACCTAACCGCGAAGAAAACCTCATTATTAGTTTTATTTACCATGGATTAGACAGTAGTATAAATTGGATTGAAAACCAAGAAAAATCTACGAAACTATTTTCGAAAATTTACGAAAAACCTTCGATACGACGTACGTCCCGCCAATCTGGGCGACGTGGTCGCGAACCGAATGCATCGAAAGCTGCGTATCGGCTTCGTGGTCGTGTGGGCTTTGACGGAATTCGAATTGGTCGCGCGTGTGCGACGAATTTGATGGGTATCCGTCGAAATTTACCGTATTATGTACGTTACAAATTTCTCAATTACTTTGTACACGTTCGTCAGATCGAGACGAAACTTGCGCCATCAGGACCGTATCATTTTTCTGGTCCTGTATGCCAAGTTTGGTCCGATTCTGAGACAATTGATAAAATTGCCGTTTTGCGGGCCCCACGGTCCGACCCAACGGGTGATTTTGTGCACGGCCTGCCGGAATCCAACTTTGGATATACGGTTGGGTTTGTATCGAAAAATCGGATCCGTAGACATGTAGTTTGATGACTTTAGAGACCATTGACTCTGGCATATTTTTCGGTGCAAAGTGGGTCCAACGGCGGACACCGTTTTTATTCGAAATTACCGTTTTGCCCCTGTGTCCAGAATTGGACTTATGGACAGGCAATCCTAGCTAATTTGACTATTCTGAGAATGTTGGCAATGTTTGTTTCAGCTTTCGGAGACAGTTGTGTTGACTTGGACTTTATGGCTCACCAGTTGACTGTATTTTTGTTGGATCTGCGTGCATCCTCCAGGCAAGTATACCTTGCCTTCCTCTACAGTTTTACTTACATGCATTTTCTTTCGTTTTTTAGTCATTTGATTGTTTATGGACATGTGCTTTTCGTGTTATTTTTTGTGGAGTTGTTTTTATTGTTTATAGCCATGTTCATGTTTTGGCCTTGTGTTTCACATTTGAAGTTCTCGTCAGTACCTTGCTTGAGTCGTGTCATAGAACGAGTACGTGTAAGTGAACTGCTAAATTCTTGACATTGTTTCCTTGGCACCAGAGAGTCCACACTCGGGACGAGGGTGTTTTCCTTGATCCGTTTACATCCGTGAGTCCACGCTAGGGACTAGGATGTCGATTATTTGTACCAGAGAGTCCACGCTCGGGATGAGGGTGTAGACTTGACTTAACTTTGTAATGCCCTGCTCCGTACGATGCATTATAATGAGTCGTCGACTCGAAGAGTTACGTTGACCCGATGAAGTATCGATGCGAATCGATGCAAGTGTTACGTTGGCCAAAGGTAAGCTTTGAGTCGATTGGAATCTATGAGTCGAATCGATACAAAGGATAAGTTCCGTTTGAGCAAGTGCTGATGTTAGTTGATCTGGTGTGCAGGCTATGCCTTTATGCTAGATTACGGAACGTGGTATGGGAGTGATAGGCCAAATCAACCGAGTAGTTCAAAGGAATGGCTAAGTCCGAGAGTTAGCTATGCGATCGAGTTATGGAAGCGAGACGCTTCAATCGGCGAGACGGCAAGGCATATCGGCTTAAGGTGGGCGGATTCTTGACTCTCTCTCTCCCTATTCCTTCACGTCTAATAAAATACATCATTGTATGCGTAAGATGTTATCGAATTAGCGAGCGTGGCTCGGCGACGAAAGGTCCAACTATGTGTCGAACACTAAGATATAACATTGAACAATCGAACAATTGAAGCGACGTGCATCAAGTGTACGGGTCGCGGTAGGGCAATGATGGTAGAACATTGAAAGATGATATCGAGATGTGCATCATGTGCACGGCTCCGAGAACATTGAACACTAGGCGTAGAACATCGATTACGGCGCTGAGCGTGCCCTCGGGCACTTATGTTACGAAAAGACTAAGTAATACGGAATTATGCTATGAGAATGACTTACGAATGGTACGCGTTGAATATAAGTATGAGATGACTAAGCCGTTGGGCGTCGTGCATCAATATGGATGTGTTGGGGCATAACGTCGACGGAGCTCCCCATATGGATGGTGGATTATGTTTATGAGACGCGAATATATTTATGGCACGGGAAACCGTTTATGGCACGGGAAACCGTTTATGGATCGAGACTATGTTTATGCAACGGAGAATTTGGTTGGATTGTTATGTGTGTTTGCTATGGCGCGTATTGTATGGTCAATGGACTCGGATGGCACGTGCACGGGTGCGGCTTCCCTTGGACGGTTACGACCGGGGCACCGGGACCGTTCGGCCTAGGAGGGAATTATGTGTGGTATTTATGGTGCACAACATTCGGACGGATTGCGACCGTCCAGTGCTGTGATAAGCTATGATATCCGTAAGTTTGGGATCCTTCGGATATTGGGATAGCAACCCGTATCGAAGTGATTGTAGGCTTACACATAAGAGATGCCAAGTCCATTACGGTGCGAAACACCGTGACCTTCATATAGTTAGGACCGGTGTGCTGAGATGAGAGTTGGGTGCAGGCGCATGGCCTGCGACCCTTATGCATTGTCTAAGTTTATGATTGAAAATGTTGCGTGAAATATATGGTTTCACACGTAAGTTCTAACGAGTGCAGGCTAGGCAAAAAGGGACGGAGATGAGCACGAACACTATGTTTATGTTCATATTATGGCTAACTGTATCTGCTGCAGGAACACCATATGGGACACATTTATGATAATGTGCTTTGTTTAAGTATTGCTATGAAAATGATCCTAAGGCTAATAGAAAGATCACCAATTAAGATGCATGTTGCACTAAAGGATTAAGTGTTTGGTTTGGGTGCGAGCGGGTCTTGATCAGTGCGAAGCGAGGACGAAAGCACTAATCCCCCACTAGTTTATGTGCAGGCTCAGGTTATGATCGGCTAGGGGCGGAGCTTGGCTTGGACGTGCCGAGGCATGAAGTCCTTGGCGTTCAAGATGAGCTACCGCATATGCGTTCGGACTTGCGACATGGAGATGTTCGGCCGAAGACTACTTGGTGGCTATAAAGAGGCATAATGTATGGAACAATGTAATCCTTTGTGAGCTAGAGAGATCATGAGCGTTGTAGCCAGTTGGCATATATGTTGGGCTATTCAGAGCCTTTGTAATCTTCAGTTCATTATGAATAAAAGAGATTCTTGTGTTATACTTTGTTTTCTTCTGCTGCTTATGTTACAAATTTGAGATAATCACGATGTGAACTGTTATCTTGCCTTGCACGAGCGCAACTCCAGGCTCGTGCGGCATCACGCCCCAACGAGGACGATGATTCGGGTAAAATCTAGCGAGGACGAGTGATTTCTCGGATCGGGGCGTGACAAGTTGGTATCAAAGCGGTTCCATCCTTTGGACCATGCATGAATCTCTTTGACCCTCAATTGCTTCGTTATCGAATTCAGTTGACTCTAAGTTGTTCCGCAACCGCATAGCTCATGGATCTGCTCGACGCTACATTGGATGTTCCATACAATAAGTCTATATTAAGTGCGTACGTCTGCCACAAGTATGTCGTAACTATCACGCTATCTCCGGGTGCCATCGGGGAGTATTGGTTGCACGAAGTGCAATGATATGCGTATTGTTGATCGTACGAAGTACGAGAAGTTATGTGTTGTTGGTCGCACGAAGTGCGAGGAAATATGTGTTGTTGGTCGCACGAAGTGCGAGGAGATATGTGTCGTTGGTTGTACGAAGTGCAACGGGTCGATATATGAGGCGATACGTATTATGTGGCTATGTGAATGGTTATGTGTTGTTGGTTGCACAGAGTGCAGCAAGTCGTGAATCGTTCGTTGCATCGGTGCAACGAGTCGATATGGTATGATGCGTGTTGTATGGCTATGCAGATGGATAGCGATATGTTGTACGGGATCGAGTAAAGACCTTAAGTATCGAGAATGAGTTGTTGTACGAGTTACAATGAATGAGATCGGAAGATCGTGGATGCGATAGTATTAGTCGAGTTGGTCACTAAGTTGAGTTGAGTAGGCGAACATGTATGTTGGCCGAATGTCGCATTGAGCTTTGAATAAACGAATGTTGTGGGCGTGATCGATATGATCGCCAAGGTATGGTTAGACTGAATGTATATCAAACTTGAGCGAACGCTAGAGCTGGGATCGGAAGGATCGCCATACGGGATAGTTGATTGGGGAATAGATGTCGGACCTATGCGGAGTGTAAAGTTGAGTAATGACTTGATTTCGAGTGGTATATGCAATACCAATTATGCGATCAGTGTAGCGAAGTATCGTATCGATGAAGATAGGCTCGATCTTGAGTGGTATATGGAATACCACTTAACGATAGCTTTGTTAAGTCGGTTGGTGACTTGCGATAGGTTACATCAAGACGATTGTATTGTTACGATATGTCTGTCCTCAACGGACGAAGTAGTGTCGAGACTCGAATGGGAATGACCCGATAAAAGTCGATGCGTGAGTTGAACGGTTATGTGCGAAGTCGTACCTATGGATGATACATCGGACGAGGATTCGTGAAGTGTAAGTCGAACGGTAGGTTGAGCATAGCGAAGGAATGTTACGTTGAGAAAATTGTCGACCTAGTCGAATGTACGTGAGTTAGTACGAAGACTTGTTCAGAAGTGTGTTGGGTAAGTACGAAGGAATCATTCGAACGAATTCGAGTTAGTGCGATAAGTCGGTAGCACGATTTGCAAGTGCGAATTAGGGATATGAGAATGAATATGTGAATTGGAAATTATGTCGTGATGATGATAGTTAGTTACAACGGAATGGATTTTGGTACGTGAGACTTGATTCGTATTCGAGTTCGGATAATGGCAATGATTGCAACGGGTTTGAGCTTATGAGAAAGGAAGATGTTCAAGTTATGCATATCGACGATGGTATTGAGGCGTATCAAAGACGATATGCAATAACTCGGGGATACTCTGATCGAATGAACGAAAATTGTGTTGAGCATTGTTGTTGGATGAATAAGATACAAGTTAAGTTATGGCAATTGAGATGATAATAGTAGGAGTGCTTCAGAAAATTTAAGAGTGGACGGATGTTACTCGGATGAAATCGAAAGTTTCTGGATTGATTCGTGGATAACCACTATGTTGACATTCTTGTCTTATGCGAGTGCAACTCCAGCATCGCACATGCGTCACGCCAAATTAGGGCGATCATTCTGCGTGAGCGTTGGTATGGTGATTCATCCAGCGGGGGTGATCGAACTTGCAAGGCATGGCAAATTGGATTCGACTTGTGGTTTGATACGAAAGTTGTTCGAGGATGGTTTTGATGAGTACGGAATGTGTCGAGCTATGATCACGGATTGGTAAACTCAGACTTGAGGCGAGTAGATGTCATATGACTGGCAAGAATAGTCGACGGTAATATATGAGTAATTCGAGTAGTAACGGCATGCAATGTGCATAAGTGATTCGAATAGTTAACGGCGCATCAGTTGTGCGGGAATAGATAAATTATGGATTGGTATGTCGGATTGGGTAGAGTCCCATAGAAATTGTCGGTAATTGATTTGGCTTCGCGATAGGATATAGCATGGTTCGTTGTAACTGTTCCTCGTTGATGATCTTCAATTATCGAGCGTAGTTTCGGGGCAGATGACCCTAGAAGACTTGACCGCCAAATCAAATAAATGTTGAAGTCCCATAGGATGACCCTAAAGAAGTCGCGTACGAAGGATAAGGAATGAGGTAGTGCATGTTGAGGATAAGTCTAAGCGAGTGAGTATCGTGTCTCGAAAGTTAGCGAGTCCTAGAATCGATATGGTCAAGAAAAGTTATATTGGATCGAATAGATGTTGAGGAACGTGCTTAGCGTAGTGATGCGGTAAGGAGATTGCAAGAATTTTGCAATGCGCGAGAGCAACGGATAGTAGAACGACCCTAAGAGTTGTGTCGTAGATCGGTTTGAGTAACGGTTAGGCTATGTGTGTTGAGCGCACGATTTATGTTATGAAACGAACTAGTCGGGATTGATACGAGAATTGAATAAAGGATTCGTACTCGGTCGAGAATAGGAGATGGGCATATCGTAAGAGACCTTGGGTCGGAAAGATTGTTGCCTTTGAGCATCGTAGACTCAAGTCGACCTCTTGTGTCGGGAGAGATTAAGCTCGATATCTGGATAAGTTACCTAGCGGGGGTAGCCCCAGACTTGATGTGCGGGTAGTTCGAGAACGTGGATCGTGTTGGGATAGTTGGGTGCGAGACTTAGTATGGATTGTAGACAAAGGAAATTAAGACATATGGACTTAGTCCATGTCGTTAAGGCCAAATGTTATGAATGATTAGATGAATGACTTGAGTTATGTGAGAGATAGGAAACGATTGGGCAAGTAAGCATTGCGGAGAATTGTTGCGATCGGATGCGCAACGGCTTAATGCAATGCATGCGTTAGATGGCCGTCGAGAAACTTATGAGATCGAAGTTACGGGTTTGAATTAAGTCATGTACAGAGATGTATGGAAGAGGATCGCATGTTATGGGATGATGCATACGAGAAGTATTTGGAAATAGGCGCTAAGATATGACTAAGTCGAGTACGGACCGATTGGTGCTTGAGGATTTAAGCTGAGCGTGTTAGTTGTCCCGATATCCTACAACTGAGCTTGGCTGAAATGCATATATTGGTGGAATGCCTAAAATATGTGTATGATCCAAACTAAGTTGTATGATTCCAACGATATAGCACGAGATCGTGAAACGATCTATGTGGGGCACTTGGATTTAAGTGTTGGTTTCGGTTCGAGGACGAACCTGATTTTGAGTGGTATATTATGTAATGCCCCGCTCCGCACGGTGCATTATGATGAGTCGTCGACTCGAAGAGTTACGTTGACCCGATAAAGTATCGATGCAAATCGATGCAAGTGTTACGTTGGCCAAAGGTAAGCTTTGAGTCGATTGTAATCTATGAGTCGAATCGATACAAAGGATAAGTTCCGTTTGAGCAAGTGCTGATGTTAGTTGATCTGGTGTGCAGGCTATGCCTTTATGCTGGATTACGGAACGTGGTATGGGAGCGATAGGCCAAATCAATCGAGTAGTTCAAAGGAATGGCTAAGTCCGAGAGTTAGCTATGCGATCGAGTTATGGAAGCGAGACGCTTCAATCGGCAAGACGGCAAGGCATATCGGCTTAAGGTGGGCGGGTTCTTGACTCTCTCTCTCCCTATTCCTTCACGTCTAATAAAATACATCATTGTATGCGTAAGATGTTATCGAATTAGCGAGCGTGGCTCGGCGACGAAAGGTCCAACTATGTGTCGAACACTAAGATAGAACATTGAACAATCGAACAATTGAAGCGACGTACATCAAGTGTACGGGTCGCGGTAGGGCAATGATGGTAGAACATTGAAAGATAATATCGAGATGTGCATCATGTGCACAGCTCCGAGAATATTGATCACTAGGCGTAGAACATCGATTACGGCGCTGAGCGTGCCCTCGGGCACTTATGTTACGAAAAGACTAAGTAATACGGAATTATGCTATGAGAATGACTTACGAATGGTATGCGTTGAATATAAGTATGAGATGACTAAGCCGTTGGGCGTCGTGCATCAATATGGATGTGTTGGGGCATAACGTCGACGGAGCTTCCCATATGGATGGTGGATTATGTTTATGAGATGCGAATATATTTATGGCACGGGAAACCGTTTATGGCACGGGAAACCGTTTATGGATCGAGACTATGTTTATGCAACGGAGAATTTGGTTGGATTGTTATGTGTATTTGCTATAGCACGTATTACATGGTCAATGGACTCGGATGGCCCGTGCACGGGTGCGGCTTCCCCCGGACGGTTACGACCGGGGCACCGGGACCGTTGGGCCTAGGAGGGAATTATGTGTGGTATTTATGGTGTACAACATTCGGACGGATTATGACCGTCCAGTGCTGTGATAAGCTATGATATCCGTAAGTTTGGGATCCTTCGGATATTGGGCTAGCAACCCGTATCGAAGTGATTGTAGGCTTACACATAAGAGATGCCAAGTCCATTACGGTGCAAAATACCGTGACCTTCATATAGTTAGGGCCGGTGGGCTGAGATGAGAGTTGGGTGCAGGCGCAGGGCCTGCGACCCGTATGCATTGTCTAAGTTTATGATTGAAAATGTTGCGTAAAATATATGGTTTCGTACGTAAGTTCTAACGAGTGCAGGCTAGGCGAAAAGGGACGGAGATGAGCACGAACACTATGTTTATGTTCATATTATGGCTAACTGTATCTGCTGCAGGAACACGATATGGGACACATTTATAATAATGTGCTATGTTTAAGTATTGCTATGAAAATGATCCTAAGGCTAATAGAAAGATCACCAATTAAGATGCATGTTGCACTAAAGGATTAAGTGTTTGGTTTGGGTGCGAGCGGGTCTTGATCAGTGCGAAACGAGGACGAAAGTACTAATCCCCCACTAGTTTATGTGCAGGCTCAAATTATGATCGGCTTGGGGCGGAGCTTGGCTTGGACGTACCGAGGCATGGAGTCCTTGGCGTTCAAGAGGAGCTACCGCATATGCGTTCGGACTTGCAACATGGAGATGTTCGGCAGAATACTACTTGGTGGCTATAAAGAGACATAATGTATGGAACAATATAATCCTTTGTGAGCTAGAGAGATCATGAGCGTTGTAGCCAATTGGCATATATGTTGGGCTATTCAGAGCCTTTGTAATCTTCAGTTCATTATGAATAAAAGAGATTCTTGTGTTATACTTTGTTTCCTTCCGCTGCTTATGTTACGAATTTGAGATAATCACTATGTGAATCGTTATCTTGCCTTGCACGAGCGCAACTCCAGGCTCGTGCGACATCACGCCCCAACGAGGACGATGATTCGGGTAAAATCTAGCGAGGACGAGCGATTTCCCGGATCGGGACGTGACAGACTTGACTTGCACCAGAGAGTCCACGCTCGGGACGAGGGTGTTTACATCAGAGAGTCCACACACGGGACGAGGATGTAGTAGTTGCACCAGAGAGTCCACACTCGGGACGAGGGTGCCTTACCGTGAACTAACCAGAGAGTCCACACTCGGGACGAGGGTTAGTACTAACCAGAGAGTCCACACTCGGGACGAGGGTTAGTGTTTAGTTCAAACCTGTGAGTCCACACTCGGGATGAGGGTTTGGTTTCTTCTATTGATCTCGTGATTATCGTTCATCCGGCAGTTCATTTATACGTAGTTGTTCTGGTGTTCGTGTGTTCGAGTTTGTGTTCGTGTTCGTGTGTTCGAGTTTGTGTTCGTGTTCGTGTTCGAGTTTGTGTTCGTGTTCGCGTTCGAGTTTGTGTTCGTGTTCGTAGTCATTGTCGTGTTCCTGTTTCTTCTTGTTTATTTTCTTCCGCATGATAAAACTGTTAGATAGGCATGTATATTATGTATCTTGCTATGTCCTCTGAGGACCTGATGATCTCCTCAGGTTTAGCGGTTGCATGGAGTTAGCTAGTAGTTCTGGGTGGCTGAGGATTTGCGATGCTTGTGGGATTCAGGTATCATTATTACGTTGTTATCCTTTCGTGCTTTCTTACTTTGTCATGTTTCCTGATTCAGTTTAGACTCTTGTTATTTTCTTAGAGTCTTATCGGACATATATGCTAGTGGGCTGCAGACCACGACCCATAGTGTTCATTCATGTTTATTCTTCTTATTGTGGATTGAGATATAGATTTGTTTGCCATGATTTGGCAGTTTATCCTAGCCGTGACAGCGTTTACATATTCGAGTCGGGCTGGAGTCCGTTCGATACGTAGCTGTGCTTGCTCACGGACTCGCGTCCGAAAAGCGGGTGCGGGTCGTGACATTAGGGTTTCAAGAAAAATGTAGGATTTATCGTGTTCGAAAAATCCATTCATGAACCCTAAAGTGTTCTAAACCTAATTTATCAAAACTTTTTAGAGAATTAACAAAAATTCTTTGAATTTGAAAAGAATGTAGAAAAAATTAGGGAAAAACATACCTAGATTGTGATGAGGGTTTGGTTGGGTGCTATTGATTGGATTTGAAGGAATGTAGAAGAAATTTAGGGTTAAGAATTTGGAATTGAGTTGTGGAGAAGAGAATAGGGTTTTAGGGTTTTAGAGAATTTGGAAGAGAGAGAAAGGAATAGAGGAGATGAAATGGGAGAGAGAGTGTTTTTAGGGGGGGGGGGGGGGGGGGGGGGGGGGGACTAACCCCAAGTAATTTGGTGAGTGCCCTTAGAAATTGCCATAATTAATATGAAATATTTTGGTAAAACAACCCCCTAAACAACTAAAAAATCAAAATTGGTGGGGGCAGGGGTTAATGGGTTGGGCCTGACCGGGTCGGCGATCAGATTGGTCCGAGCCGGGTCAACCAGTTCTAGAGGTTGGGCCCGGTTCGAATCGGGCCGACCAATTTTGGCGGTTGGGTCGGTTTCGGACTGGGTTTTGTGACGGATGAGATTGTGGGCCTGCACGGTGAACCAAGCCCGAAATCAGGATTCTAGTAGGTCGGCCGTTGACCGAGTCCGAGCCGGCTTAGCCCAAGTTTCATTAAACCGGGGCCGGACCAGAATCCGGAATGTCCTACCCAATTACATGCCTTGAAATATTTGTTATGTGGAGAACCCACTTATCAAAGTATTTTACATCATGTTGTGTGCCAAAACCTTACAAGCCACACAAAATATTCCCAATACGAATAATATATAAATAAATAGGGAACCTGATTCCAAACTTCTGCGCACCATCACTCTATGTATCTTATTGACTTCATCCCCAATACTAGGGAGTCGAGATCGTCCGTCGCCGACTGATCTTTCCTCTTTGTTTTCAAGTCCCCTTCCCATCGTTCAGAAAGCAACCCCTCAGGAAAGGTTAGGTTTCGATCTGGCTCTTCTTTCGTTACTCGATTCCGATCCATTATTTTTTCCTTAATTTCTGTGGCGATTGTTGTTACGCGAATATATACGCAAATATACATATATGGAAATCATATCGTTGCATACACGTGTTTGCGCTGATCATCGATAGGATTGTTGGGAGTTTGAAGTTGGAATGTAAAAATTATACGAAGACCCAAAATTTTTAGTCGAGCTGGAATGAGAATGCTGAGACGGACGAGCGGCAATGTGTTAAAAGATGGGATAAAGAATGAGTGTGTACGTGCAATCGAGGAAAAGACGAGAGAAAATCGTCTGGGGTGGTTTGGACACGTGCAACGCAAACCAATAGGTGCCCCCATAAGGAGGAGCGATAATATAGGACCATAAGTAGGTTCTAGACCAATAGGTGCCCCCGTAAGGAGGAGCGATAATATGCGCGAGTATACATATATGGAAATCATATCGTTTGCATATACATGTTTGCGCTGAACATCAATAGGATTGTTGGGACTTCGAAGTTGGAATGTAAAATTATACGAAGACCCGGAAATTTTAGTCGAGATGGAATGAGAACGCTAAGACGGACGAGCGGCAATGTGTTAAAAGATGGGATAGAGAATGAGCGTGTATGTGCAATCGAGGAAAAGACGAGAGAAAATCGTCTTTCGGTGGTTAGGAAATGTGCAACGCAAACCAGTAGGTGGTTCCTGTAAGGAGGAGCGATAATATAGTAGTTAATGAAGCTGCTAGGACCAGAAGTAGGTTGTAGACTAACATGGTTTGAAGTGTTAAAGAAGGATATAGTTTTTGATAGTGTTACAGAGTACATGGTTTGAAGTGTTAAAGAAATAACACGTGTATCCGGAGGGTTCTTTCTGAATGTAGTCGTGAGCTATATTATTGAGTAGATCGGCATCATATTTAAACAAACTTAAGTATTATTTGAAGGTTATTTTATGCCCCCCCCCCCTTCTCCCCCAAATGGTTCAGGGTTAGTGACTCAGTATGTGTGTTTGGATTCTATAGACTAAGGGTTAAGTTCTCGGACTCAAATCACTCGGGGTTAAAGTGAAAATCCTAATATGTAATTTAACATAAAGTTTTATAGAGAGAGTTTTGGAGAATTCAGGAAGGGGAGAGAGGTTTGGAATAATAGGGGAGAGGGGGAGGAAGCGTCGACAGAGTTGGCGCATTCTGGGAAACCAGAAATGTGCCAACTTTATTTAAGGATTTTAGGGTGGTTATGGCTGGGGTTATGTTTTACAGTTTTGGTTAGGTTTTAGGGTTATGGTTATGGTTTTAGGGTTAGGGTTAGAATTTTAGGGTTTGGGTTATGGTTTTAGGGCTTGGGATTTAGGTATTTAGATTTATGTGTTATCTAATTAAATGAAGAAATTTGATAATAAAACAACTAATTTTATTGGAGTAAATAATAATTTTGCTCAAAAAATTAGCTAATTCCTATGAGTATCGGTATCGGAGTCAGTATCGGACCATTCCTATGAGTATCAGGATCGGCATTATCGGCGGGTTCATATTGGAGTATCGGATATTTTGGTATCAAAAAGCAAATAATTATTAGTAAATTATAAGCATTTTAGAAAATATATTTTATACATTTAGGCATAATCTTAAGTATTTCTCGTGTTATTTCTTAGTAGCTTTGAAATTGAATGAAATAATAGTCACCCTTGCCAATTGATTTATATGTAAATTTGTAATAGATAAGTTTCTCTCTTTTACATGCTTTTACAACCATTCTATGCTTTTATATCCTTGCTAATTGGTCTTTTTATTCCATTTCCTTCGTAGAAAGGACCGAAAAAGAGAGCCCCAATGTCAGTATCAGTCAGCATCGGTTGGTATCGATAGGGACATGCCAAACCTTATCAGTATCGGATCGGTATCGACAGATACCGCAAACTATGGACTAATCTGCTCTCCACTGCTCGTTCTTTCTGCTATCCTCTTCTCTCTTTTTTGTTTGTTGCTATCCTCTTCTCTTCCCTCGTTCTTCTTTTCTTTCTCTCAACAACCCCCCCATCCCTCCCCTAACCCGACCCTTATTTATAGATCTCGTGACCCCCCCTAAAAAAAAACTCAACGTTTGGTAATTCCTTTTGTTGTTTTTCTATGAATCACCAACAGAGTTGACGCATTCTTGAAACCATTAATGCGCCAACTATGTTAGCATTTCATCCCCCCTCCCCAATTCTTCCAAAAATCTCTCCCTCCCCGAATTCTCCAAAACTTTCTCTCTATAAAATTTTCTGATAATTTAATCATGGCTCAATGTCACTTGATTTAGTAAACACTGATTTTATTTTGAGCTATGCAAATTGGAAACGTGGGTAGTAGAACAATTGGAAAATAATTTAAGAATATATCTTAAGCATTTTGATCCAACTTTGATAACTATATCAATTTTCTTAAATATAGGTTCAAAAGAAATCTACATTGATTGAGGGCATGGGATATTGTGATCTTTGTTTACCGATGATTACACAATCTCTTTAGGAAGGTTGGCAATGGATATATTGAAGAATAGAACAAAAACAATGGGGATGATGGATGATAGAGTGTTCTAAAATTGATGTGCATGTTCGGTGCGCAGGAGGGGCGCCTAGGTTCTCTCATCTCTAAATGTCTCTTGTTATCTATTACAGGGTTCAAACACTTCTACAAAGTTGCAACAAGAAAAACATTTGATCAAAGTATCATTTTGTATGAACAATAAGAACATCATTGTAGTTTTTACTTTTTACTTTTGTATGAACAATAAGGCATATCCAAAAGATATCCATGATCCATCAAATTGTATCCAAATCAGAACATGGGAAAACATAATAAGTATCCTAAACTCCTAAGCATCAAACTATTCCTCTCCATAGTTTTCCAACACAAAGTCGCACAAGGCGCCTAGGCGCCGGACAAGGCTGTACAAAGACAAAACCACATTATACAGCTAAATAGGGAGGTTTCGCTTCGGCCTAATGGTGCCTAGTGCCTAGGCAGCCGAACATGCCAATTTTGATGATGTATTCTTTTAGCTCACTGCATCCTCTCCCTGTATGATGCACCCTTGTGAGGTGTCTTGAGGTTATGGGGTTGGTTGTGTAGTAAAGGGGAGAAAAGAAATTAAATGCTATGGGCTATCTTATGAATTACAGTTGAATTTGTTGGAATAGAACTATACATCTAAAATTTTATCTTTATCTCAATTCATCTTATGTTGAGAGATTGATGACTGCAGCTAACAAATATTGATTGGCTGGCTAGGTTCCATGGTTTGTGGTATTGGCCAATACTGATACCGCAATTGCCGAAACTACTGAACCGACTAATTCAAAACAACCAAAACCCCTCGAAACCATCCCAAATCTGCCAATTAAGAAGGATTTATACCAATTATGATACAAATATTGCGAACATGCTAGGTACCTCTCTAACATTTTCCCTAACTTAAAACCTCCTGAAGCTAACCATAAAGGATGCATTTTGTCAGGTCAATCAATCTTGTATGTTAATGTGGCCCATTACCATGAGTTGAACTTGTCATATCCATGCTCATAACTGTCCTGTATAGTTAATTCCATAGTCTCAACCATTCCATGTCTTAAATAGTTCTTAGTAGCATTTCAGCGAGTCTCTAGTTTTTCAAAGCTGTTTGTGACAAATTGATTTTTACCATAAGGCAACAACACAAACTTTAATGACCACTATGTTATGTATTACAGCCTCTACGGCTATAACACTCAGTAATGTCGGATATGGCTTTAGGGAAATCGTTTCGTGTTTCGCTTTTGAGGGCTCCTGCACTGTATATTGTTGTGACATTATGGGCTGAGGGGTTGTGAATGCCTGACTAAATGGTGTGGCACTGGCACTGATAAATTATCTTGTTTACAAAGTGGGTGTCAGGAAGTATATGCATCCCTTGCTAGCAATAATATCACTTCATTCATTTGAATTATCTAGATTCCTCCATGAATTATAGATACATTTGACGACTTGGAAGTGTAATTGACTATATCATCTCGAACTTATGCTGCCTTCTGCACCGAACAAAGGCAATAATGTATTTGGCCTGAGCATGAAGGAGTGAGTTTCAAAATGATCAAGATATTGGCCTTACTTTTATGTGATGCTGCTATTATAATGTGTCTTTTCTAGTAGGTTGTACAAATTTAATGTTAAATTTATATATGAAAGTTTGCTTGGATACCTTGATTGTTGGATGTTTCAGTTTCCTTTATCTCAGTTGCTGTGGAACTAATCCATTTTTTCTTCTATATTGTAGCAAAGTACATCAACCATGCACAAGGATCATAGTACCAGTGATCCTCCATCAACTCCTTCAGGTCGGATTCGGCATCGCAAACGCTCCTCAAGTGAGGTTGGTATACTTATTGCCTTGGGTGTCTCTGTGTGCCTTTTTACTCATTTATTTGTTAGTTTAGCATTCCCAATTTCTTCAGTATTGGAGATGCAAATTCGAGGTATTAACACAGAATGGACAACTAAGATATGATGCAATTTGATCAGGATGGTCACTTAACGTACTAGCTAGAATTACAACGAAATCTTTTTTATTTGTCTTTTGCTTACTCTGATTTGCTAGGAAATCCCCTTTATGTCTATCTGCGGAGCTTTTTTAGAAAATAGGTTAATTATTATCTTATGTGCTCTTGGGTTGTTACATAGTTCCGACTTAATTAATTTAGTGTCTAATGCCTTACTGGAGTGGTCATCTGATGCAGTTTGACAATTTAGAAAAACATATTAAAGGAGAATTTTTCCCTCTATTTCAGGTCCCTCTAGATGCCAGTAAAGCTAATGGATCCAATTTGCTGGTCAATGATCGAAACAAATACAAATCGATGCTTATTCGTACTTATTCATCAGTGTGGATGATAGGGGGTTTCTCATTTATTATCTACATGGGCCATCTATATATTTGGGCCATGGTCGTTGTCATCCAAATCTATATGGCAATGGAGTTGTTTAATCTACTCAGAAAAGCTAATGAAGAGAGACAGCTTCCAGGATTTAGGCTATTAAATTGGTATGCTCTTCAGCAATAAGTCTGTATTCCGAGATTTCTAGAAAAAAAAAAAAAAATTATCCTCAGCAGATTCTTCATCTGTCTAATTGGAGCTTTCCCATGTTATTGTCTTTTTTTTGCTGATTGCTTTCTTCAATCCTCAGGCATTTTTTCTTCACCGCGATGTTGTTCACCTATGGACGCTTTCTCAGTCGGCAGCTTGTGAACACTGTGACTTCAGATAAATTGTTATATAAGCTTGTGAGCGGGCTTATCAAATATCAGATGTTTATTTGCTATTTCCTATACATTGCAGGTATATTATTTTGCTTATGTACATGATGAGGACATCATTTGAAAAAAAAACAAAAACAAACTTGCTTTAATCCAAATTATTTGCTGATTCTTAATTCACATCCATTCCGCATCAGTACTTTTGGCAAGAATAATATATTTGCGACTATGTAAAAGCTTTAGACAGGTCTTAACCGTAAGCAGGGGCCTAGGCAGTATTAAATATTACCCCATATATATATGTGTGCGTGTGTATGTGGTGTGACCGTGTGATAATGGAGAAACTTAAGAAAGGCTTTGCACGACATTTAGGCTTGTTCCCTGCGTCACGGATGATGAGGGTTCAGGTCATGAAAACAACCTTTCTGTATATTTGAGGGTCACGGATGATGAGGGTTCAGGTCATGAAAACAACCTTTCTGTATATTTGAGGGTAAGGTTGCATAAATCTTGACCATTCCTAGACTCTCCACAAGCAGGAGTCTTGTTGCACTTGGGGTGCCTTTTTTCAATGATGGAAAGACTTGAAAAGGATTCTAGAAAAGATGAACCAAAGAGATTCTTAACAATAAACATTAAGAAACTACAACTACTAACAGAAGATAAAGTGTGCAACTAAAATAATGAACCAATTATTTACTCACCAACCATTTACTTATCCTCAAAAGGATTGACAAATTTAACAAGAAAACTAATCATTGTTCATGATTATGGGGTCCAGACAGTCATAATCAGGGTCTGGATGGGCTAAGGTGGACGAGTAGTATTTGAAACAGGTTGGACTGCGTATGGCAGCTAGCCTAGGCCTAGGCGAAGATGGATTTGTGCCCAACGGTATCTAGGTGCCCCAGGCAACCACTTTTAGAATACTGCTTCAGTGATTGTGATATGTATAAAAGTACACGTGGCGGTTTTTTCTTGCTTCAAAGGCTTTTGAGCCAAATTGAGACTTCTTTGCAACATGCATAATTTTGTGGAAGTAGCTACTAGAAAGTTCTCCATAATTTAGAACTAGTGTGCTCAACTTAAAGAAACTTGCTACTTGTTAGGATAAACAAACCACCAGTAGCATCCATGCAACCCATGCCATGAATAGTTATGGCAGCGGCATTTAGTAGAACTTCTACGATGATATTCATAATCCTCTAAATCAAACCTAGGTTGCTATGGAATTACACTTCCATCCAATCTGGTGGTACATGTGCCTTTCACATGGCTGTTTTATGTCCCAAAGTACCTTTGTAGCTTTAATACATCTTCCGGGGTAACAATTAGTCACATGGCCAAAATGTGACAATGAATTCAGAGAGGAAAGCTAACATTGTGGCTCATTGTATAGTACATAATGTTTTGGTGGAATTTTCGAGGACTGGTAAGTACTGAAGCTTGTGATGTTATAGGGGTCTGGAGTTCAATACTAGCTGGTCCTTGGATGGATCATATATCTTGCGAGCTTTTCTAAATTTAGATATTTTCTTTTTGATTGATGCTTTATGGTCCCTGCTACTTGTATTTGTTACTAGTCTCATGTGTTTTCCTTTAGTTTCATGCTTCACTACCGAGCAACTAAGACTTTCCTTTTGGGTTTTAGGTTTCGTGTGGTTCATTCTTACTCTAAAGAAGAAGATGTACAAGTATCAGTTCAGCCAGTATGCATGGACACACATGATCCTCCTTATGGTGTTTGCTCAATCTTCTTTCACCGTGGCTAATATATTTGAAGGAATTTTCTGGTAAATTATACCATAACTACTATTTCATACATCATATGAAACATCTCATTATTTCAGTATTGGGTTAATTACACTGATCTCCCCTATGTTTCATCAGTATTACAGGGACTACCCCTATTCCGAAAATAATTACACTGACCACCCCTCTCCTTTATAAATTTTATTAACCATAGGGGTGGTCAGTGTAATTAGTTTCTATAGAAAATAGAAACTATAGGGGGTGTCCGTGTAATTAGTTTCAAAGCGGGCGGCCGCGGGGGGGGGGGGGGGGGGGGGGGGGGGGGGGTGGGGAGGGTGGTCCGTGTAATAAGTGTAAAACATAGGGGTAGTTAATGCAATTAATCCTTCAGTATTTAAACTGATCTCACACATTAGTTTGATAGTACGATTTATATATGGAAGGGGTTGTCCTTGTTTGTACTGAGCGATGTAATACTACATTAGGCAATGTGATTCACTGTTTCTTATTTTGTTAATACAATTTTTAAAACATGTCCTTGGCTGCAAATTAGTATTGTGTGGATTGAAATACAGGTTTCTTCTGCCGGCTTTACTTATTGTTATCCTACATTAGGCAATGTGATTCACTATTTCTTATTTTATTAATACAATATTTTATAAAACATTTCCTTAGGTGCAAACTTAGTATTGTGTGGATCTAAATGCAGGTTTCTTCTGCCGGCGTCACTTATTGTTATTAATGATGTTGCTGCATACTTCTTCGGATTCTTTTTCGGGAGAACGCCATTGATCAAGTTATCTCCAAAAAAGACTTGGGAGGGTTTCATTGGCGCATCAGTGGCTACAATGTTCTCTGCTTTTGTGGTGAGTGTTAGTCACTTGTTTCTTTTCAGACTCTTTCATTGCTTTCTACCTAGAATTGTTTTCCTATTAAGTCTTAAATTAGAGGGAGTTCTTGTGCAGCTATTGGAATAATTTTCATGGTTGCTATTTATCTTTCCTTGGCATCTGTTTCCATGTTTGCTTCTTCTTCAAGAGATCCAGACAGATGTCTACTAAAAAAAATAGAGACTACCCTTAATGTTTAAATTTCATTACTTTGCTCTCCCACCTACAATTTTCATATAACCTGTTAAAGGAAAAGATCAAAATATGCCCAGGAGGTACAATATGTGACTGGCCCTTTAATCTCAATTTTCGTATTATATAATGTTTTACAAAAAAGAGAGAGTTAACAGAAAGCCTCCACTCCTGTATCTCCCCCTTCTCCGCCTCTTCGGTGGTGCTCTGGCGGCTGTAAAACAAGCCAAAACGGGGCAGGCACCAAATGCCACTGGCTGCAACCAGCGGCATCGCCACTTTATCTGTCCCTCCCCCTTTCCTTGGCGGACTCTTTCTCTCCCTCTCCCATATCTGTCTAGTTTTTCTGTTGGATTAGAAGACTATTTTTACGTCTCTCTCTCTAGATTCAGCGGCAGACTTGTTGGTGCTAAGAGTGGACCGAGAAGAGAGAAGTGGGGATGCTACCGGCCATCGTTTACCACTGCAGGTGCTATTTGCCTCCCCCACTTATACTTGACATTCCTCCCTACTACACACTTTAGGAGAAGACAGAGGAGAGAGGAGCGAGACTAGGAGCTTCTATATAAAATTTGTTTTTAGTAGAGGTGGGAAATGGCCTGCACTGAGCGCAGTTCTGCCCAACTAATTAGAGCCGGGCTGGATGAGTCTAGAGAATAATAGGAGACTGGCATCAAAGACAATGTTCAAGATCTAACACTATAATGGACTTCAGGCACTTAGGCCGGTAGCCTGTTTGCATCATTTCAAATAAGCAGTAGTAGAACTGTTTGGTAACATAGATGTTTATGCCAGGATTGGAAATCACACCTTTTCAGTTTGAAATGAGACCATTTACTACTTTTGGCAACTCAGTTTTTGAGTAAAGATTAATGTTGACATATTGAAAAATCTCCATGGTTTGAGCCCTGGCCTAAGTTTCCTCTATCTATGACTGGAATCTGGGGCAAACTTAACAGATGCGGTCCATCTAAAATTTGTCTTGCCAACTATGAAAATCTAGTCCCCACATGGCCTGTATGGGGTTGAGCTGAGCCAGGTCTGTTGCCTTTTTAGTATCTTTATCTGTAAAGGATATGACATGATACAAGGGAAGTATTTCAAGCAACAGTATTTTGTTTTTTGTTTTAGTCCCAAAAGTAGGCGTCTCTGATGGAAAAAGGGGGGGGGGGGGGGGGGGGGGGGGGGGGGTTTAAATGATGAAAATTATATCTTAGCGTTTCTTTTGTACTTTTTTATTTAAAATTAGAGGTCTACTGCAATTTCCCATTACTATAATTATTTCTCATAGCAATTATATCTGCTATTATCATTTTGTTATTGTCACTTGGAATTTTCCCGGATACATCATGCTTTTGTACATTGGGAATTTGGAATGAGTTCAGTATCTATCAGGGCTCACAGTATCATCTGATACAGATACCAAACTACTGAACTGACCGATTTCAACCGCCACCACCCCGGAACCCGAAACTGCAAAATCGATACTGATAACCTTGGTGTCTATCCCACTCTTTATTGGGTACTTTAGCGGATTAGCTTTTTCCAAACTATTGTTCATTGGCTAGCTTGTACTGATATGGCTAAGAGCAATAAAGCAACTGATACACAATAGGTGTTAGGTCTCGAGTTCTAAGATCATATAGTCCTTTCATAGTTAACATACTAGTTTCTACTTGTCGATTTCACAGAAATTATAGATCCTATTTATAGCTATTGGATACAAAATCAACACTTTATGTGCTCTTGTATTGACCTTTACGCAGCAGGGGTTGGCTGCATCAAGTCTTTGTGGTGTATCCTGAATGCATGGTTCAGGTTGTGCATGGTTTGCCATGCGCATGGCTTCATATGATTTTCCGTGCTTCTACAGCTTTCTTATGTATGTGTAATGTGGGAGCGGTTTTTGCGTCATTCTTGATAGAGATCCTCGAACAAGTTTTGTTCTTGCCTGATATTCATGTACATAATACGATAATAGTGATACCCTTTCCTTCCAAAGTATAACATATGCTCTCATTAATCAAAATTTCTTAGATGTGTCGCCCTAACTTTCTATATAATAGCTTTTTCTGCACTTAAGCAACTTGTAACATTGTTTCATTTTGTGATTCAGTTGGCAAATTTTTTGGGACGCTTCCAATGGTTAACTTGTCCAAGAAAGGTGACCGAATTTTCTTTAAATAGAATGGATCAAATGAATGATCGACATATGCCAATACCAGTATCAGCTTGTTTATTTTTCTAGTCTCCTGGGCAATTTTTTTGCAGGACTTGTCTACTGGATGGCTTTATTGTGATCCTGGTCCAATGTTCAAGCCAGATTACTACTCATTGGTGGAATGGGTGCCAGAATGGGTAAGGAATCAAATCCTAAATTTTGCATTTTCCTATATGTGTATCGGTGCATCTATCTTCACTTTAGTTTATCTGTGTGAAATATATACTTTGTTTTTGTACTTGTTAGTATGCTATTTTAGTTTATTGGTTGGGAGCTGATTATTATATTGTTACATTTAGAGTTTGTTTCTTTACTATCTAGCTCTAGAAATACGCATCATGAATCTTCATCGTACATGCCCTTGTCTTAATATAAGTGTATATAATTATTGGTGTGCACATTATGTTAATGTCAACATTTTATATATATTTTCTTTCATAATAGGCAACCCTAATGTAATTGAAATCGATTTTTGTGGAGGTTGCACCAATGAAGGATAAGATGAGAAAAACCATTCAAGATGTATATTTGTGCAGGGGAAACTAGTGTGTGCATAAAGGAGTGATAATATTTTATTGATCTTCAATACCTCCTTTTATTTTCACATATACGACCTCACAATTACTATACAATGATTTTGTAACTGTTTTGATGTTTCAAACAGTTTAGTATTTGTATTTTACAGTTGAACAAATTGTCAGAGCATCTAGAGAAGGGTTAAAAATAGATAAGATGGCCTTTATGGTGGACACAAGAAAATTGGAGCCCATAAGTATAATGATTGGCGTGTTACTATCTCACATACTTTAGAGAAAGGAGTGATATGATTATAGGTGAAGGTGCCTCAAGGACCGAGATTAAGACAGATGCTTGCTATTTCTAAAGATTGCACTTATAGAGTTGAATGATGAAAAAGGATCATTAAGTACTAAAAGATAGAAGCTTTGATGTTTTTTCGTTTTTGTATCCAAGTATCGGATCTTCAACTCGAAGGAATGTAGTTCCTTTTTGCTCCTTGGCTTATGTGGCAAAGATAGGAACGCAGTTACCTATGGCAAATGGTATCATCTTTACCTCTTCGGCTAGACTCTTTTCCATTGTGGGGAGTGGGTTCTGGAGAGTGCTCCTTGCTTGCGGAAGCTTAAATTTCATGACCAAAAGGCAATACCTTTGGAGAGCCCCTCTTTTACTCGTAAGTATCTTGGCTAGGAATTTGGCAGTAGCTTAGAGGATCAATGACTGGTGAGAGCCGGTTATAGAAAAGACTTGCCAATTCTTTATTATGTTTCCTAGTGCTACACAGACCAAGGTTCACATTATTGGCCGATAGAGATACATATCGGCCGTATCATATCGGTGTTGGCCTTTGCCAATCCAATACTGACCTAAATTATCTGGGTCATCCGCTACCACTGTTCTGGATCTCTCGGTATGACCAGTATATTGGCCACGTAAAGGTTTCAAAGGAAAACTGGTACAGTTTGCCTTTTTTGATAAAACTGGATTTGCAACTATTCTGCCCTGTATATCGCATATCTAGAAATGTTGTATTATGCGGCAATCTCTCTCAACCTCAGTTTGTACAATCATGCTTGGTTTTTGATGTCAGCTTGATCATGCTTGGTTTTGATGTCAGCTTGATCATGCTTGCTTTGCTTGGACAGCCATAAACAAAGTGACTTGAATTTGATATATTCTTGATATATGGTTTATGTCCTTGGATTTGAGTTGGTGAGATTTGTCGTATTAAGTCTCAAGAGGAGCATACTCCAGACTCTTTCTTGGCTTGACAATGCTAGCACATGTTACCTGCAGTTACACTCAATGTTACTTTAGTACATGACTAACTTACCTAGCCAACATGAAAATCAACTGCAATCACAGGCCATGGTTACTAACTAATAGAAAGAGAAAACTTGGTCACAAGCAAGTTATTATAACAGTACAAAGTAGCAAGCATACATAGAAAAGGGAAGAATTAATGGTGAATTGGCTCCAATGGTGGACACTAGGTACCCGGAGGTAATGCAGGTTAGGTGTCTGTTTTAAGTCTGTAGAACAGCTAGTATCTGGTTTTCAATTTTAAAGCTCTTCATGTATCCATTGTATATATCTGTGTATATGTCCTATTTACAGTTAATTTTGAGCCTCCTATTGTTTTATTTATATCTAAAATAAGATGTTCTTAAACAGTTTCCTTGGAAAGAAGTGGCCATTTTACCTGTTCAGTGGCATGCTTTAGCATTCGGTTTGTTTGCTTCCATTATAGCACCATTTGGAGGATTTTTTGCTAGTGGCTTCAAAAGAGCATTTAAGTTTAAGGTACTTTCAGATTTACAAGTCTTAAGAATTTCTTTATGCTGGAAAGACAGAAATTTGAAAGCAGATTTCGTGACGTTGACCTTTTAAACAAATCCAGGATTTTGGTGATAGCATTCCCGGGCATGGCGGAATTACTGACAGGATGGATTGTCAAGTAAGTTGTTCAGACTTTGAGATGTTATTGATCAAATGATCAGTTTACACAGCCATTTAGATGAATTAATGGTTACTGAACTTGTTCGATCAAATAGCTGATCATCCTTTCTTTGTTTTCTTGCAAGTGTATAGCTTCTTTGTCGCTTGAACTCTATTTTTGGTGCCTATCCTTGTGCTGACTTAATACTCCATTTACTGGATTGAGTCTCAGTACACCACTAAAGATAATCCAAATGTAACCCATTTTCACAAGTCTAGCCCTGTCATAGATTTGAATTGATTTGTTATGGAAATTTCCTTCACAAAAAGAAAATCACCTCAGTTTCTTCTGTACAGTGTTTTGCTTCTTTATCCTGCGACATATCCCTAATTTTATCGAGTACGCATCCATCTTGTGCACCTCAATTTATTGACACTAAAACATTAACATATGACAATGTCAACCTTAGAATTATGCCATGATCAAAGATCTTTCAAAGACCATATGGGATGCATCAAAGCAGTGCGTTAAACCTAAGATGTCAATGGAAGATTTTATAGAAGAAGCTGAGGTATCTATGCCCACAAGTTCATTATATATGCCAAAAACATGTCAAAGGACGATTATGCATGAAACCTAAGACTAAAACCTAGTGTCTGTAACAAATGATCTGAGAAATTACGATCGAAGTTCAACTTTGCTTCATCTAATTTAATTTGTTTTATATTTTTATATATGTTGAAACTGGCTAGAAGGGTCTAGTGCAAAACATTTTGAAGACTAAGTGCCTCGAAGAAACTATATTGAAGAAAACTTCAACTGATTCCTGTGTTCTTTTTAATTGTAGAACAGTGCAAGGACCTTAACCAAGAATTATAGACTCAGTTTGAGTTGTCAAAATGTTGCTTGGTAAGTAACTGGAGTTGTATACCTAGTACAGTCATAATATTCACAGTTCAGGAAGGAATCTTTACTTAAAACCATTTCCCAGAAACACCAGCCCTCCTCGTAAGTAGGGGTGCAACTCGGACGGGTTGGGTCGGGTTTGAGGTCAACCCGAGCCCAACCCGATAGATCATAAGCCTAACCCAAGCCCAAACCCGACCCGACTTCGGGTTAAACATATGAAGCCCAAGACCAAGCCCGGAGGGATCGGGTTGGGCTCGGGTCCATCGGGTTTATCGGACTCTAATATGATATTTGAAATAATTTTAAACAAGAGTAATATTAAATGCATAATCAAATAGCAATTAAGCCTCGATCATTACAAAATAAAACTGAAATGAGATTTAGGACAAGGAACTGAAGAGTTCGGGTGAAAAAAATTATAGTTTAAACTTTTTATTTAAGTAGCATGAAACAATATATATATAAATTATATGTATGTCGGGTTTCGGGTTCTTCGGGTTACCCAACACATGAACCCAAGCCCAACCCGATTTTTGATCGGGTTTCAAATATTTTAACCCGAGCCCAAGCCCTAACCCGAATATCTTCAACCCTAACCCAACCCATTAACGGATTTACCCGATCGGGTTCGGGTTTAGCCCGCCCGAGTTGCACCCCTACTCGTAAGGTCCTTGAATCGATCGCCAAAGTGCCAGAACAAGCACCATTCATGGAATATTATAGCCCTTCTCAAGATGATTGGTGTAAAATGACATCTGGAATAGAACCTTCCTACATATAAAACAAGGGAGTAAATATTGATAAATGACTTTGGGTTTTGCAAAACTATGCTTGTTCTCTAGTCCTGAAAGATGATAGGTCTCTTGCTGAAACTTGTTTAAGAAAATAGGAAACGTCTTTGAGAAACTTTATCAGTCATGTGCGACAATATGGATGTCACTGTTATGGTAGCCTCCATGAGTAAGCTCCTTACTCCTTCGTGATTTACTCCTGGATTTCTTCTTCTATGACTGCCCATCTTGCAATCATCAGCAACAAACACACAAGTTCCTATACATTCTTAAAACCACCGGCCACGACATGCTCGGGGACCATTGGAGGCTAGACGCAGTAGCTGTTCTGATGATTGTGAACTAGGCAGTGGAGGACCCAGAAAATATTTCCAAGGGGAGTGGAAATACACTAACTTAAAAGTCAAGGGAGAAGTATATAGAAGTTATAGAAAATAAAAAATTATTTGCTAATAATGTGGCTTACAAGTTTTGAACACATGAACTCTTTGAATAGAAAGAACAATACTTAACATAGTCAACTAATTGAACCAACTAATTATTAAATACATATGGAAATAAACTTACTATAACATAGTCAAAGACTATATATAGGGCACCCAAAATCACAGGGGGAGCAGCCACTCCCCCTCAGTCTAGGGTAGGTAATCCTTTTCTTTTTTATATACACATATTCTTTCTTCTTCTATATCTTCCTCTTTTCTCCATCTATCCACTTCTCTCCACCAAGAATCTCTCTCTTTTCTAAGTTGGAGCTGTTTCTACCAAGGAAAACAATTCCAAATGTTATCACATCTGAACCCTATCTCGCTTTTGCTATCCAGGTTTAGTCTAAATAATTCCGTATCACCATGCTTGATGCTCATGTGAGCTGGGACTGATTTTTCTAATGGTTGTTGACCGAGGAGTTTAATTCACACCAATTTAGTGAAGTGGTCACCAAAAATAAATATAAGGCCAACCAATTTAACATGATTAAGTTACAAAATTTTACTGATTATTTATGAGAATTTATGTGTTTCACAATGTATCCACAAACATGAAGACACTTGAATAATCTGGGATTTGCGATCAACAATGCAAACATGCTAATTTGTAGATATCTGCACCCGACATGGATGAAGTCATCAGTGTGAAATCTGTTAGTACCTGGCATATTCTTTTTAATGAACCAGATCTTAGGGGGTAAATGTTGGAATTGATGAAATCTGTTAGTATCCATGCAACAACATAGACTACGTGATTGGGGTTGGGTTCAGGTTATTATTTAAATCCGAAAAACCCATTTTGTATAAAACTAGTTAAGCTGACCCATTTAAAATAAAAATAAAAATAGGGTTTGAATGTTAAAAACAATCCAAATGAACTTTGGGTGTGGGTTCGGTTACAAAATGTGAAACCAACATATTTTCGTGCAGAGTTCGGGTTCTAGTGAATCGGCCCTGTTGACAGCCCCAAGCGCAAATTTAGGCAGTTTTATGTATAGGTTATCTTAGACTAGTGCACATATGTAACATTACTGGACATACTTCTTCATATGTATGCACGATCTTTGACCTCACGAAAAATTATTTTGTTATGCTGACTGTGTTTGTATTGTTCGCTGCTTGCACCGTCTTTAGATGGTCATGGCTGTTTTTGCATACATATATCATCAATCCTTTGTCATGGGTGAGAGCGTTTCAATTGAGATGATTCTCGACCAGGTAGGCCCCTTTTTCTTACTCCTAGTCTTCTCTCATCTGCTTTGACCTTCTTGACTCATATACAAGTTTCACTGGATTTTCTTGCAGATACTAAGGAACCTCACCCTCGAGGAGCAGCACGTTCTGTACATGAAGCTCGGGAATATATTCGAAGAAAGACAACTGATGCGGTCTTGAAGTCCCCCATCTTCTCGCTAGCTCATTTGAATCCCATGTACATGATGTTCTCTACAGGGCCCGATTGCTGCATATGGGCTTATGTAGTTTAGAGCCTGCTTTAGCTGTACACCAGTCAGTATTTTAGAGGCATGTATAGTCTTGGAAACTCGTGTGATTGCGGTTGCACATAAAATTAATACTCTTTCCTTTCGCATGTTGTAACTACTCTGCAACTCCTCCTGAGAAATCTAGAGTGGTTTCATGGAAGCTAGCCATGGAGAATTGATCGATTACACTTTTTAATTTACATTTTCCCGTCTTTTTTTTACCGCGTTATATGATTATTGTTGGCGGTAAAATAGGAAACTAGTGCTGAGACGTGGAGTTCGTCTCAGCACAATCTCGTATCCTCACGTATCTTGATTTAACTGCTTGGGGCTGATTTTCTGCACGTAAATCTTCATAATGTGACAATAATTCTGTATCTGCTAGTGATGGCAATTTTCTTTCGAGGTCCATCCATTAAACTTGATTCTTGCTTGAAAGTTCTGTTGTAGATATGTAGCTGGCTTGGTCCTATGGTTAACATGTACTTTGCAGTTTTTTTTTTTTTTTTTTTTTTGACGGTGCCTATCACAATGTTGGGGATTTTTTGTGCACACTGTATTGTATGTCTTTTGGGCCCACAATTCCTCAACTGTGTCTGGATTTATTGATCTTCTGTCATCCAACTAGAACTTTTTCTCTCTTTTCGCTGACCACAATGGTTACTCGAGTTGAAATTGGTAGCAATCATTTGAGCTAGTTGATGATAGAATTTAGAAACAAAACTTTTTTATGCACGTTTTTTTTTGTTATAGCAACTTGAACGAAGACTAGTGTCCTTCCTTTCTAAACGCACACGTTGTTTTTCTTCTTGGACTGCGTTTTAAATTCAAGAATGGTGCTATGTTTAACATAGATGATTTTAACACTAGTCATCTACATTTAGTTCCTCAATGTCAAATGGAGAGTGACATGAATATGAAATCATATTGAACCATACAGACACATACGCTTTTTTGCAAATTTTTTTGCACCTATCCCAAACAAAATTGAATGAAAAAGCTCGAGATTTAAATGCAGAAGATTTTTTTTTTACGATATTTGGGGGAGGAAGTGCACGACAAATGTTAAGCGTATTACAAGAATTATTAGGTCACATAATTTTTGGCAGTCCTGAAAGAATATAATTGTCAAAATTTTGACAGTCTTGTGGATATTCAGGACTATCAAAATTTGACAGTTTATATAAAATTAGGACCGCCAAAATTTTGAGTCATAAAATAGCAACGACTGCAAAAAAAATTTGGCAGACTTAAATATGTGCATAAATGCCAAAAATGTGTTGTCTTTTAGTAATTTTTGAAATGTCCTTTAACATTTGTCTTTTATTCCCACCTCACTAGTTAGTTTCTCATCATAGTTGGCTAGGAATTAAGCATGTGAGTTCTGAGTTCTCTTGTTTGGTAGAATTTGGAGGGATGATTTCTTTTTTACCAATATGGTTTTCTTTCTCATCCTAGTTCTGAGTTCTCTTGTTTCGGAATCTAAACACATTAAAGACAAGAGAGAGACAATAGAAGAACATGACCATGTGAGGGACATCTTCATCTTAGTTTTTTGTATTCTTCAATTTCATAATTTTTCTCAGCTTTCTTGTATTTAACAGGTTCGTTAAATGTTGGGGGAAATGGTGATGGTCCTTAGTCAAGGTGTGACCCGGTCCGGTCCGGTCCGGACTACGGGAAATTGAACCGGGCCCAGGCGGGCTTGGTCCGGGCCCAACCCGGCCCGGAAGCAGAAGCGGGCCGGGCCGGGCCTGGCCCGGCCCGGTCGTGGCCAGATGAACCCAGCCTGGCCCAGTGACCCGGCTTGGGTAAGGCCGGGCCGGGCCGGGCCAGTTCGCGGGCGGGCTCGGGCCGGTTCAGCGGGCCGCCGATTTTTTTTTCTTCCTTTTTTCCATTTTAACAATTTTTTTAACTTCATATTCATTTAAATTTTAAGTTTATTTTGTTATTCTATTCTTTTTAAGTTTTCCTTTAATTTGTTTTATTTTATTTTTTTAATTTGTTATGTTTCCCCCCTCTTTAAGTTTTCTTTTTAATTTAAATTTTTTTAAGTTAATTTATATTTTTAAGTTTTCTTTCATTTAATTTAATTTATCTTTATTTTAATTTAATTTGTCTTAATTTGATTTATTTATTTTTAAGTTAACTTCATATTAAAAAAATTTTATTTAATTTATCTTTTTAAGTTTTATTTAAATTTAAAATTTTTAACTTTTTTTAACTTTAATTTTGTTTTATTTTTCCCTCCTCTTTTATCCGGACTTGGGACCGGCAACACAAGTTTTGCTTGTCATAGGCAGAGTTAAAAAATTTGTTTTAAGTATAGGATTTTTTGTTAGTTTTTGATTATTATGTTTTTATTTTTTTAGTTTTAAAGTTTTCGTTTTTAAAAGTTTTAAAGTTTTACTTTTAAAGTTATATGTTAAGTTTGGAGTTTTAAAGTTTTTTTTTTTTTTAAGTTTAAAGTTTTAAAACTTTTAAGTTTTAAAGTTTTGTTAAAAGTTTAAAGTTTTTACTTTTAAAGTTATACGTTAAATTTGGAGTTTTAAAGTTTAAAGTTTTTATGTTTTTGAAGTTTGAAAGTTTAAGAGCCATACCTTTGACTTGAGTCATTCTTCTTGCTCCTCCTCTTCAGTTCCAGAAGCTTCACCCAATCCAAGCGATCCGAGGTCCAACTCATTGATGTCATAAGCTTCATCTCTCTTGTTTTGTATTCTTTTTTATGCTAAAATCTAATATTGAACACAAACACAAGCTTCCAAGATATCCGGCTTCAATCCTCCTCTTTAGGCTCAACATCCTTGATCCTGCACTAAAACAAGACTCCGATGCTACCGTGGACACCGGGACCATTAGTAGATCACGTGCAATTGTAGAAAGTACATAAAATCTTTTGTCGTGTCTTTTCCACCATTCTAAAATGGTGAAGTGATTTGAAGATTCATCTTCATCTTCATAAGAACTTAAATACAAAGACAACTCTTGAGTGGGTTGGAAAGATTGTCTCTGTTTTTTCCTTTGTAATATACGACTGGCGTGGTCCACTATGCCAGAGCTACTACTTGTACTAACTTGAGTTGGTCGGGTCGGCACAACATTATCTTCATAAAGTACTAATCTTCTAAAACTACATTTACTTCTAATTTCAATTCCATAAGATTAAGTTCTATGTTATCTGCATAGTCATCTAACAAAGCTTCACACCCTCTAATTTGATGGTAGGATCAAAAATGGAAGACAAATAATATAAAAGAGGTACATCACCCCAATATTTAATAAATTTAGCTTACATTCTCTTAACAACATAGTCAAAATTTGGAACATTTCTATATTTAGAAAACAAGTAAGACATGTTACAAAGTTTTCGTAAAGCTAAACAAAAAGTAGGATAATAAACACCAGAAAGAGTGCATGTAGCCTTGTAAAAAGTTTCAAAAATGCACATATGGAAGTAACAACTACCCAATCATCTTCAGTTACTGGATATTCAAAATTATGATCCATGTTATAAAAATATGTAATAACATCCTTAAACAGAAGTGCGGATTTCAATATTAAATATGTCGAATTCCATCTATGTGGAACATCCTTAACAAATCTTCTAAAACGAATACTAAAATGTGTACATGTGTTTTTAAAAGCTTGTTGCCTATTCGGAGACGTGTTCAAGCTGTGTAAACAATTTCTGAGGGTCTCTAAATGTGTACTAAAAAATTCAAGACATTCTTTTACAGCTAAGTTAATAAATATGGAAAGCACACCTAATATGCAATAATCTACCTTCCAAAATAGGTTGAAATAGTAAAGACAATAAATTTGTAGCAGCAGTATTATTACTAGCATTATCAAAAGATACAGATTGAATTTTATTGTGAATATCAAAGTTACGCAAGTATTTTGAAATACAAGTTGCAATTGCGGAGCCCGTGTGTGGAAATTCCAAAGTTTTTAAACAAACGATGCGCTTTTGCAACAACCACAATGGATCTATGTAGTGTGCCGTGATACAAATATAAGCATAATTTTGTTTATTTGTCCAAATATCAGAAGTAATAGCTAGTTTATTAGCATGCAAAAATGTTTGTTTTAAAGCAACTCTCATTTCTTTAAAGAGCCTAATAGCCTCTTTTTTAGCAGCGACTCTAGTAACTTTATTAAAACATGGATTTAAAGCAATTGTGGCATAATCATATAAAGATTCTGTCACGACCCGCTACCCAAATTGTTGGGCCAGGCCAAGTCATGCCCAGCCTACGTTGAGATAAAACGTAGTAAGCTGTTCTAAAGACAACAGGATAAGACTAAATGTGCTAACAGTTCTATAAGTGAAGAAGAATCATAAAGGCTCCAAACACAAAAGTCGTCGTATATAGTAAAATGTCCAAGTACAAGTGAACTGAAATGTAAAACTGGATACATGTCCAGTTACAAAATATATAGTCTAATACATGACTACTCTCAAAAGACTAAAAATACAAAAGACAACTAGGCGAGGTTTCCCGTAGGAACATCCTCGTAAGGCAAAGCCGGGTCCTCGGCAGTAACTCCATAATAGGTGTCGCAGAGTAGCTCCTCCTCAGTAAGGATACCTACAACGTTATCCTGTCAGGACGGGAGCAAGTACTGAATCTAGCAAACTAGCATATGAAACATGTAAATGAACATAAGAGGGAATAACTGAAAACATGGCATCACACAATCTATCATGGCAAGGATACATATGTCATAGAGACAGATGTACATGTAGTGTTTAAAACTGTAGCAAGTACGTGATCGGTCAACAGATGTACAATGTACTGTGGTACATGTAAATAAAATATACATACGTACAAGTCAACAGGCATAGGTGTACATCCGTACAGAAATGCGGGATAATGGCCTACGGCAAGGTATGCATATAAAATGCGACCTCGCTCGCTACTATAGGGGGGTCATGATCACGTACTCTACCATCAGTTTCCCCATAACCCATATCCTAAATCATGTGAGAGATACATAAAGACTGTTCTAAGCATGGTAGAAATGGAAATACAACATGTAGAGATCTAACTTGCTACCCCAAGGATCAGCATTTAACATGGTGGGGTTTGCAGTTCATTTATGTGACAATATGTAAAGTTCGTAGAAAGTACTTGCCTCTTAGCAAAGCAAAGCAAAACAAGCTGCGATAAAAGTCCTATGGATGTCCCGGTAACTCGTCACTGTAGAAATAAATGCAATAACTTAGCTTTTACACTAAGCTAAAATACTAGAACACTAATTGGTGAAACACGACTGTGACTGGGCACCTAGCCAAAATGATGACTTTGGCATAGGAGACCAATGTGGGTGACATACTACTTTAACTAACTTTCTAGGGTCTTTACACTAGTGAGGGGTGGGGTTCAACACGGCTAAAACTCCAAATAACACAAAAAACTACAAGTCGTAATTAATCAATAAATAAATCAAATGATCATTATTTTCTAACAATTTTAAAGATAGACAAAAAGCCTAGTTTTTCTTAAAGTAAAGTATCAAAGTGATCCTTGTTAATCATAGAAATTTATTATAATTTTTTTCTGGAATTTATTTACCAGTACAAATATTTTATAAAAATTAGTTTTCCTACGTATACAGAAAATGAGTTTTGGTTTCATATGCCAAACTAGTGACAAAACAGTAAATTAAATACTACAAAAATTATACTAAATTAGCTAACTTAACATAGTATCTAAATACTATTTTTCCATAATTTTAACAGTACTTTAAGTATTTTTAGAAAATCAAAAACAGTACTACACACAATTGAAATTAAATAATTAATTATCTGCGTATTTTGTCCATGTATATAATTTGAACCAAAGTTCAAATACAGGACCCAAGGCCATGAATCAAGTCCAATATAACTTGTACAGGTCTTGAATGTGTGAAACATATTTGGGCCCAAATACCCATGCTAGGCTTGGACACGAAATGGTTGCAGTAATTTAAATATACTAAAAATACAATTTGGTAATAGTGCAAAATAAATATTGTTATTTTAATAAGGTAAAATTATGTATAGTGAATATATACATACATATGTAAAATGTACATATATCTATGTATAAGGAAAATACTTAATTTATAAAGTATATATATATATATATATATATATATATATATATATATATATATATATATATATATATATATATATATATATATATATATATATAATATATATATATATATAAGAAAACACTTAATAATAAAAATAATATATATATATACACATGAAAATATATACATATATATATAAATTACTAACTATAAAATATATATACATATATATAAAATACTGTCAAAAATAGTATATAAATATATATATATATATATATATTATATATATATATATATATATATATATATATATATATATATATAAAACTGAAAAAGAAAAAGAAAAGAAACAGAAAAAAGAAAACAGAAAGGAAGAGGGGGCTCGAACCCGAGCGCGCAGGGGGGGGGGGGGTTTAACATGGGTCGGGTTGGCCAGGGGGTCAGCCCATCAGTTGTGTTAGGGGTTAGGTTTAGTTTAGTTTTATTTCTGTTTAGGTTAGATTATATAAAAAAAAAAATCGGTCCTGTGTCCAGACAGTTAAGGACACAGATAACAACGTGTCCGTGCTATGTACGACACGTACGAATGCTAAGACGCGTGTCCAAGCACAGCGTTAAGCTCGTCGTGTCCTGGCGAGTCTCGTGCGTGAAAACGAGACACGTACGACACGATTCGGGTCCCGTTACTCACGTGTCCGACTTGCTGGGGGTGTTTCGAAGAGGTTGGACGGCGGCGTAGGCGTTGTGGCGGTGGCGCTCCGGTGGCGCTGGGTGCGGCTCAGCGCGGCGCGTCTGATGGTGGTGGTTGCGGGCGGTGGTGCTCGTCGGTGGGGCTGGGCGGAGTAGATGATCGGAGTTAGGGTTACGGTTAGGGTTTTTGGGGAAGAACGGTGGTGGCTGGGTGGTCGTGGGGCGTTGTGGTGGTCGTGGCTAGGTCGGGGGCTGCGGGGGTTTAAATAGAGGTTCAAAGTCGGTCGGGGCAGCCGGAAATGGCGGGGGCTGCCCGTCGGCGTGGCAGTCGTCGGTCGGGGGTGGGTGAGCCCGATCGTGGGGGGGGGGGTAGTTTAGGGTTTGTGTTTAGGCCCCTATAGTTTAGGAAATTGCACAAAAGTCCTAGCAATAGTCAAATACAAATAATCATTTGCATTCAGTAGTTTAAAACATTTAAGAAATTGCAAATTGATATTAAATCAATTCTAAAAATTACAAAATGCTATTAAAACAATCTAATTAATTACAAAAGTTAATTAAAACTTTTTAGAAAATTTATAAATTAATATTTTAATATATAAAACTCATTTAAAAATTATAGAAAAATTCCTAAAAATCCTAATAATTATTTTAAGGCTAAAATTAACATTAAAAATTAATTAGCACTAATTTAACTAAAATTTGAAAAACAGGGGCTTACAAGTCTTCTCTCCTTGAAAAAATTTTGTCCTCGAAATTTACAAGGATTTGAAGACCCGACAATATTCTAATATAGCAAGCAATGCAACAAAATGACTAAGGCTGCGATCGAAACTAACCTCTAAGGTATCAAGCGGGAACGGGTGGTTCCCTCGCAGCGGTTGGATCGAACAAGTAAGGGTATCTCTCCCTCATGTCCGACTTCCTCTCCCAAGTAGATTCACCTGGTGAGTGACGGCTCCAAGCTACTCGTACTAGGGGTATAACCTTGTTCCTCAGCCTCTTCTCTCTCCTGTCTAATATCTCCACCGGCTGCTCAGAAACTGTAAGGCTCGGTCCGACCTCCAACTCTGAATGATCTAGCACATGACTGGGGTCTGGAACATATCTCCTCAGCTGAGATACGTGAAAGACATCATGAACTCCTGCTAGGTTGGGTGGAAGTGCAACCCTGTAAGCTACCTCTCCGATCCTGTCGAGTATCTCGAATGGCCCGATGTACCTGGGGCTCAGCTTGCCTCCTCGTCCGAACCGACGGATCGTCCCTCTAGTAGGTGATATCTAGATATCACCAGCACCATATCTCCATCAGCGAACTCCATCGGTATGCGACTAGCATCGGCCCAGTATTTCTGCCTGTCCTGAGCGACTCTGAGCCTGTCTCTGATCATCCCGACCTTCTCTGCTGCATCCGTGATCAACTCTGGCCCAAGCATAACTCTATCCCTAATATCATCCTAAGCACCAGGGTGAATAGAATATCTCGATCGGTGCGCCTCCTGCAAGACTGCCTCTATCAGTTCTCCCTTCGGCACGCACAACCGGCTGCCATGTCTCAAGGATCCATCCTCTGCTATGGTGAAGTCATCCAGCAATCCAGCTAAAGCCTGGGCTCGAAGTCTGCGAAGGCTCTCATCTGTAGACTGTGCCTCCCGGATCTGCTCCATCAAACCTGACTGAATGTCAAGTGCCATCATCTGTACCACTGATCCCGGCCGAACTAGCTCGATACCGAGCTTCTCCAGATCCTCCCACAAATACCGATCAATCATCAGGTACCATGCCATCGGATGCCTGCTCAGCGCATCCGCCACCACATTTGCCTTTCCAGGGTGATACTGTAAATCGATGTCAAAGTCCTTCATCAACTCCAACCATCGTCTTTGCCTCATGTTCAGCTCTTTCTGCGTGAACACATACTTCAAGCTTTTGTGGTCAGTAAAGATCTCCACACGCTCTCCGTATAAGTAATGTTTCCATAACTTGAGTGCAAAGATCACCACAGCTAACTCGAGGTCATGGGTAGGATAATTCCGCTCATGAGTCCGCAACTGCCTAGATGCATAAGCAATCACTTTCCCATGCTGCTGTAGGACACATCCTAGCCCCTTCCCAGAAGCATCGCTGTAAATGGTGAAACCTCCAGAACCTGAAGGTAAAGTCAGAACTGGAGCGGTCGTCAGCCTCCTCTTCAGCTCCTCAAATGCTGTCTGGCAGTCCTCTGACCAGATGTACTCTGCGTTCTTCCGCGTCAGCTTCATCATGGGTTCAGCTATCCTAGCAAAGTCCTGGACAAACTTTCTATAATAGCCTGCTAAACCCAGAAAGCTTCTGATCTCTGAAACTGACGTCGGAGCCTTCCATGTCTCAACTGCAGCAATCTTCCTGGGATCTACCGAGATTCCATCTCCAGTGACTACATGGCCGAGAAACTCCACTCGGTCTAAAAAGAACTCGCACTTCGGCAATTTGGCAAACAATCTCTCCTGCCTCAGAATCCCCAAAACTATCCGCAAGTGCTCTGCATGCTCCTCTGGCGTCTTCGAGTATATCAGGATGTCGTCGATAAACATTACGACGAACTTATCCAGATACTGGTGAAATGTCTTATTCATCAAATTCATAAAGACAGCTGGCGCATTTGTGAGACCAAATGGCATCACCAGAAACTCGTACTGCCCGTACTTCATGTTGAACGCCGTCTTCTGGATGTCTGCTGCCTTGACCTTCACCTGGTGGTACCCGGATCTCAAGTCTATCCTGGAAAATACTTTCGCCCCGCTCAACTGGTCGAACAAATCATCTATCCTGGGCAGAGGATATTTGTTCTTGATGGTGATGGCATTCAAGGCCCGGTAGTCAATACATAACCGGACTGTACCATCCTTCTTAGGCACAAAGAGCACTGGTGCTCCCCATGGAGAAGCACTGGATCGAATGAAACCCTTTTTCAACAGGTCATCAATCTGCTCTTTCATCTCTATGGCCTCCTTGGGATTCACTCTATAGCAAGCCCGGGATACTGGTGATGAACCCGGCACTAAATCTATAGTGAACTCCACATCTCTGTCAGGCGGAAGTCCTGGAAGATCCTCTGAAATACATCCATAAACTCCCTAATGATAGGGTGTGGCGGTGCTGCGTCCCCAACTGTAGCACAACAGTTCGGCTCTAGGCTGATCTCCGGCCCTGTCCTCCTGACACTGAATGGTGCTGTGCCTGGCGGATTGAACAAAATACTACCCTCATGACAATCTATAGATGCATGGGCATAGCTAAGCCAGTCCATCCCCAATATGATATCATAACCGGGGAGTGGCATCACAAAGAATCGTCCCCTGAACTCCCTCCCGGCTATAAAAATAGAACATCTATAGATAGATCTAATAGGCACTGGTCCTCCTCCCGTCATCACTCTACTAATCTCCGCAGTAGGTGTAGCTACTAGATGATGTTTATGCATAAACTCTAATGATAGGAAGCTATGAGATGCACCAGAATCAAACAAACATACAGCTAGAAAAGTATGCAAATAAACATGACCTGTGATGACGTCAGCTAAGTAATCCGGCTCCGAAACCTGCTCCGGCTCCGGCTCGAGGGCTAGGCTATAAACCTTCCCCTGAGGTCCCTTCTGCTGCTGCAGATGCTGCCCAAACCTCTGCTGCTGAGTCGGAAGTGGTCCTCTAGGTCCCTTGGCTGCTGGACAGTTCCGTAGCTGATGAGTGGCAGACCCACAAACTAAACACTGACCCAACCTCTTCCTACAAACGGACCTGTCGTGCCCTGGTCTTCCGCAGAAAGAACATATAGCTCCCCGCTGCTGCTGCTGCTGGTGTACCGGGGCTCTAACTGGCGGGGTCTGATGATGTGGTGTAGGGGGACGGTAAGTCTGCTGGGGTGGCGTCGGTGCTCTCTGCTGGAAAGCCTGACGCTTGGACGGTCCCTCATGGTGTACAGAAGCCGGCTTCTTGCTAGACAGAAGACGCTCCTCAATGCTCCGGGCCAACTCTAGGCTCTGGTAGTAGTCAGTCGTACCGTTCGCCACTATAAGAATGCCAATGTCTGGAACTAGACATGGCAAAACCTACGGGTCATCTTCTCTGGATCTGCAACCAGACTAGGAGCAAAACGGCTCAAGCGACTAAATTCTGTCGTATAGTCATCAACAGAACGGTTCCCCTGCTGGATGTTCTGGAATCGTAGCCCCATGGCTACTCTAGCAGTGGTCGAGAAGAATTTCTTCTTGAACTGGGTCTTGAACTGATTCCAAGTGGCTCTACCTCTCGCAAACAACGGCTCATTCCGGAACCAGACTCCTGCTAAGTCTATCAGCAGAAATCCTGCTGCCTCGACCTGGAGGTCATCCGGCATCCTAACTCTCAGAAGCTTCCTCTCTACCGAATCTAGCCAGTCATCTGCTACTACTATGCCCTCTGTCCCTAAGAACTCCTTGGGATTCAGACCTATGAAGTCCTTGATCGTCCCCGCTCTCTGCCGTGGCTCTACATGTGGTGGGACCACGGGACGTCCCTCAGAACGCTCCACGCTCTGGCGGAGTAGGGTAGTCTGCTCCTGATGGGTTGTTAGGAACCCCTGAATCAGTGTGAGCAGCTGGTTCCCGTCGAGTGTGACGGAAGCCTGGGTGGGTATAGTGATAGGGGGTGGTGGAAGTATCGGGTCCTGCTGGGCCTGTGATGTGGAAGGTGGTTGTGGTATCTGGGTCTGTGGATCTGTGGAGTGGGGGAATGTGGTAGGTGGAGGTGTATCAGTCGACTGGTCAGCTGACTGGATAAGGAGGGCCCCATTCTAGGGGGTAACATACTGGGATGAACGAGTAAGCACCATCTAAATTACAAAATAAAAGGACTTATAAGGACTTATTTAAGGTAAGCAAATCATATGCATGTAAATCTAATTATAATAGCAAACATGTGATGTATTTCCTATGTTGCAATCTTTTAGCTCTCCTTCCCGAAAAATTTTAGAATAATTGTATTTATTATTTAAATAGTGATTATTAGGTTTTATAAATAATATCTAGAAATTTGATATATGTGAATTGTACGTATTGTTAATATCTAAGGGTGTTGTAGAATATTAGTAAGGGTGGGCAGGCCAAAGAAAGACTTAGTATATTATGACGCATACATGATACATTGGTTTAGTCAATTTGTTATCATAGTTGTTATTATTATTATTATTATTTTATTGCAGATATTAAAATATAAAATCAAGGATTGAATTTCAAATACTTAATATTTATTGTTCATATTTTTGGTATGTGTATATATATATATATATATACACACATATATATATATACATAAATAGATAATATTGATGCCTGTATTTCTATATAAAATATTTATTTAGATTTTTAGATATTTTGTTATATAAGTAAATATAATATATGTGTGTGTTTATATAAATAGATATAGTTTATGTATACGTATATAGGAATATATAGAGACATGTATACTTGTGTAAATAAATGTATATTAAGAAGAGGAAATTTAATACCTTCTTATTGAAAGTATAGAGGTATATATAGAAATAGGTGCGTACGTGTATGTGTAAATGTATGAAGGGTATATATATAAATAAATATGTGAATAATTATTTTGTATATATAAATAGATATATATATATATATATATATATATGTAATAGAATAAGAAAAAGAAATGAAAAAAAAAAGACTGAGAAGCAATAGCTTCCCGGACCGGCCAAAGCCAGCCCGGCCCAACACCCCAGCAAAACCCATGCAGCTGCTCCCTGCAAAAAGGGAAACCGAAAGCTCCCAGCCTCGGGCCAATGCTCGGCTGAGCAAACCCAAGCCCCAATAGAGCAAATCCCAGGCCGAGCATATTATTCGTTTACTGTTAAACAATAGAGGCCCGATCCTCCACCCTTGCTCTGTTCGACCAAGCGGATTATATATATATCAGAGAACGAGAGTTAGAAGAGGAGTATTTCGAAACAGAAACCCTAGCCGACTCCCGACACTGTGCAACCACCCAGGGTCCCTCCTGATGTCGGGCGACCATCCCCGACGCATGCACGTCGAGGTTCGACGGCGGCGTTCGCCGGAGCGCGCGAGCGTACGCGCGCGCGCACGAAGCATGACAGCAGCAGTACTGCGAAAGGGCTACCTTCGCAGCGATTTTTTCGTCGCGGATAATGGGTCGTTTCACGAACCGTTCGATCTGGTATGTTCCCACATGACCCTCTCCTAAACCCTTCATTTATTTCGATTTAAGCTCTGTCGTACGCGTCGTAAACCGAACCCAAAATTGCCGAAAAACCTGTTTAAAAACAGGACGGAAAACAGTTGAAATAGCCTACTTCGCATTTATTTATCTTCCAAACCATGCATAATTTCGAAAACCTATTAGAAGGAGTTTATTGACAACATATAGGGCTTTGAATCCCTTTTCGTGGAATTTGATTTCATCGACTACGTGCCGAGCAATCGGATTCCGAAGCTTCCCAAAAATCTGTTTTTAAAAATTAGAAAATTGTTCCACACGACATGCGTCACGCCAATCGGGACAACGTGGTCGCGAACCGAAAGCATCGAAAGCTGCGTAACGGCTTCATGGTCGTGTGGGCTTTGACGGAATTCAAATTGGTCGCGTGTGCGCGAAGAATTTGATGCGTATCCGTCGAAATTCTCCGTATCGACCTCTGTGCAAATTTCTCAATTACTTTGTGCACGCTCGTCAGATTGAGACGAAACTTGCGCCAACAGGACCGTATCATTTTTTTGGTCCTGTATGCCAAGTTTGGTCCGATTCTGAGACCGTTGATAAAATCGTCGTTTTGCGGGCCCCACGGTCCCACTCAACGGGCGATTTTGTGCACGGCCCACCGGAATCCAACTTTGGACGTACGGTTGGGTTCGTATCGGAAAACTGGATCCGTAGACATGTAGTTTGACGACTTTAGAGACCGTTGACTCTGGCACGCTTTTCGGTGCAAAGCGGGTCCAACGGCGGACATCGTTTTTGCCCGAAATTACCGTTTTGCCCCTGTGTCCAGAATTGGACTTAAGGACAGGCAATCCTAGCTAATTTGACTATTCTGAGATCATTGGTATTGTCTATTTCAGCATCCGGGGACTGTTATACGGGTTTTTGACTATTGTGGTACTTTGAGTAGTTCAGATTGTCGATTTCACCAGCAGAGGACCACAGGCGAGTACAGTTTATTGTCTGCATTTCGATACTGATCTTTACTATATTTTATTGATTAGTCATTGGTTATGTGATTTTTATACTCTATTATAAATTGTTGAGTCGAGAATCAGAAGTACCAAGGATGTGTGATCAGACCGTAGACATTGTAGATATCGTAGACATTGTAGATATCGTAGACATTGTAGATATCGTAGACATTGTAGATATTATAGACATTGTAGATATTGTAGACATTGTAGATATTGTAGACATTGTAGATATTGTAGACATTGTAAATATTGTAGACATTGTAGATATTGTAGACATTGTAGATATTGTAGACATTGTAGACATCGTTACTTTTCTGCAAGTAGATATCGTAGACCATGCGGTGTAGCACCCCAGACCGATCACATGTCAAAGGTACTTCTAACGGTGGAAAGTATATTGGTCTATTTATTACTATTGATTTTTCTTACGGCTTTACTGTTATTTTCAAAACTCATGATTGATGTCTAACCTTTGTCTTATAGTCATTTTCTTTATTTGAAATTGCATTCGGTGAATTGTGCTCGTTCCATTCCTGACTGGAAACCAACATTTTCAGGTTAGCCGTGGATTCACTTAGCATGGGAGATACGGGGATACTTGCAGCCAGAAGCCTAGAGACTAGCTAGATAGTCGAGTTGTAGTCATTTCATATATGTGCAAGTTTATATTTTCCTGCAAATGTAAAACTTGTGATCATTGTAAATTAAATTAATTATGTGAATGAGCATCTTTGTGATTATGATCTTCATGGCCGTGACAGCGTACTACCGCCGACTCTGCGGCGTAGGCTGGCTTGGACACGTCTCGTATCCGTTTAAAAAAAAAATGGGTGCGGGTCGTGACAAGTTTTTGTGGTGGCCCATGCAGGTCGTCTTCGCAAATCACGCGAACTCGTGATAGTACTTGAGTTAGTTGTACTATTGCGAGCCTGCGACTAGAAAATGCTCATTCACGAATTAAGATTAATTTAATTTAAGTGAATGACTAGGACTAGGAGTCCCTTATACAAATTTACCAATGGGTAGTCTATGCCATGCAATTTAGGATGAGGGTTATTAATTTTGATACCTTGTCAGATCCCCACAGTTGTACTATTACCTCTTGATAGGACGATATGATCCAATGTGGATAGATTATTCACTTGGTGAGGCAGAGTTTCCTAGAGTAATGATCTAACCTTAATGAATTGTTCAACTCATTCCCTTTGCCTCTTAGATATCATCTCATATCCTAGCTGAATTATCTATATAATTGCTAAGTTGCCCTAAGAATCATTATTTTATAAAGTTCTGATTTTGTTATCCATATACGGACCTCAAGTTAGTTTCGATTCAAGTTTGTCGACCCTCAGAGGCTTGAATACACATGGAAGAGTTAGAATGGTTGTATTTCTATTGTCCTCAGTTATTTCCCCTGTTCAATCTTTTATCTTAAGGGTTATGACTGATAGGACAAATGCTTACACTTTATTTCCTAAGCAACTTGTTTAAATCTCTAGGAGCTCATAGATTTTTTCAGATGTAGTTAAAGGAATGTTAGTTAACTCATAATGGCAGGACAGCAGCGCACTGTCGCCATCTATTTAAATTATGAAGACTCTAGATTCCCCGCAGCCAGCAGCGCACTGGCAAGACACGACCCTAGAGTTGAAATTTTTAAGGAAACTATAGGTTCTAGAATATCCCTAAAACTATGGCTAGTGGTCCTCTTTGATCATAGTTACCCGGGTGTCGAGATAAGGTAGAGTATCTGATAGCATATCACATCTGAATCACAGAACCAAGAGTTTACCCTCGCCCGAGTACACGGACGAGGCATAATCCTCGGTGAAATGATTTCAGACGTGATTACAAGTTAAGGATACTATAGAGGATAGGACAGTGCCCGGTGTGTTCCATAAGATCCGAAGCCAATATTGGTGGAAGTTTTGTAAGTTGGATAGCACGTCTCCCGATCTAGCGTTCCGTGGTCCTTGTGACCTATTGACGAGGATATCGACTGACACTAATAGGTTTACCTAGAATATGGAATTTAGAACGTCCATAACCCATTAGTCGACCAAGTCCTTGTGGATCAGAAGATAGTAGGAAGACTGTATAAGCAAGAACACCGGGTAAGATTTGAGTCTCACAAAACTCGAACTACTTGTGCCTTCTTTCAAAAATCTCGCATAATTGTATTCGACTATCTTAACAAACGCTGCTGTCACAGCTTAGTTTTGCAAGCTCACTCTGTTCTCGAACTTGATTTGAGGCATATGTTTGGTGGGGACGCCTGCTAACTTATTGCCTAATCAGAATCAGTGTATTATGGTCTGATCAACCATGATGCATTTGGTCCGCACTTTATTTAATTATCCTACGTGGATAGAGATGTAGATGTCTCTAGGATCTCATCCGCGACTGCTTGACAATTCCTCTTGAATTATACGTTCGCCCTTGAATCACGTGATTGTATTCAGTAACATCTTTCTTGAACTCTTTATGGTTTTTGTCTTTCAATGGTTCGGAAAGGCAGAAGCTCGTAATTTATCGCGTATCCCCATGGCTATGGTAGTTGTATACACAAGGGAATTTATCGCCAGCCATGCGATCGAGTTACGCGTTCTCCTCTCGACCCCAAACTGTATCGGGACTTTCAAGCCATCTGAAATTAAGAATGATTAGGGTTTTACCCTTAGTCGTAATGCCAACCCAGGAGACTATCTATTCTCAAAGAACGATTCATTGTGTCTCTAAATATTTTCTTGAATATTGTCGTTACTTTCAACCCTTGTGCCTTGACTCAACCGTCCCTCGACCAAAGCCCACAGTTTAGATATGAGATGAATAGACAAGGCTAAGGTCAATAATTTACCGTGACTATGGTAGACACTCATCCCGAGATTGATTTCCAACAAATATTACTCTAGTTATGTAAATTTTATTATTAAGACCTAACTAGTGTTGGAACACCATAGTCACTAGCTTAGCCAATGCCATAGCTTAAATACCTTGTCAAATTGTGATATACCAGTTGTCAACAACAATGCATGATCACTGCAGCCGATACTACTAGAACCCTTATGACCATAGCCTGACAGGTTTAACACAATTAGAGTTTTACGACTCAGTTGTTAGAAATCTTTTTAGATGATGTGCCTTAGAGTTGGTTACCCTGTCGATAACCCTTGTATACAGTGGACGAGTAGATCATTATATTTTTCGACCGTGTGTCATTGAACCCTCTCGTTCTCCTTTCATTGAGGAACGATCCTTGGCTTGGCTTAGATCTACCGTATCCTGTACGCCGTGCCTTAATCTTTATTGACAAGAGTCGAGGTACAATAACGGACTTGAAATCCTTCTAACCTCAATATTCCTAGGACCATGTCCTATTTTAAGGTGGGTAGACTGTAAGCCTTCTAAAATTTTGGGGTATACGAAGATTACCGACTGATTAGGATAATTTTTCATTAGGTTGATAATTAGTACCCTTGGACTCCCACTTTTCATTTAGATCCTTTTGCGTCCCCGGCCGTGCTATTAGTAGTCGGAGCACGAGACTAGCTGTTACCTCCCAACAAACCTCACATGCAAGATCTAGACGAGTCCATCTTCATCTAGGTATATCATGTCCCACTCAAACCGGTCCCCTTGTACTCTATTTTCATGGTACGACTTTCAGGACAAAGGACTAGGTATAACCCTTACCATAACACCGGTATGCTTTTCGACTTCAATTAGAAACTCAACCTTGACTCGAACCTTCCGACCCAATATATGGTAGTGACTACTCGAAGCCCACTACGCACATGTCACTGGTGTGCCATTCAATTGTGTCTTCTCGTGCTACTTAAACACAAAAGTCACTGAAGGCGCATTTTGAGCTTGAAGGACCTAGCTAACCAATTTGACGGGCAACTAACTCAACCCCTTGGGTAGAAACCTATTCTAGAATACTCTAACTAGTAGAAACTGTTTTACCATTGGGATCTTGCCCAGTCCATGTAAATTGGAATCCAATGTTCATTCAACCAACGACTGATGTCCCAATAGAGAACCCATTAAGACCCCAATCTTGATTTCTCAAATTCTGTTCCGTTATGGAACCTTGGTTGAATTGGAATTTCGAGAACGAGACTTTGGTATTGCACAGATGGCAGGCCACTCTAAGTAACGAAGGGTCTCTTCGAAGTTAGCCAGTGATTGGAACGGAGTAGCCCCAATCTAGCTAATAAGTCAATGGTTCATAAGGTCCATTTTATCGGTATCATTTGATATCCTCTACCGCTCTTAAAACCTCGTGCTTGTTCACATTTATTCTTCCTCGTCTTTTCTTACCATTGACTCTCGTCCTTCCTATCTTGGGGGTCGATAACCGTGTTGCTTAGAATTTAGCAGAGGTTATAGTATAAGTTAGTTGATAATTGAATTTTGGATTGCTTGATAGATATGCGAGGATTATAGATACCATAGGCGATATATATCCCTTGGAAGAATTTGAGCAACTGGTTGGATGATTATAAAGTTTTAGTGACAAAGAGTTGAGGGAGTAGTGTAACCAAAGGTGGGTAGAAGTCCTCGGAGGTTCGTAGTTACAAATGGTTAGGAGAAGGATATAAACTGTTTTGAGGAATTAAAAATTCGAGGAGATTAAGGAAATGGTATATTTCTTTTGAATTTTTAAGAAATAATTATGATATAGAATTTCGAGGACGAAATTATTTTAAGGTGGGTAGATTTTTAGCTCTCCTTCCCGAAAATTTTTAGAATAATTGTATTTATTATTTAAATAGTGATTATTAGGTTTTATAAATAATATCTAGAAATTTGATATATGTGAATTGTACGTATTGTTAATATCTAAGGGTGTTGTAGAATATTAGTAAGGGTGGGCAGGCCAAAGAAAGACTTAGTATATTATGATGCATACATGATACATTGGTTTAGTCAATTTGTTATCATAGTTGTTATTATTATTATTATTATTATTTTATTGCAGATATTAAAATATAAAATCAAGGATTGAATTTCAAATACTTAATATTTATTGTTCATATTTTTGGTATGTGTATATATATATATATATATACACACATATATATATATACATAAATAGATAATATTGATGCCTGTATTTCTATATAAAATATTTATTTAGATTTTTAGATATTTTGTTATATAAGTAAATATAATATATGTGTGTGTTTATATAAATAGATATAGTTTATGTATACGTATATAGGAATATATAGAGACATGTATACTTGTGTAAATAAATGTATATTAAGAAGAGGAAATTTAATACCTTCTTATTGAAAGTATAGAGGTATATATAGAAATAGGTGCGTACGTGTATGTGTAAATGTATGAAGGGTATATATATAAATAAATATGTGAATAATTATTTTGTATATATATATATATATATATATATATATATATATATATATATATATATATATATATATATATATATATATATAGAATAAGAAAAAGAAATGAAAAAAAAAGACTGAGAAGCAATAGCTTCCCGGACCGGCCAAAGCCAGCCCGGCCCAACACCACAGCAAAACCCATGCAGCTGCTCCCTGCAAAAAGGGAAACCGAAAGCTCCCAGCCTCGGGCCAATGCTCGGCTGAGCAAACCCAAGCCCCAATAGAGCAAATCCCAGGCCGAGCATATTATTCGTTTACTGTTAAACAATAGAGGCCCGATCCTCCACCCTTGCTCTGTTCGACCAAGCGGATTATATATATATCAGAGAACGAGAGTTAGAAGAGGAGTATTTCGAAACAGAAACCCTAGCCGACTCCCGACACTGTGCAACCACCCAGGGTCCCTCCTGATGTCGGGCGACCATCCCCGACGCCTGCACGTCGAGGTTCGACGGCGGCGTTCGCCGGAGCGCGCGAGCGTACGCGCGCGCGCACGAAGCATGACAGCAGCAGTACTGCGAAAGGGCTACCTTCGCAGCGATTTTTCGTCGCGGATAATGGGTCGTTTCACGAACCGTTCGATCTGGTATGTTCCCACATGACCCTCTCCTAAACCCTTCATTTATTTCGATTTAAGCTCTGTCGTACGCGTCATAAACCGAACCCAAAATTGCCGAAAAACCTGTTTAAAAACAGGACGGAAAACAGTTGAAATAGCCTACTTCGCATTTATTTATCTTCCAAACCATGCATAATTTCGAAAACCTATTAGAAGGAGTTTATTGACAACATGTAGGGATTTGAATCCCTTTTTGCGGAATTTGATTTCATCGACTACGTGCCGAGCAATCGGATTCCGAAGCTTCCCAAAAATCTGTTTTTAAAAATTAGAAAATTGTTCCACACGACATGCGTCACGCCAATCGGGACGACGTGGTCGCGAACCGAAAGCATCGAAAGCTGCGTAATGGCTTCATGGTCGTGTGGGCTTTGACGGAATTCAAATTGGTCGCGTGTGCGCGACGAATTTGATGCGTATCCGTCGAAATTCCCCGTATCGGCCTCTGTGCAAATTTCTCAATTACTTTGTGCACGCTCGTCAGATTGAGACGAAACTTGCGCCAACAGGACCGTATCATTTTTCTGGTCCTGTATGCCAAGTTTGGTCCGATTCTGAGACCGTTGATAAAATCGTCGTTTTGCGGGCCCCACGGTCCCACTCAACGGGCGATTTTGTGCACGGCCCACCGGAATCCAACTTTGGACGTACGGTTGGGTTCGTATCGGAAAACTGGATCCGTAGACATGTAGTTTGACGACTTTAGAGACCGTTGACTCTGGCACGCTTTTCGGTGCAAAACGGGTCCAACGGCGGACATCGTTTTTGCCCGAAATTACCGTTTTGCCCCTGTGTCCAGAATTGGACTTAAGGACAGGCAATCCTAGCTAATTTGACTATTCTGAGATCATTGGTATTGTCTATTTCAGCATCCGGGGACTGTTATACGGGTTTTTGACTATTGTGGCACTTTGAGTAGTTCAGATTGTCGATTTCACCAGCAGAGGACCACAGGCGAGTACAGTTTATTGTCTGCATTTCGATACTGATCTTTACTATATTTTATTGATTAGTCATTGGTTATGTGATTTTTATACTCTATTATAAATTGTTGAGTCGGGAATGAGAAGTACCAAGGATGTGTGATCAGACCGTAGACATTGTAGATATCGTAGACATTGTAGATATCGTAGACATTGTAGATATTATAGACATTGTAGATATCGTAGACATTGTAGATATTGTAGACATTGTAGATATTGTAGACATTGTAGATATTGTAGACATTGTAAATATTGTAGACATTGTAGATATTGTAGACATTGTAGATATTGTAGACATTGTAAATATTGTAGACATTGTAGATATTGTAGACATTGTAGATATTGTAGACATTGTAGACATCGTTACTTTTCTGCAAGTAGATATCGTAGACCGTGCGGTGTAGCACCCCAGACCGATCACATGTCAAAGGTACTTCTAACGGTGGAAAGTATATTGGTCTATTTATTACTATTGATTTTTCTTACGGCTTTACTGTTATTTTCAAAACTCATGATTGATGTCTAACCTTTGTCTTATAGTCATTTTCTTTATTTGAAATTGCATTCGGTGAATTGTTCTCGTTCCATTCCTGACTGGAAACCAACATTTTCAGGTTAGCCGTGGATTCACTTAGCATGGGAGATACGGGGATACTTGCAGCCAGAAGCCTAGAGACTAGCTAGATAGTCGAGTTGTAGTCATTTCATATATGTGCAAGTTTATATTTTCCTGCAAATGTAAAACTTGTGATCATTGTAAATTAAATTAATTATGTGAATGAGCATCTTTGTGATTATGATCTTCATGGCCGTGACAGCGTACTACCGCCGACTCTGCGGCGTAGGCTGGCTTGGACACGTCTCGTATCCGTTTAAAAAAAAAAAACGGGTGCGGGTCGTGACACAATCCTAGCATTCCTCTAGGTGTTCTAAGCGTCATTCCTAATGTTGTCTAATTACCTTAAGTTTCTAATTGCAGGCATGCTTGGTACAATAACGTAACCAAACAATTTAGTCAGGACCTGCATGGGCCACCACTAAAAATATGTTACGACCCGCTACCCAAATTGTTGGGCCAGGCCGAATCATACCCAGCCTACGTTGAGATAAAACGTAGTAAGCTGTTCTAAAGACAACAGGATAAGACTAAATGTGCTAACAGTTCTATAAGTGAAGAAGAATCATAAAGGCTCCAAACACAAAAGTTGTCGTATATAGTAAAATGTCCAAGTACAAGTGAACTGAAATATAAAACTGGATACATGTCCAGTTACAAAATATATAGTCTAATACATGACTACTCTCAAAAGACTAAAAATACAAAAGACAACTAGGCGAGGTTCCCCGCAGGAACATCCTCGTAAGGCAAAGTCGGGTCCTCGGCAGTAACTCCATAATAGGTGTCGCAGAGTAGCTCCTCCTCAGTAAGGATACCTAAAACGTTATCCTATCAGGACGGGAGCAAGTACTGAATCTAGCAAACTAGCATATAAAACATGTAAATGAACATAAGAGGGAATAACTGGAAACATGGCATCACACAATCTATCATGGCAAGGATACATATGTCATAGAGACAGATGTACATGTAGTATTTAAAATTGTAGCAAGTACGTGATCGGTCAATAATGTACAATGTACTGTGGTACATGTAAATAAATGTACATACGTACAAGTCAACAGGCATAGGTGTACATCCGTACAGAAATACGGAATAATGTCCTACGGCAAGGTATGCATATAAAATGCGACCTCGCTCGCTACTATAGGGGGGTCATGATCACGTACTCTACCATCAGTTTCCCCATAACCCATATCCTAAATCATGTGAGAGATACATAAAGACTGTTCTAAGCATGGTAGAAATGGAAAGTACAACATGTAGAGATCTAACTTGCTACCCCAAGGATCGGCATTTAACATGGTGGGGTTTGTAGTTCATTTATGTGACAATATGTAAAGTTTGTAGAAAGTACTTGCCTCTGTCACGCCCCAGAACCAGAATACTGGAGAGCGGGGGAATGACTCAGCCAGCTACGTATTACGGGTAGATGAATACCGTATAATACGATCAATGCTGTCTAACCAAACGAGGGGGTGCATACTACATGAAAGTCTTACTATGGTCACTTCATATCTATTGTCTCAATCATTCGAACAAGGAAACAGAAATAGAGAACATGTAAGATAAAGCAGTAAGGCGTCCCAAACGCTCAGTCAAAATGTTCTTGAGATCTGGCTTTACAAAACATAGCCAGATAATATAGCAAAGTGTACACAATTGTTATCAGCTGCAGTCTGACTTAATTACAACTATGCAAAAGTAAGTACAAGACAATCCGACTAACATGTCGGTGCCAAACGGCTAAGTATAAAGTAAATAGCAAACGAACGGTGAAGTAAGAAATCCACTCGAGTCCTCCTGCGATCATTCCTCTAGTATTGACCATCTTGGAGGTAGAAGTACGCTGAGTCCTCGAAAATCGACTCTAAATCTGGCCATGCAAAACCAGAGAGGTTAGACCTCTAATAGCAAGTACCACAAGGAAGGACGATATGAAGGACTAACCCAGTAAGTAAAAGAATATAATGATAATAGATCTCTGCTTTCCACTAGGATTCACATCACATCACGACACTTCGAACCAACCTCCCAACCAAACAAGGACAGAAGTTGGTCCGTCATGTCCTGACATTCTGATCATCCCAGTTAGGTAACAGAGTAGTACAGTACACAAACAAATCATCTTGAACGGCCAATCAACTACTACGGCTTGCTAATGTGAGTTCCAAGTTATCCTGGAATTATGTAATAAAGATTCCTCAGTTCTTACTATGTGCGAGCAAGGCTAGTCTATCCAGTCAATCAATTGCGCCATGCATGAATTAGACGAGTCCCAGCAGGACGTCCGTCATCAATATACAATATACAATAATAATAAAAGCAGATAATGTTCCCTGCCCGTGTGGCAGATTTACAGTATCTGTGGGAACCAGCCGGCCCGTCGGGTACTACTCGTCCCAAGGGGGCTGCCATGTAAGAACTCGGGAATCTATTCTCTCCAGGCAATCATTATTTTATTTAACTTAATAGTCCCTACGTTGAGTGAAATTCCATGCCGTGGATCATGGTCATTCAAATGAGTACTTTCATACGGGGTACGATATACGCAACTCTACAAGATACTCGTGCGGCTAGGTTGTAGGTCTTACATAGCGTAATGCAACAATCAAATCTAACCACGGAATAATCATGCCTTGACCATAAGGTACACATGCTTCTTTTGTTAGAAAATAATTAAGTAAATAAATAAATAAATAGATTGAAGCCTGCATGTGCATGTATATCAATATTCGGGATCAGCCAGTCGATTACAATAGTTCATGACATGAACGTGTCTCATTCATTCAATTCAATAAGACGACTAGCCAGTCTCTTAGTTCCAACTAGGAACGCATGATTAATTTAGTCAAGACAACCATCGTCATCAATGGTGACAAGGCATGAAAGTCAATTAGCATTAAATGGGGTCGAGTCTATAGCTCTCAAGGTTAAGTTCCAGTCTTACTAGGTATCCATCAATCAATCAAGACACAGGGCACTAATACACAATCATTAACATGCTAAGATTATCAAGTTCATAAAAAGGCGTAAGGATATAATAGGAAAATTATCATGCTACCATTAAATGAATAAATTAGAGAACAAAATAGAAACACCAAAGTCAGAAAGTCACGCCAACAAGTCTATGCTAAGGTCAATAAGTCACGCAAGAAGTCTATGCAAAGACCAACAAGTCATGCAAGAATCGTGCGCGTAAAAAGGGTACGCCAAGTCTAGCCTGAAGGAGTGAGCGTATAAAATGATACACGCTGGCAAGCGTGAGCGTGAAAGGAAATCTATGCACGCATAGTGTGGACGTGATAAATAATACACGCACGCACAGGGTGAGCGTGAAAAATAATACATGCACGCACAGAGTGAGCGTGATAAGAAATCCACGCACGCATACAAAGATGTGTACGTAACTCAAAATTCACGCACACATGTAAAGACATGAGCGTGACTAAAATCCACGCACGCACGTAAGAACGTGAGCGTGACTCAAAATTCACGCAGACACGTATAGACGTGTGCGTGACTAAAAATACACGCTGACACGTAAGAACGTGTGCGTGACTAAAAATACACGCAGACACGTATAGACGTGTGCGTGACTAAAATATACGCTGACACGTAAGAACGTGTGCGTGACTAAAAATACACGTAGACACGTATAGACGTGTGCGTGACTAAAAATACACGCAGACACGTATAGGCGTGTGTGTGACTAAAAATACACGCTGACACGTAAGAACGTGTGCGTGACTGGGCTGATGTTTTATACGAGCACGTAAGAACGTGTGCGTGCAACATCTCCCGAACTCCAAGTCCTATGGAGCCTTCGTTCCAGTGCCAGAAATACACGCTAAGTTGGTGGACCAAAACCCATGAACAGCCGAAATACACAAACTTAGATCTAGAGAAAACAAGCCACAGAAACCAAAAATGTCAAGCACTAAACTCTCTCAGGATCATGAGAGAAAGACAAATGAACCATAAAAATGGTTCTCCAAGTGGAAGCAAGAAGCAAGATGTACTTGCCTACTGCTGCTGCTGGTAGGTGGAGAAGTGGTGTGGAAGAAGAAGAAGAAGTAATGGTGAGAATGAGTAATGAAGAGAGAGAGAAGGAGATGTGGCTTTAAATAGCAAGGGGGTGGTAGGTGGGAGCTATTGGGCCGGGTTTAAGGGGGGCTCATCCAAGGCCAACCCGAAAGCAAGGCAAAGAGGTAAAAAGCAGAACATTAAAATGCAGGAATAAAATTGCAGGGAATAAAACGCAGATAATAAAATTGCAAGAAATTAATTAACATGTAAATTAAAGAGCAGATAATTAATTAACATAAAATTAAAGGAATTTAAATACAGGATAATATATGATAAATACTAAAATAAATATTCATGAGTTGTACATGTATAAAAATACGCATTCTGGGAACGGAGAGTGACATCTCTATCCACCTTAGAAAAATTCCGTCTTCGAAATTTCAAATCCAAGCAGATAGAAATATCGGAGCTAAACTAATACAAGCAATTCTAGTGATCAAGCAATTCTAGTGAGCAAGCAATCATTTTTACCATATCAAAAGCAAGTACTATATATGTAAATCCATCAATCTACGATATCAAGTAGCTCTATCCATAAGACGATAAGTATGAGGAATCAGGACAATCAAGGTATACAGAAAAAGATATGCCTTGTGAGTCAAATAAGTGTGGATACCGTGATCGAATATCATCCTCACGTTCCCACGTTGACTCTCCCAAGGAGTGATGGCCCCAAGCAACACGGACAAGACTAATTGTTCGGTTCTTGAGTATCTTCTCTCTTCGGTCCAAAATGGACACAGGCTGTTCCTCGTAAGACAGGTTGGTACCAACAACCAGCTCAGAGTGATTGAGGACATGACTTGGGTCTGATACATACGTACGTAATTGAGATACATGAAACACGTCATGCACCTCTCGTAACGAAGGTGGGAGGGATAAACGATAAGCAACATCGCCTATCCGATCAAGGATAACAAATGGACCCACGTACCGCGGACTCAATTTCCCGCGAACGCCAAATCTAATGACCCCACGAGTAGGTGAGATCCGCAAGAATACGTGGTCCCCAACAGAGAACTCTAACGGCCTACGATGCTGGTCCGCCCAATGACGATGTCGGTCCTGCGCAACTCGAAGTCGTTCTCTAATTCCCTTAACCACTTCAACCGTCTGAACAATCATTTCTGGGCCTAACATCTTCCTCTCTCTGATATCATCCCATGCAAGCGGTGACCTGCACTTCTTACCATATAGTGCTTCAAATGGCGCCATCTGGATACTGGCTTGGTAACTATTATTGTATGAGAACTCGACTAAGTGCAGGTGACTCTCCCAAGACCCTCCCAAATCTAGAGTGCAAGCTCGCAACATGTCTTCTAAAGTCTGAATCGTTCGTTCTGATTGCCTATCCGTCTGCGGATGGTAGGCCGTGCTAAATCTTAACTTGGTACCCAGACTATGATGTAAGCTCTTCCAGAAATGAAATGTAAAGCGGGTATCTTGATCCGACACAATACTGACAGGGACTCCATGCTGCCTGACTATCTGTTGCATATATAATTCTGCCAACTTTTCTGTAGATTATCCTACTCTGAAAGGAAGAAAGTGTGCTACCTTTGTAAGTCGGTCCACTATCACCCAAATAGCATCTTTACCACTTGGTGATCTCGGTAAACCGGTCACAAAGTCCATTATAATATGCTCACATTTCCATTCCGGAATAGGAAGCGGTTGCAATAACTCAGCTGGCCTCTGCTGTTCTGCCTTCACTTGCTGACATACCAAGCAACGGGAAACAAATCTAGCTATCTTCCTCTTCATCCCGTTCCACCAGAAATGTTGCTTGATATCTTGGTACATCTTGGTCCCTCCTGGGTGAATAGAATACTGAGAACTGTGAGCTTCTGCCATAACCTCCTGTCTGATATCTCCACTAGGCACACATAGACGTGATCCAAACCTAAGTGTACCATCTTCATGAATTCTCATCTCCTTCCTGAGTCCTGACTCACATTCTGTCCTAAGCTTCTGAATCCTTGGGTCCTGTGCCTGAGCTGCCTTGATCCTGCCTACCAAGTCGGATTGAACTTGTAGACTTGCTAGAACTCCAACATCACTAGGAAGTATAACTTCGATGCCCATCCCCTGAAGGTCTTCTAAGATATGCCTCTATGTTGTCAACATAAATGCGCCGCCTCTTCTGCTAAGAGCGTCTGCTACTACATTCGCCTTGCCTGGATGATACTGAAGCTCCACGTCATAATCCTTGATCAACTCCAGCCATCTTCTCTGCCTCATGTTCAGCTCCTTCGGAGTAAAGATGTACTTCAGACTTTTATGGTCCGTGTACATATCCACTCGATCACCATATAAGTAATGCCTCCATAGCTTCAAAGCAAATACTACTGCCGCCAATTCCAAGTCATGAGTTGGATAATTCTTCTCGTGGTCCCGAAGCTGCCTAGATGCATATGCTATCACCTTTCCATGTTGCATAAGGACACATCCAAGTCTTTTACCTGACGTATCACAATATACTGTAAAACCTCCGGGTCCAACTGGCAATGTAAGAATAGGTGCTGATATCAACTCCTGCTTCAAAGTCTCGAATGATGCCTGACATTCTGCCGACCAAACGAATGGCACATCCTTCCGGGTCAAGCGGGTCATGGGTGCTGAAAGCCTTGCAAAGTCTGACACAAACCTTCTGTAATATCCTGCCAATCCCAAGAAGCTCCGTACATCTGCTACGGTCTTGGGTACTGGCCAACTTTCTACTGCTTCTACCTTCTTGGGATCTACTGCTACTCCAGTTCCTGATATGATATGACCCAAAAATAAAATGTGATCCGACCAAAACTCATACTTGCTGAGCTTGGCATACAACTGGTTCTCTCTCAGAACCTGTAATACTTTTCTGAGGTGGTCTTCATGCTCCTCTTCACTAGCAGAGTATACGAGAATGTCGTCAAGAAACACAACGACGAACTGGTCTAAGTATGGCATAAAGATGCGGTTCATCAAATCCATGAATATCGCTGGAGCATTGGTCAAACCAAACGGCATTACTAAGAATTCGTAATGCCCATACTTCGACCTAAATGCTGTCTTGTGAATATCTTCCTTCCGAACCCTCATCTGATGATACCCTGAACGAAGATCTATCTTGGAGAAAACTCTAGCCTTGCTCAACTGATCAAATAGGTCGTCGATCCTGGGTAATGGGTACTTGTTCTTCACTGTTGCCGCGTTAAGCTTCCTGTAGTCAATGCACAATCTAGATGACCCATCCTTCTTCCCCACAAGTACCACTGGTGCTGCCCATGGTGACATGCTAGCTCGGATGAACTTCTTCTCCTTCAGTTCCTCTATGTGCTGATATACCTTGGCCTGCTCTGAATCCGCCATTCTGTAAACCCGATCTGATATCGGTTTAGTTCCTGGTGCCAGTTCTATACTGAACTCAATATCTCTAACTGGTGGTAGACCTGGAAGTTCTTCGGAAAATACGTCCAGAAATTCTTTAACTACCTTCGGAATCTGAACTTCTTCCATTACCGCCTCTGATCTGACTAAGGTGAACCTCTTCATGCCTGGAATATCAAAAGATACAATCCCTCTACGATAATCTATTGTCGCATGACTGTCTTTCAGCCAGTCCATGCCTAAGATAACGTCAAAATTTCTAACAGGAAATTCTATCAACCGGGCAGGTAAGGAATGCCCGCAAACTACAACGCTATATGCTAAAATAACTCTACTAACTCCTACGAGCCCATTACCAGTGAGTATATTCAACCTCCCTGGCAATGCCTCGAACTCCATTCCTACTCGTGTCGTAAATTGTGCAGATATAAATGAATGGGATGCTCCCGAATCAAACAATGCTACTGCGGGATATGAGGCGACGAGAATGTTACCTGCCACAACATCTCATGATGCCAATGCCTCTTCTAAGGACAGAGTAAATGCCTGCCCTCGACCTCCTTGCTGGTTTCCATGCTGCGGCCTAGCCTGATGTTGCTGCTGGCCCCTTCCTTGATGATGCTGGGGTGGTCTATACTGGTGTTGCTGCATCGGCGGTCCCTACTGCCGAAACATCTGAGCCTGCGGTACTAATGGACGCTGTGCCAACGGCCTTACTGCTATCGCTGGCCCTCGGTACTGGCCTGCCCCTGGTGCTGGCAGAGCAAGAAACTGCTGTCCTGGTCCTCCGGACCTCGAATTTATGGGACATGTGGTAACCCGATGATCTGGATTTCCACATATCAGACACAGTCCATTCAATGTCCGACATACATCTCTAGTGTGTCCCATCTTCCCACAATAAGTGCAGCCCGTCGGGGGTTGCTAGTTCTTCCTCTGTTGCTGTTGCTGCTGCTGCCTGGGTGGTGCTGGTCCTCGTATCGCCACATCGTGGATACGAATGCCAGTGGATGGTGCTGTTGTTCGGGGCGCTGCTCCCCCTCCTCCTTCAATCTGACTGTGGGATCTCTTCTGACCCCCAGTCCTTGTCGCAAGCCTCTGAATGGTGATCTCATGCCTTCGAGTCGCTGTCAATACTTCGTCAAAAGTTTGGTAATTGTGCCCCTCTATCAATTGCAAGAGTTCAAGATGAAACCCTTGCTGAAACCTCATAGCCCTCTGGCTCTCTGTTGCTACCATCTCTGGGGCGAATCTACTCAATCTGCAGAACTTCGCTGCATAAGCATCTACAGTCTTGCCGGCCTGCCTGAGGTTGATAAACTTCTGTTGTAGCTCAAACTGCGCCACAACTCCATAATACTTCGTCTTGAACCTGGCAGTGAAATCGTCCCAAGCCACAGGACGTCTGATGCCCACTTCCTCTGATTCCCACCAATCACGTGCGAGATCCTGAAGTAACAACTTCACTAGATCCACACGTTCTTCTGTCGGTACCTTAGCTGCTGTCAGAATAGCCTCCATATCCTTAAGCCATGCATCTGCTGAGATGGCATCCTCCGTGCCCTCGAAACGGCGGGGGTTGTATTTGCAAAACCTGGCTGATGCTCCTGAATCAGCCCTCACTCCTCTTTCCAAAGCCGTCTACAATCCTTGGTTGAGCAACACATTCTGCTCTTGTAGCTGAGTGTGCATGCGCTGCTGGGCCAACATCTGATGTTGCTGAGTAGCCATCATTCCTCTCATGATCTCCAGAAGGGCTGGTGTGTCCACTTCCACAGGGGTAGGTGGAACTATGGGTGGTGTTGGAACTTCCGGATACTGCGGTCCAACTGCTGGTTCTACTATCACTTCTTCCTGGATAGTCTCCTGAGGTGAGACTGGCCCTTGTTGCTGACCAACCTGGTCAGGTTGCCCATGTTGCCCTTGTTGTTGCTGTCCAGCTCTGATCGATACGGATGAAGTGCCCCTAAGAAAAGGGACAAGAGAACAATCAAACAACCGGACATGAAGGATCAATGAAGTCAAAGGATACCGAAATGTCAAGCAAGGGTTGAGAACAACGAATCATGAGATCAAGGGGGGACACGTGTGATTGAGACATCCTATAAATCAAAACACCCCACAAGTCTGAAATCAGACCTGCATGGGCCACCACTAAAATCTTGTCACGCCCCAGAACCAGAATACTGGAGAGCGAGGGAATGACTCAGCCAGCTACGTATTACGGGTAGATGAATACCGTATAATACGATCAATGCTGTCTAACCAGACGAGGGGGGTACATACTACATGAAAGTCTTACTATGGTCACTTTACATCTATTGTCTCAATCATTCGAACAAGGAAACAGAAATAGAGAACATGTAAGATAAAGCAGTAAGGCGTCCCAAACGCTCAGTCAAAATGTTCTTGAGATCTGGCTTTACAAAACATAGCCAGATGATATAGCAAAGTGTACACAATTGTTATCAGCTGCAGTCTGACTTAATTACAACTATGCAAAAGTAAGTACAAGACAATTCGACTAACATGTCGGTGCCAAACGGCTAAGTATAAAGTAAATAGCAAACGAGCGGTGAAGTAAGGAACCCACTCGAGTCCTCCTGCGATCATTCCTCTAGTATTGACCATCTTGGAGGTAGAAGTACGCTGAGTCCTCAGAAACCGGCTCTAAATCTGGCCATGCAAAACCAGAGAGGTTAGACCTCTAATAGCAAGTACCACAAGGAAGGACGATATGAAGGACTAACCCAGTAAGTAAAAGAATATAATGATAATAGATCTCTGCTTTCCACTAGGATTCACATCACATCATGACACTTCGAACCAACCTCCCAACCAAATAATGACAAAAGTTGGCCCGTCATGTCCTGACATTCTGATCATCCCAGTTAGGTAACAGAGTAGTGCAGTACACAAACAAATCATCTTGAACGGCCAATCAACTACTACGGCTTGCTAATGTGAGTTCCAAGTTATCCTGGAATTATGCAATAAAGATTCCTCAGTTCTTACTATGTGCGAGCAAGGCTAGTCTATCCAGTCAATCAATTGCGCCATGCATGAATTAGACGAGTCCCAGCAGGACGCCCATCATCAATATACAATATACAATAATAATAAAAGCAGATATTGTTCCCTGCCCATGTGGCAGATTTACAGTATCTGTGGGAACCAGCCGGCCCGTCGGGTACTACTCGTCCCAAGGGGGCTGCCATGTAAGAACTCGGGAATCCATTCTCTCCATGCAATCATTATTTTATTTAACTTAATAGTCCCTACGTTGAGTGAAATTCCATGCCGTGGATGATGGTCATTCAAATGAGTACTTTCGTACGGGGTACGATATGCGCAACTCAACAACGATACCCGTACGGCTAGGTTGTAGGTCTTACATAGCGTAATACAACAATCAAATCTAACCACAGAATAATCATACCTTGACCATAAGGTACACATGCTTCTTTTGTTAGAAAATAATTAAGTAAATAAATAAATAAATAGATTGAAGCCTGCATGTGCATGTATGTCAATATTCGGGATCAGGCAGTCGATTACAATAGTTCATGACATGAACGTGTCTCATTCATTCAATTCAATAAGACGACTAGCCAGTCTCTGTCACGCCCCAGAACCAGAATACTGGAGAGCGGGGGCAGACATAGCCAGCTACGTATAATAAAATGGAATCCATCTCACCATACGGTCACGGCTGTCTAGATATGTGAGGGTTTATCTACAAGCCATCAGTCTCTTAAGGTCATAAATTATTCTATTGTCTCAATCTCAACCAATTAACAATAATCATAAGATATCAGATCACCAAATATACAATTGTAAGGCGTCCCAAACATTACATATCCAGATGATCATGAAGCTAGTCGTACAAAATGTAAGGACTAGCAAGAGTTAAGTCATACATGATCAACCTCGAGTTGCCAATCATGCTTACAGCCCGTAGGCAGACAGTAAATAAAGTTACAAACGAGCTAACACTTGCTCGGCGGCTAAACGCCTCAAAAGAATATTTTTACAAGGGAGTGGAAGAGCAAAATAAAACCCACTCGTTGCCCTGGTTACGCCTGGTGGTCACCATCGGGCTGGAAGACAGGTAGATCTTTTGCTGCTGCTTTGGTATCTGGCCATACAAAACCAGCTGGGTCAGACCCCAGAAAGAGCAAGTGCCACAAAGGAGGCCACAAAATAAGAACAAAAGCCAGCAAATTAGCACAATAATATAATTACATAATAAAAGGCAGTAGTTTAAGAAAAGCATGATGGGTAATTATAAAAGACAATCTTGCATAGAATCACTAAAAGACAGGACATATGGAAAAGCATGACAGGATGATATACGATGAGATGACCATGAGACTATTCAGATAGCTATGTTACAACCCGTAAACCAAACAAGGACCGGGGTTGTAACCCTTCGTCTGAACGGAACTTGGTTTCTCTCACCATTTATCGACAAGATAAATATAAGAAATCAGGTCAAGTAACAATCTGGAGTGACAATCATTATAGTGACAATCTGGAGTGACAATCCTTCAATCATTCTGGTACAATCTTACAATCAATCAATTCTAGACAATACTATACTGGACTAGACTCCATCCAAGTAATCACAGCCAATCATTGCCTACGGCTTTCTACATTAACTAACTAGGGTTATCACAATCCTAGTTACTAGCAAGATGCAATGAGATGCTCCAAGTAGTCACAGGCCCTGCAGCTATCCAGGTTATCCAGGCAATCATTATAGTGACAATCTGGAGAGTACAATGCATTATAGTGACAATAGAGTTCAATCATTTAAGTGACAATGGTGGGTGTCCCACATAACAGTGGGATGGAAATGTGCCCTACTCGTCGGTAGGCTACAAGTCCAATCATTTGCGGCCGGGATAATGGGATCGCCTGTAACTGGGGAACATCTCTCCATGACTAGTAAATTATACTAATCATTAACCTTAGTCCAATTCAGTAGGTACTCCTGACCGTGGTACTCAGGAGTCCCCTCCTAGACATGATGTAAGACATGACTGGAATTTTTGTACAAGCACAATCGCCCACGGTGTCAGGATTAATTACACAGGTCATGTCATGTCAGGTAGCCGTCGCAACAGCTATTCAAGATATATCAGGTCAGGTTATCATATCAAGTGTACTAGTCAGGAGTGCGCCACGACGGGCCACTTATCAGGTCATGCTCAATTATCAATTCCAAACATATCAAGTAAATTCGTGATTATCAAGTTCAGGACAAAAGGCGTAAGGATATAAATGGACGTAAAAATATCTAATAAAATATAAATATACAGGGCTATAGAAGAGCCAAGCTTAAAGAATTAAGACCAAAACTCCAAGAGCCAATGGGTCAAGCAAGGGGTTCAGGGTGCAGCGTACGCACAAGGGCACGCACAGCGTACGCACGAAAGCACGCACGCAGGAGAGCTAAAGTACGAAAAAAGTCACGCACGCTCAAGGGGTGCAGCGTACGCGAAAAGTCACGCACGCTCAAGGGGAGCAGCGTACGCGAAAAGTCACGCACGCTCAAAGGGAGCAGCGTACGCGAAAAGTCACGCACGCTCAAGGGGAGCAGCGTACGCGAAAAGTCACGCACGCTCAAGGGGAGCAGCGTACGCGAAAAGTCACGTACGCTCAAGGGGAGCAGCGTACGCGAAAAGTCACGCACGCTCAAGGGGAGCAGCGTACGCAAAAAGTCACGCACGCTCAAGGGGACACGCTTCCAACAGGAAGCGTACCCAAGTCTGCGTACGCTGCGCTAAAGAGCACGTGCAGCTCAGTGTGCGTAAGCTAATCAGCTCTGCACACTGCTCACTGTCTTCTCCAAACAGCAAGAATACCATGGTTGAACTCAAGGCTACACAGCATCATAACTTGGCCATCCGAACTCCAAATTCGGATTTCCAAAGTTCAAACTTGGGTGAAACTGAATGCTCTTCCACATGGAAACATCAAAATTCCATAAAATCCAACTTAAATAGATCAAAACCATGCAAAATCCAAAATAGGAAAATTTAGATCTAGAATAATGGAGACTCCAAATCACAAAGTACCAAGTTCTAATGTTGATCACCATATCCTAATCTAGCAAATGGACAAATAAAAGAGGGTTCTCATGTAGTGGCAAGATGCACTTGCCTAGGGTTGGGAGAGTTGTGTAGAGGAAGGAGAAGAAGAAGAAGAAGAAGGAAATAAATGGTGGTCATGAGGAGAGAGAAAATGTTGGTGGAGTTTTAAAGAGGGTGGGATGTGGTGTGTTGAGGGTGTAGCATATGCTAAAGTGATCCAATACATAATAAACCAAACCAAACCAAACCAAACCATCCCAATTAAAACCGAGCCATGCCAAAACCCAAAATACGAGAAATATTGAAATTCCACAAGTTGAGAAAAATAAAAATACATGCCAAAATCCAGATACGAGTATAAATACGAAATACGGGAAATACGGAAAATGAGGGTGACAGTCTCTTAGTTCCAACTAGGAACGCATGATTAATTTAGTCAAGACAACCATCGCCATCAATGGTGACAAGGCATGAAAGTCAATTAGCATTAAATGGGGTCGAGTCTATAGCTCTAAAGGTTAAGTTCCAGTCTTACTAGGTATCCATCAATCAATCAAGACACAGGGCACTAATACACAATCATTAACATGCTAAGATTATCAAGTTCATAAAAAGGCGTAAGGATATAATAGGAAAATTATCATGCTACCATTAAATGAATAAATTAGAGAACAAAATAGAAACACCAAAGTCAGGAAGTCACGCCAACAAGTCTATGCTAAGGTCAATAAGTCACGCAAGAAGTCTATGCTAAGACCAACAAGTCACGCAAGAATCGTGCGCGTAAAAAGGGTACGCCAAGTCTAGCCTGAAGGAGTGAGCGTATAAAATGATACACGCTGGCAAGCGTGAGCGTGAAAGGAAATCTACGCACGCATAGTGTGGACGTGATAAATAATACACGCATGCACAGGATGAGCGTAAAAAATAATACACGCACGCACAGAGTGAGCGTGATAAGAAATCCACGCACGCATACAAAGATGTGTGCGTAACTCAAAATTCACGCACACATGTAAAGACATGAGCGTGACTAAAATCTACGCACGCACGTAAGAACGTGAGCGTGACTCAAAATTCACGCAGACACGTATAGACGTGTGCGTGACTAAAAATACACGCTGACACGTAAGAACGTGTACGTGACTAAAAATACACGCAGACACGTATAGACGTGTACGTGACTAAAAATTCACGTAGACACGTATAGACGTGTGCGTGACTAAAAATACACGCTGACACGTAAGAACGTGTACGTGACTAAAAATACACGCAGACACGTATAGACGTGTACGTGACTAAAAATACACGCTGACACGTAAGAACGTGTGCGTGACTAAAAATATACGCAGACACGTATAGACATGTGCGTGACTAAAAATACACGCAGACACGTATAGACGCGTGCGTGACTAAAAATACACGCTGACACGTAAGAACGTGTGCGTGACTGGGGTGATGTTTTACGCGAGCACGTAAGAACGTGTGCGTGCAACATCTCCCGAACTCCAAGTCCTATGGAGCCTTCGTTCCAGTGCCAGAAATACACGCTAAGTTGGTGGACCAAAACCCATGAACAGCCAAAATACACAGACTTAGATCTGGAAAAAACAAGCCACAGAAACCAAAAATGCCAAGCACTAAACTCTCTCAGGATCATGAGAGGAAAACAAATGAACCATAAAAATGGTTCTCCAAGTGGAAGCAAGAAGCAAGATGTACTTGCCTACTGCTGCTGCTGGTAGGTGGAGAAGTGGTGTGGAAGAAGAAGAAGAAGTAATGGTGAGAATGAGTAATGAAGAGAGAGAGAGAAGGAGATGTGGCTTTAAATAGCAAGGGGGTGGTAGGTGGGAGCTATTGGGCCGGGTTTAAGGGGGGCTCATCCAAGGCCAACCCGAAAGCAAGGCAAAGAGGTAAAAAGCAGAAAATTAAAATACAGGAATAAAATTGCAGGGAATAAAACGCAGATAATAAAATTGCAAGAAATTAATTAACATGTAAATTAAAGAGCAGATAATTAATTAACATAAAATTAAAGGAATTTAAATACAGGATAATACATGATAAATACTAAAATAAATATTCATGAGTTGTACATGTATAAAAATACGCATTCTGGAAACGGGGAGTGACAGCCTCTTAGCAAAGCAAAGCAAAACAAGCTGCGATAAAAGTGCTATGGATATCCCGGTAACTCGTCACTATAGAAATAAATGCAATAACTTAGCTTTTACACTAAGCTAAAATACTAGGACACTAATTGGTGAAACACGACTGTGACTGGGCACCTAGCCAAAATGATGACTTTGGCATAGGAGACCAATGTGGGATGACACACTACTTTAACTAACTTTCTAGGATCTTTACACTAGTGAGGGGTGGGGTTCAACACGGCTAAAACTCCAAATAACACAAAAAGCTACAAGTCGTAATTAATCAATAAATAAATCAAATGATCATTGTTTTCTAACAATTTTAGAGATAGTCAAAAAGCCTAGTTTTTCTTAAAGTAAAGTATCAAAGTGATCCTTGTTAATCATAAAAATTTATTATAATTTTTTTCTGGAATTTATTTACCAGTACAAATATTTTATAAAAATCAGTTTTCCTACGTATACAGAAAATGAGTTTTGGTTTCATATGCCAAACTAGTGGCAAAACAGTAAATTAAATACTACAAAAATTATACTAAATTAGCTAACTTAACATAGTATCTAAATACTATTTTTCCATAATTTTAACAGTACTTTAAGTATTTTTAGAAAATCAAAAACAGTACTACACACAATTGAAATTAAATAATTAATTATCTGCGTATTTTGTCCATGTATATAATTTGAACCAAAGTTCAAATACAGGACCCAAGGCCATGAATCAAGTCCAATATGACTTGTACAGGTCTTGAATGTGTAAAACACATTTGGGCCCAAATACCCATGCTAGGCTTGGACACCAAATGGTTGCAGTAATTTAAATATACTAAAAATACAATTTGGTAATAGTGCAAAATAAATATTGTTATTTTAATAAGGTAAAATTATGTATAGTGAATATATACATACATATGTAAAATGTACATATATCTATGTATAAGAAAAATACTTAATTTATATATATATATATATATATATATATATATATATATATATATATATATATATATATATATATATATATAAGAAAACACTTAATAATAAAAATAATATATATATACACATGAAAATATATACATATATATATATATAAAATTTACTAACTATAAAATATATATATACATATATATAAAATACTGTCAAAAATAGTATATACATATATATATATATATATATATATATATATATATATATATAAATATACATATATATAAATATATATATATATATATATATATATATATATATATATATATATATATATATATATATATATACATATATATATAAAAATATATATATAAAACTGAAAAAGAAAAAGAAAAGAAACAGAAAAAAGAAAACAGAAAGGAAGAGGGGGCTCGAACCCGAGCGTGCAGGGGGGGGGGTTTAACATGGGTCGGGCTGGCCAGGGGGTCAGCCCATCAGTTGTGTTAGGGGTTAGGTTTAGTTTAGTTTTATTTCTGTTTAGGTTAGATTATATAAAAAAAAAAATCGGTCCTGTGTCCAGACAGTTAAGGACACAGGTAACAACGTGTCCGTGCTATGCACGACACGTACGAATGCTAAGACGCGTGTCCAAGCACAGCGTTAAGCTCGTCGTGTCCTGGCGAGTCTTGTGCGTGAAAACGAGACACGTACGACACGATTCGGGTCCCGTTACTCACGTGTCCGACTTGCTGGGGGTGTTTCGAAGAGGTTGGACGGCGGCGTAGGCGTTGTGGGGTGGCGCTCCGGTGGCGCTGGGCGTGGCTCAGCGCGGCGCGTCTGATGGTGGTGGTTGCGGGCGGTGGTGCTCGTCGGTGGGGCTGGGCGGAGTAGATGATCGGAGTTAGGGTTACGGTTAGGGTTTTTGGGGAAGAACGGTGGTGGCTGGGTGGTCGTGGGGCGTTGTGGTGGTCGTGGCTAGGTCGGGGGCTGCGGGGGTTTAAATAGAGGTTCAAAGTCGGTCGGGGCAGCCGAAAATGGCGGAGGCTGCCCGTCGGCGTGGTAGTCGTCGGTCGGGGGTGGGTGAGCCCGATCGTGGGGGGGGTAGTTTAGGGTTTGTGTTTAGGCTCCTATAGTTTAGAAAATTGCACAAAAGTCCTAGCAATAGTCAAATGCAAATAATCATTTGCATTCAGTAGTTTAAAATATTGAAGAAATTGCAAATTGATATTAAATCAATTCTAAAAATTACAAAATGATATTAAAACAATCTAATTAATTACAAAAGTTAACTAAAACTTTTTAGAAAATTTATAAATTAATATTTTAATATATAAAACTCATTTAAAAATTATAGAAAAATTCCTAAAAATCCTAATAATTATTTTAAGGCTAAAATTAACATTAAAAATTAATTAGCACTAATTTAACTAAAATTTGAAAAACAGGGGCTTATAGATTCACTTTCATCCGAAGTGAATGGAAGTTCATCAACAATAATATATTTAGTAAATTCAGTTTTATGACGGACAGCTGAATAGAAAAACTTACCAACCGAAGAAACAGTAGTGCCTCCAAAACTTATCTGAGTTTGGGTCGCTGGAATTGAACTTGAGCCGTAGCAAGTATCGTAGTGTCTTGAGAGTGTGCCCGTGCCACCTCCCCTCTTCCATTTGTATATACGGGAACATTTCTTGCATTGGACCCCGTACGGAATTGGTTCACCTTTTTGATCTAAAACAAGTGAGCCATCAGGTTTAGTTTCATTAAGAAGAATAAAAAATTCCCAAACTTTTGCTTTTTGCTTTCTTTTTACAACATTTGGTACATTCCTACCAATTTCAGGAGGAGAACCAACTAAATCGTCAGGAATAAGATTTTTCTCAAAAAAAGTATTGTAAATTTTAAAAGCATCATTAGCTTGGTTTGAACCTTGTCCGGCCATTTTAAAAAGACAAATAAAAATAGAGAAAGAATTATAAAGATGGAGGATACCGGAAAAAATTAATAAAAAACTATTTTTTTGCAAAAAACTAGAGAGATGTGTGAAACCCGCTTTCTGGTTTTTAGACTAATTATTGGATATTTAGATTAATTAGGATTATTAGTTTGGTTTGGGGTTATTATTATTATTATTGTTATTATTATTGTTATTATTTAAGTCGGATCAGAAAAATATTATTTTTAAATTAATTATTGGATTTTGTTTGTGGCATGTCCCGATCCCGTGTCCGGGGTCCGATCCCGAGTCCAGACACCAGACCCCGTTTTTCGAACCTGACTTGGGTTTCGACCCGAAATCTTATGAAATCCATTAATGGATTTCTTATATATATATATATATATATATATATATATATATATATATATATATATATATATATATATATATATATATAAAATATATATATATATATATATATATATATATATATATATATATATATACCCTTTTATTAAAAAAAAGAGAGAGAAAAAAAAACTATTTCCTACCAACTACCCAACCCCTCACAGCCACTCTCCCTCTCCCTCACATTTCTCTTTCACTCACCCAACCCCTCACAGCCACTCACCCGACCCCCTTACTTCTCCCCACGTTCTCCTATAACCCCTCCTCTCCACACTACTTCCCCATCTTCCTCTCACATAACTCTCTTCATAAAACCACTTCTCATCATTTTCCTCCTTCACAAAACCCTCCTCTTCCCATCTCTTCCCCCAAGCTCCGCCGACCCGTTCCCGTCTCTGGCGGCCGCGCTACCCTCCCGCGATTGCCCCCAGCCGCGTCCAGCGCCGCGCCAGCCCGCGGCTCCGCCTCCCGCGCGCGACCTAGGCCGCGACTCCCCGGCCGAACCCCTCGGCTGCTCCCCGATCCGACAGTGCCTCCTCGCCCAGCTTCCCGTGTTTCCGCGGGTCCCCGATCTCCAGATCCGCTGTCCGGTTCATCCCCGTGCTTCCCGCGGTCCCGGTTTCCGCTGTCCCAGGCAATTTTTTGCTGCCCGCGTATTTTCTTTCTCCCATTTTCATCTGAGAGCTCTAGCCGAGCAACCCCAGGTATAATTTCGCGTTTTCGTTTCCGTTTGTGTAGTCGATGATAAGAATTGGTCCACAATCCCGCAACTGGGATCGATTTTGAGGATTACGGTAGTGATTCCGATCCTTCGGAATACCTGGACTTTCCTTCGGAAAAGTTCTGTAGATTTTCTCTTTTGATTTCTATTGGTTTTCTTGGAATTTTTGGGTTAAATTCGGATATTTCCGAATCTATACTGGTTCTGTGACTTTTCGGAGATTTTCCGAACTTCGTTTCGGAATGTTCTGTGGTTTTGTTGGCTTAGCCTATGTCGGGAACTGGTTATGAGTTTTGGTGGAATTAATTTGTGTTTTCCCTGGTTTGGGATAAGTATTGGGTGTTTTGGCACATTTTCCCAGTTTTGGGTTATCCCGAATATAGAGGAAATGCTGCCCAAATTTTTATAAAACTTTTATAAATGAGTTTTAAATTGGTTTTCGGAAATATTTATTTAAATGAATTTTTTGGGCGACGACCATACCGGTCTATGGGCCCTAGCGAAATGCAAACGAAACCGGTTTTACCCGGACGTTGAGGCATTAGCTAACTGTGACGATTGGACCAAGTCTGAGACTCCTAATATTTAATTAAATTTATTTTTAGTTTTGTTTTTGATATTTAAAATACGGAACATTAGTCAGAGCTAACTAATTTTCTCTTATTTTATTTATGTAAAGTTTGTAAGGGCATAAGCCCATATTCCTATTTTGTCAGATGTGCCCCTATATTGCGTAGTCTAGGTTTTTCATTTATTTTCTTGGTTGATTTTTCCTTTATTTTCTGGTTGATTTTATTCTTCGTAATTAGGCGCTTAGTTACAATATGGCTAATAAATATTTTGTATAAATTAATAAGGATTTTTCACGATATAATAATTTGAATAAAATATTGGTAGTTGACAAAACCCACGTTTTATCATTGAAAGAAAATGTAGTTTTATACGTATAATATTAAAAATACAAAGTTTTACGAATTAACCGGTAACGACAAATTTTCCAAATCAACCAGGAACTGGCTATCAAACTAAATGAGAACCAACGTAGTACGCGTCGTAAACCGTTAGCAGTAAATTAAATAAACAAACTTAAAATCTGACTAGGACCTGCTACTAGAGATTGCAACTAGCACACCTAGTTTGGTTTCACAATTGTTCTAAGTCAAGTTCTCCAACTGTAGGATCTCGGAGACGAACCTAGCATCTTCTCGGAACCAATACCGTTTTCAGTCATAAACAAAGGCAAGTACATTTTGTGTTATTTTACAATTATTTAATAATCATTTTATTGCAAGTTTAAACCACGATGCAACACGGAACTCTCTCTGAGAGCATTGACTGATTGACTGTTGGGTACTGGGGGAGTAGTGTAATAAGTATGACCACATCCAAAGTAGTATAATGACTGTATTAGCTTACCCCTCATACACACGGGGATAAGTCATATCGTATCAATAGGATACAACTGTACAACCCAATCCGGTCATATTCATTGCCTATTCACATCACAATATTTTAACTGCTGGAGAACTGTTTATTTCAAATTGTTTAAAAGTGCATAACTCTATTATTATTTTAATTGTTGGATTATCATGAATTATACTTTGCTCGCTCCTGACTGGAGATAACATTTTTAGGAGATTTTGAGGATGCTGAGCTGTTATACAACAGCTATTATGACTCAGTTCTGTACCCTGTGGTATTGCCAGAGTCCCCATTGGAGGACACAGGACCTGAGGCCGACGAGCCGAACACTTAGCTAGATTTTTTTGTTTCCAGATTTGTTGTTTTAGAATTTTGTTAATTTGAATTCAGCATTCTTTTCAGTTCTTTTACTTTCCAGCTGTATTATTCAAAGGTTAAATAAAGTTTTAAATTCCCGAATATTCAGTTGTGACAAATGTATATATGTTGTTGTGTTTACCTGCTGATGGAACAGCTTGCTGCCGCCGTCTCACAACGGTGCAGGCTGGGCATGATCCGGTTCGACCCAATTATTTGGGATCGGGTCGTGACATATTTTTAGTGGTGGCCCATGCAGGTCCGTGAAACAACAACTTAGGAAAACATACTTAGAAACAATTAGAACACTAGAACTTTGATTTGTCACAACATAGGTCCGAATTATATACATAAATATTTTTGTTTGACTATAGACTGGTAGGATACTTTACTTATGTTTGTAACCTAAACCTTCCAGAGTATGGCTAAAGGGAATACAACCTGACTTAGGCCCATTGGACAGCACCAGCAGACCTTGTCTTCTATGTATGACACAAGAAACCATGACGAGAATCGTAGTAGTAGATTGAGCAACGGAAGACTGCTCTAACCAGACCAGGACCATAAGAGCTAATGATACCTAGAATTATTGATTAGCACTAGATGATACCCTACCGAACCATAACATGTTACCCTGATTACACTATTTTTGCCAATATCTTTCCCAAAGCCATGTCTCCCCCCTACGATACTGTCACTCCCCGTTCCCGGAATGCGTATTTTTATACGTATACCGTTTGCCCGAATTTATTTAGTATCTGTCATGCATTTATTTTATATTTAATTCTTTTAATTTCATGCTAATTATTTCTCTGTATTTTATTTTCTGCTTTTTCTTGGCTCTTGATTCATTTCGGTTCATGGTGAGCCAACTTGGTTTGGCTTTACATGGAAATGAATGGGTGGCTAGGATTTGATGGAGTAGGATGGATGGTGGAGATGCACTTGACCTTGATATAAAACTTCTTCTTTCATTCTCTCTCTTCATTCATTCACATTTACTCCTCCACCAAACCCTAACCCACCTGTGAGAGGCAAGTACATCTTGCACACCATGAGGGATTTCATGCATCCCTATTTATTTTTAGTCTATGTTGTTCATCTTCTCTTCCTCTACAAGTTTAGGTCTTGAAGTTCTTGATTTCCATGGATGGTTGGGTGTAGATCTAAGTTTCAAGTTTTGGTTTTCATATGGATTTTATAGTTTTGATCTATCAAACTTTGTTGTTTTCAAAAATAAGTGGTTCTATGTTGTAGAGAATTTAATTCTACCAAAGTTTGGCTTTTGAAAAGTTAGATTCCGATTTATTTTGAGAAAGTTATGGCCAAAACAATTTTGGTCAAACTTATATGTTCATCTGCAGCATGAGGCACATGTCGCAGTAGAGCCGCATAGATGTCGCGGTTGGGCCGCATGAGACACATGTCGCAGTAGAGCCGCATAGATGTCGCGGTTGGGCCGCATGAGGCCGCATGTCACAGTAGAGCCGCATAGATGTCGCGGTTGGGCCGCATGAGGCACATGTCGCAGTAGAACCGCATAGATATCGCGATTGGGCCGCATGAGGCCGCATGTCGCAGTAGAGCCGTATAGATATCGCGGTTGGGCCGCATGAGGCCGCATGTCGCAGTAGAGCCGCATAGATATCGCGGTTGGGCCGCATGAGGCACATGTCGCAGTTGAGCCGCATAGATGTCGCGGTTGGGCCGCATAGGCCACATGTCGCAGTTGAGCCGCATAGATGTCGCGGTTGGGCCGCATAGGCCGCTTGTCGCAGTTGGTCCATATGCATGTCGCAGAATAGGCCGCATATGCCTATTTTGGTTGTTTCTGACTGTTATATGTCCTATTTTGACTGAATTATGGCTAGAATTTCTTTCAACTCCCAACATGAAAGTTGTAGATCTTTTTCTTGGCTTCAAGAATGTGTTACCAACTATTTTATGCTAGTTATAGACTCGACCATGCTTAATACTAATTTGAATTTCATGCCTTGCCACGAATTGACCCCGACTGTTACTTTGACTAATAATTGATCATGCGTTCCTAGTTGGAACTAAGAGACTGGCTAGTCGTCTTATTGAATTGAATGAATGAGACACGTTCATATTAATTATGAACTATTGTAATCGACTGACTGATCCCGAATATTGACATACAGGCACATGCAGGCTTCAATTTATTTATTTATTTATTTATTTATTTATTTTACAAAAGCAGCATGTGTACTTTATGGTCAAGGCATGATTAGTCCGTGGTTAGTTCTGATTGTTGCATTACGCTATGTAAGACCTACAACCTAACCGCACTGGTATCGTTGTAGAGTTGTGCATATCGTACCCCGTACGAAAGTACTCATTTGAATGACCATGACCCACGGCATGGGATTTCACTTAACGTAGAGGCTATTAAGTTAAATAAAATAATGATTGCATGGAGAGAATGGATTCTCGAGTTCTTATATGGCAGCCCTCTTGGGACTAGTAGTGCCCGACAGGCCGGCTGGTCCCCACAGATACTGCAAATCTGCCACACGGACAGGGAGCGGTATCTGGTTATATTATCTATTGTATATTGTATATTGATGACGGGCGTCCTGCTGGGACTCGTCTAATTCATGATTGGCGCAATTGATTGACTGGATAAACTAGCCTTGCTTGCACATAGTAAGAACTGAGGAATCTCTATTACATAATTCCAGGATAACTTGGAACTCACAGTAGCAAGCCGTAGTAGTTGAATGGCCGTTTAAATTAATTTATTTGTGTACTGTATGTCCTCTGTTATCTAACTGAGATGATCAGAATGTCAGGACATGACGTGCCAACTTCTGTCCTTGTTTGGTTGGGAGGTTGGTTCGAAGTGTCGTGATACTATGTGAATCCCAGTAGAAAGCGGAGATCTATTTATCATATTTTCTCATTACTGGTTTTAATCCCTCATATCGTGCTTCCTTGCGGTACTTGCTGTTAGATGTCTAACCTCTCTGGTTTTGCATGGCCAGATTTAGAGCCGGTCCCCGAGGATCCAGCTTACTTCTACCTCTACGATGGTCAACACTAGAGGGATGATCGCAGGAGGGCTCGAGTGGGTTTTCTTACTTCCCCGCTCGTTTTGTTAAATACTTTATACTTTGCCGTTTGGCACCGATATGTTAGTCGGATTGTCTTGTACCTACTTTTGCATAATTGTAACTAAGTCAGGCTGCAGTTGATAACAATTGTGTATACTGACTGTTAGTAAAAAAATTCAAACTCTGTATTTAGATTCTGAAATTAAAATATAAATAAAATAAATAAATGATACCGAGGCTTGAACTTGGTTCAATGTCCTTAAGACAATATTCGCCCCGCACTGGTGCTTACGGTTTGATGGCGATTAGTCTCTCAGGATACAACGGTTCTTTCCTTCGGTAGCAACACTTCACACCGTAGGAACTCGTCGAAGCAACGTTGGTTGTCTCTCTCTCTTAGACTAACTAATGCAATATGGATTAATTGAATGAATAAATGAATGCTCCAAACATATTTGTATTTATAGAAATAAAGAGACACGATGGAAAGGGGACACCTTTCCAATAAATAGATTCGTACACCTTATCCAATGAAAAGATTCGTACACCTTTTCATAGATTCGTTGATAGAAAAAAATTATATTATTATTATAACAAATATACATTCACATTTCCCAACACTGACTACATCATCTGGCTGTGTTTTATAAAGCCAGATATCAAGAACATTTTTACCGAGCGTTTGGGACGCCTTACTGCTTTATCTCACATGTTCTCTATTTCTGTTTCTTGTTTGAATGATTGAGACAATAGATGGGAAGTGACCATAGTGAGACTTTTATGTAGTATGCACCCCCTCGTCTTTTAGACAGCATTGATCGTATTATACGGTATTCATCTACCCGTAATACGTAGCTGGCTGAGTCATTCCTCCGCTCTCCAGTATTCTGGTTCTGGGGTGTGATAGATACAACTTTAGAAAAATTTGGAGGATTCTAATCTTAATGAGAAGGTGTGTAAGGCAGTATTTATCACAGATATATCGGTGGTTAAAAAAATTGGAAGGATAAAATTCTGGAATACCCAGATATCAGTTGGTACTTATAACAACTGGAAGTGATAAAGACATAAGGAGTGAATTTTTGACCTTAACCAGTTTAGGTCGATTGTATGATGGTATATGTTACTACATATTTTATTTTCTAGATTTTTGTATCTTTTAGTGTCCCGTGATTTTCGGGATTATCTCATTTCCATATCTTTAACAGATTTTAGCATCCCTTAGGATCTATACTTTTGCTATTTATGGACCAATATTAGAGCTCTTCAATCTCCTTCAGCAAACCTATTTTCAACTTCTCCATTTATTGATCAAATCTTATCGCTCTACCTTTATTTGGCATCCAGACCCGTTCGCTATCTAGAGTTTTAAACTCAAATAAACTCTTATCTACCCGAGATACTTATACGATTAGCGTATCCAACTATTTGCCTTGAACTTATTTCTAATTGACTTTCTTGGAACGAATCCTGAACCAAATTCTTCTGGAACTATAAAACCTCAATATTAATTATTACCGAAAGAATTGGTTCAGCCTAGTTAGTTCATGATTCCCCTAGAGAAGATATTTTCAAAAATAATTTCAATATTGATTGTTATCTCCTAGGTTATTCCAAATATTTTATTTGTTGATTCCCTCCACTCAACTTGAAACCCTACTCTCTCTATGCAACTTCTTGATCAATGCAAGACCTAGACAGCTTTTAAACTCAATGCTTGAGTATCGTGAAGCACGAACGATCAGAGAATTGATTCCATCCTATTATTAAAATTTCTTTAGTCATTGAAAAACTTTTGAATTGTCGAACTATCCCCTGGTTGGCTTTGCTAAACCATTTTAACCTGACTTTCTTGAATCCATAAGACATACTTCTTTTTTGTGTTAACCCAACTTACCCAGCACATTCTCAAACTTTCCTTGGATAAGAAATTATTTCTTCAAAATAATTTTGGTAAATGTCAGTATCCTTTAAGCAATTTGTCAAAAATATTCTCATTGGGCTTCTTCAACTCAACTCAAAGCTCTGGTGCTTCTATCTTATTTTGTGTCCAACTCAATTAGCCATAATCTAGTCAGACCAATTTCATGACTTCAAACCAATCTCTCAAATCTCAAGGGATACTGGAACACATATTTATCCTGATAAAATTTTCTTGATTCCAGAAGAACATACATCAACATCTTTTTCTATCATGACTAGAACTTTAGAACTCATTTGAATTTTTAGGAAACTTCTTTTAAATTCTTATGGACAAAGTTGAGAAAATATTCAGCGGCCTAATATGGCTTCGCACATTTGTGTTGTAGTCATTTGTCTGAATTATGAAAACTGCGAGTTTACTGCAGCTAGTTGCGCACTGGCGGGGCATAGACTCTAAGTTGAAGTGATTCAGGTGTTGATAGGTTTTTGGATATTATTGAGGCTACGTCCTAAATGCATCAAATTTGTCTCCTATGTTGTTCAGCCAGGAAATGGATAAGTTGGTAGAATACTCGAAAACCTATTTCTATCCAAGTTATGGAGCCAAATTTTACTGCAGTCAGGTGCACTCTGGCGAGGCATGAATTTGAGGCAAAGTGACTTCGGATATATTTGGGTTTTCGAATATTATTGAAACTATATCCATAATATGGTTGTCTTTTCTGCACCATCAAATTATTCTCACTGTTGTCTGAATAAAAGATTTGTATTTTTAATGGCTTTCTATTTCCAGTAATCTCTTATCACAGCCAAAAAGGATCTATTTTTCTATAAAAATTGTACTTGATTTTTCCTAGAACTATTTAGGACCATATCAATCTCTATTGACTCAATCTCTTTCCTGTTTCAACTTTAGTACGTTATATATATTTTTATATTGATTTATTCATTTATTTATTTATTTATTTTTATTATTATTTTAGTTACATATTCTGGAAGCTGTGGATAGTTGTGGTTAGCTTTATTAAATAGTTGATACACATCTTGTGAATGACTATATATATATAGTTGACAGCTATATGCGGAAGAGACATAGATTGCTACCTATCACATTTCTAGTAAGGACATCTTTGGGATCAATATTAGTTAGCTAAAGGGTAGAAAAGGTAGAAGAATACCTGGAGTAAGCTAGTCTTGAGGGAGTGGTATACCCAGCTTGTGACTTATTTGGGTTAAAACCGTTAGTAGTGTTCACCAGTGCCTAAACCTCATTCAAACAAATGAAGGTATTTGGCAGTTTTTAAGTTTATGATTAAAGGAAGAGTTTTCGGAATATAGACGGAATATAGGTAGAGTTTAGGATTTTGGTAATGTTCTCCCATAAAGGAAGTGAATTTGGATATATATATATATAAACATGTGAAAATAATGATCAAGTAAAGAAACACTTGACAAGGATCAACTTTTATGGTCAGATGGCTACTATACCTAGAAGGGACGGATATAGCCATGGAAAGAATAACACGAGCAATGGAATGATAAGTTCTAGAGAAGGAATAAGCAGAGAGGAATTGAGATAAGACCATTGGCATACAACTTTGGAGAGGAGCAATTGAATTTACAATTTCTACCAAACATTGGAGGCTCATATTGGTTATGGTAAGAACGATTGGGATTCTGTGGTAGTTTGCTAATGCGTTTGGATGAGAACGGTTGATAGATGCATAGTTAAAGATTAAAATTGATTAATGATTGTAATTCTGTCAATTGATTTCAAGAATTGAAATTTCTTTATTTTAAGTCATGGATCAACTTAAAGGAATTTTCTAAGGTTTTACTATGGCAAGGGAAGATTGTAATTTTAATGTAGTCAGTTTTGGAAGACCGGCTGACAATTGGAAGTTGATGTCTGTAAAATGCTTTGATCGAAAGAAATACTTGAAATTTGAAATACATTTGGCATGCGAGTTATATACAATGACGGAAGAAAATTGGATTTAGGTGATTTATGATTTCAATACCTTGGCGGCTGCCTTATTTTTTTTATAGATGCTTAGAGTTCAACTAGTTTAGCAAGTTCGAAATTGGATTTTTTGCATGGGGTATTAATAAGATTGTTATTTTTGTAAGTTATTTTTTCGCATATCCTATCGTTGATCCTTGAAATAGTGATACGATATTTTTCTATCTCTTTTGGTTACCACTCAGTCCTCAATGGAACTATCTTATCCGATTACATTCTAATCATAGATATATTAATCTAATCATCCTCGCTATCCTCCCATCATACAACTTGTTGAGTTCTCCTTAGTCATAAATATTCCATTTTGATCTAGAATTTTAATCCCTTAACTCAGAAGATTTCATCATTCTCGCATTCTCAATAAATTGTTGACGTTCGTTTCTTTCTTGCCTTTGTTGTTTCACGAGACCTCACTTTCTTCTATTTTTGATCATGATTGTACCTAGATTTTTCTCGTGCCTAAAATGATTTTGATCACAACGACATTCCAATCCCATTTCAGATCATATATAGATAATTCTGATCGTACTGATATTTTATCATTGTACCTAGCGATCATGCATAGGACCCGATCGTGCTTGATGATTTAATTCCATGTTTAATCAAGGTTAAATAATTTTGAGTGTACCGCGACCCTTATCTTTGAAATTTCGAGGACGAAATTTTCTAAGGAGGGAAGGTTGTGAAACCCGCTTTCTGGTTTTTAGACTAATTATTGGATATTTAGATTAATTAGGATTATTAGTATGGTTTGGGGTTATTATTATTGTTATTATTATTATTATTATTTAAGTCGGATCAGGAAAATATTATTTTTAAATTAATTATTGGATTTTGTTTGTGGCATGTCCCGATCCCGTGTCCGGGGTCCGATCCCGAGTCCAGACACCAGACCCCGTTTTCCGAACCTGACTTGGGTTCCGACCCGAAATCTTATGAAATCCATTAATGATTTCTTATATATATATATATATATATATATATATATATATATATATATATATATATATATATATATATATACCCTTTTATTAAAAAAAAAGAGAGAAAAAAAATAAAAACTATTTCCTACCAACTACCTAACCCCTCACAGCCACTCTCCCTGTCCCTCACATTTCTCTTTCACTCACCCAACCCCTCACAGCCACTCACCCGACCCCCTTACTTCTCCCCACGTTCTCCTACAACCCCTCCTCTCCACACTACTTCCCCATCTTCCTCTCACATAACTCTCTTCATAAAACCACTTCTCACCATTTTCCTCCTTCACAAAACCCTCCTCTTCCCATCTCTTCCCCCAAGCTCCGCCGACCCGTTCCCGTCTCTGGCGGCCTCGCCACCCTCCCGCGATTGCCCCCAGCCGCGTCCAGCGCCACGCCAGCCCGCGGCTCCGCCTCCCGCGTGCGCCCTAGGCCGCGACTCCCCGGCCGAACCCCTCGGCTGCTCCCCGACCCGACAGTGCCTCCTCGCCGAGCTTTCCGTGTTTCCGCGGGTCCCCGATCTCCAGATCCGCTGTCCAGTTCATCCCCGTGCTTCCCGCGGTCCCGGTTTTCCGCTGTCCCAGGCGATTTTTTGCTGCCTGCGTATTTTCTTTCTCCCATTTTCATCTTAGAGCTCTAGCCGAGCAACCTCAGGTATAATTTTGCGTTCCCGTTTCTGTTTGCGTAGTCGATGATGAGAATTGGTCCCCGATCCCGCAACTGGGATCGGTTTTGAGGATTACGGTAGTGATTTCGATCCTTCTGAATTCCCGGACTTTCCTTCAGAAAAGTTCTATAGATTTTCCCTTTTGATTTCTGTTGGTTTTCTTGGAATTTCTGGGTTAAATTCGGATATTTTCGAATCTATACTGGTTCTGTGACTTTTCGGAGATTTTTCGAACTTCGTTTCGGAATGTTCTGTGGTTTTGTTGGCTTAGCCTATGTCGGGAACTGGTTATGAGTTTTTGTGGAATTAATTTCTGTGTTTTTCCTGGTTTGGGATAAGTATTGGGTGTTTTGGCGCATTTTCCCAGTTTTGGGTTATCCCGAATATAGAGGAAATGCTGCCCAAATTTTTATAAAACTTTTATAAATGAGTTTTAAATTGGTTTTCGGAAATATTTATTTAAATGGATTTTTTGGGCGACGACCATACCGGTCCGTGGGCCCTAGCGAAATGCAAACGAAACCGGTTTTACCCGGACGTTGAGGCATTAGCTAACAGTGACGATTGGACCAAGTCTGAGACTCCTAATATTTAATTAAATTTATTTTTAGTTTTGTTTTCGATATTTAAAATACGGGACATTAGTCAGAGCTAACTAATTTTCTTTTATTTCATTTATGTAAAGTTTGTAAGGGCATAAGCCCATATTCCTATTTTGTCAGATGTGCCCCTATATTGCGTAGTCTAGGTTTTTCATTTATTTTCTTGGTTAATTTTTTCCTTTATTTTCTGGTTGGTTTTATTCTTCGTAATTAGGCGCTTAGTTACAATATGGCTAATAAATATTTTGTATAAATTAATAAGGATTTTTTACGATATAATAATTTGAATAAAATATTGGTAGTTAACAAAACCCACATTTTATCATTGAAAGAAAATGTAGTTTTATACGTATAATATTAAAAATACAAAGTTTTGCGAATTAACCGGTAACGACAAATTTTCCAAGTCAACCAGGAACTGGCTATCCAACTAAATGAGAACCAACGTAGTACGCGTCGTAAACCGTTAGCAGTAAATTAAATAAACAAACTTAAAATCTGACTAGGACCTGCTACTAGAGATTGCAACTAGCACACCTAGTTTGGTTTCACAATGGTTCTAAGTCAAGTTCTCCAACTGTAGGATCTCGGAGACGAACCTAGCATCTTCCTGGAACCAACACCGTTTCCAGTCATAAACAAAGGCAAGTACATTTTGTGTTAGTTTACAATTATTTAATAATCGTTTTATTGCAAGTTTAAACCACGATGCAACACGGAACTCTCTTTGAGAGCATTGACTGATTGACTGTTGGGTACTGGGGGAGTAGTGTAATGAGTATGACCACATCTAAAGTAGTATAATGACTGTATTAGCTTACCCCTCATACACACGGGGATAAGCCATATCGTATCAATAGGATACAACTGTACAACCCAATCCGGTCAATTTCATTGCCTATTCACATCACAATATTTTAACTGCTGGAGAACTGTTTATTTCAAATTGTTTAAAAGTGCATAACTCTATTATTATTTTAATTGTTGGATTATCATGAATTGTACTTTGCTCGCTCCTGACTGGAGATAACATTTTTAGGGGATTTTGAGGATGCTGAACTGTTATACAACAACTATTATGACCCAGTTCTGTACCCTGTGGTATTGCCAGAGTCCCCATTGGAGGACGCAGGACCTGAGGCCGACGAGCCGAACGCTTAGCTAGATTTTTATGTTTCCAGATTTGTTGTTTTAGAATTTTGTTAATTTGAATTCAGCATTCTTTTCAGTTCTTTTACTTTCCAGTTGTATTCAAAGGTTAAATAAAGTTTTAAATTCCCGAATATTCAGTTGTGACAAATGTATAGATGTTGTTGTGTTTACCTGCTGATGGAATAGCTTGCTGCCGCCGTCTCACAACGGTGCAGGCTGGGCATGATCCGGTTCGACCCAATTATTTGGGATCGGGTCGTGACAAGATGGAGGAAAGAAAACTATTTCATAAATGTAAATTAAAAAAAAACAATTAGAAAGAGGAAGTCGTAGATCGCCGAAATTGCTTGATCGTGAAGTCATAAATCGCCAAAATTTAGAACACAACTTTCTTGAAACCTTCTTGTAATTTTGATTTTTTTTTTTGAGATGGATTGAATTGTTTGTGTTTGAAATATAGGTTTCATGGCAAATTTATAGAATTTTTTGGAAGCAAAATGACATCCCATACCCTCCAAATAGTGTTGTAGAGGTTTTTGGTAGTTTTGGACAAAATGACCAAAATAACCCCTAAAATGGTCATAAAACGGTCACAAAATGGGGCTATTTAGGTAAAATGGGGCCAAAGTTTGAAAAAGAAAAATTCAAAAAAAAAAAACCTGGTTCAGCCGGCCGGTCCGGACCGGGCTGAACCGGGCCTACCGTTATAGCAATAAATAAATAAATAAATAAGGCGGGCCGGTCCGGGCCGGGCTCGGGCTCGGTTTAGAGAACCCAGCCCGGACCCGCAAGAATGTGGGCTTGGACGGGCCGGGCCGGGCCGGACTTTCTTGGTTCCGGGCTAGGACGAGCTCGGGCCGGTTCGGGGTTGAACCGGACCGGATAATATCCTGGGTCCTTAAGCCTCCGTTTGGTTTGCAGAATCATCGGATCGAAAAAGGAAAGTGATTACTTTTCTATGTTTGGGTGCCAAAAGAATTGAAGAGGAAAGGAAAGTGATTCCCAATGGAAGAAAAATTAGAAAAAAAAGTGATTACATCCATTCAAGCAATGAATCACTTTTCGATATTGAACTATTCACTTGACTTTCCAAATTTCTTGGCATTTTTAAACATCGAAAAGAAAAATCAATGAAAATTATAATTTTTCAAAAAAAAAGAAATGTCAAGGAATTGATTTCCTTCCCCCTTCCATTCCGCGAATCAAACGAGGCCTTAGAGAGGTCTCTAATTTGACTTCACCATTATTTGCCAAACAAGAAAGTTTACAAACAAATTTTATGAAAGAATATTATATAGGCTAATTATAAGGGCACAACTTTTTTTGATCGGGGCTGTCCAAGTGATAGTTTTCCATTATTTACAAGTTTGCCACTGAAAAAATTACTCAGGGCTATCCAAGTGGTAGGTATAAAAGATAATGAGGACTGCCAGGAATTGAGGCAGTCCTGAAAGTAATGAGGACTGCCACAATTTCTGGCAGTCCTAGAAGTAATGAGGACTGCCAGGAATTGTGGCAGTCCTGAAAGGGACATGCTCTACAACAGGACTGCCACAATTTCTGGCAGTCCTAGACATATTGAGGACTGCTAGAAATTGAGGCAGTCCTGAAAGATACTTGCTGTACAGTAAGTTCCTTTCAGGACTGCCACAATTTCTGGCAGTCCTAAATTCGACATTCCCGAATGAAAAAAAACATGTTAGGGTTTATTTCAATCTTAATAATAGAGTAAAATATGCATTTTATGATTTATTTCAATGCATTCTTTGTGAGGAAAGAAGTATTTAACCTTTATTTTCATACATTTTAGGGTTTATTTAATTTTTTGGGTGCCATCGAAATTGGGAAAGAGAAGGAAACTAGGATTTTGATGGAGATGGTGATGATGGAAATGGTGGAGAAGAAGAAGATGATGATGATGAGAAAAAAACTAGGGTTTTGATGAAGATGTGAGAATGGAAATGGTGGAGAAGAAGAAGAAGAAAGCTAGGGTTTGTGAAGAGAGAGAGTGAAAATTTGAAATGAGAGTGATTTTTCGGGTTTGGGGGGGGCTGTGGGGTTTGGACAGCCCCTGAATGAAAAATTTGGACAGCCCGAGTAAAATTTCCTCAAAACCTGGCTAGCCTTAATCCTGGCTAGCCCCGATCAAAAAAATCTGTGCCCTTATAATTAGCCATTATATATGACTTTTTTCAATATATTTGACAAACAAGAAAAGTTACAAATTGGAACTCCAATAATCCATCCAGAAGTGGAAAAAAATAATTTTGCATAAGGATCCTACCAAATTTTTTTGGGATTTTCCAACTAAATCCAAGCCCCCTAAAAAAAAAGTTTACATAATGGTGACTTTGAAATATGTGATGACCATTTTCGATATCAACTAAATATTTTTTTGCACGTGTAAGATAATTACGACACTAACAATATGTACTCATCCACCCTTTTCAACAAACAAAATAGCTCCACTTGCGAAAAATGGAAGTGTACTTTCGAAGAGTTTGGACCTTGCGCAAGAAATGGAGTGCACTTCTGAAGAGTTTTGATCTCACCAAATATTTTTTTGCACTTTGTAATATACTTTGGACACTATCGATATGTATGTTTTCAATAAACCAAATAGCTACACCTCTTTTAAAAAATAAAAAATAAAAAAATAAAATAGCTCCACTTGCGGGAAATGAAAGTGCACTTCCGGAGGGATTTTCCCCGACTTACTGTCCACTTCCTAAAATTTGGGATTATGTGAACAACCAACCACATCTTTCTTAGAACAAGAAGAGAGAGAGAGAGAGAGAGAGCGCTCTCTCCTCTTCCCCATTCCTAGAGAGAGAAACTATTAAAAACACTTTTTTTCTTGTAGAGAGAGAGAGAGAGAGAGAGAGAGAAAGGAACGGATAAATCTAGGGTTAGGGTTTCGCCGGCCATTTCTTCACGAATTGCTCGATCTGGAGTAGTAGAAGAAGAAGATGAGCGTGGCTCCGTCCTCCAACTCCCTTGGGAACCTCGACGAGCAGATCTCCCAGCTCATGCAGTGCAAACCCCTCTCCGAGCAAGAGGTGAGCTCCTCTCTCTCTCTCTCTCCACAGTTTTTTTTTTTTAAATTTCGATCCGGATCGAAGTCATTTCGGTTGATCGGGACGATTTTATGTGCGATCTGGAAGCTATACGAGTTCTTGATGGATCGAGAATGTTGCTCTATTTCTTTCTGGAAATTTGTTTGCTTGGTGTAAGTATATGTAAAAAAATGTAACCTTTTCCTTTTTGGGCAACATTCATGTGGTGGTAAAATTAGGAACTTTTGTGCATAAACTCCGTGAACCGGAGATTCGGGAAGTAGGAGTTTATCGTGGTGGTTATGCATGGGAGTGGAAGATGACTCTTGAGAGTGGAAGCTACATGAGTTCTTGATGGATCGAGAATCTTGCTCTATTTCTTTCTGGAAATTTGTTTGATTGGTGTAAGTATATGTAAAAAAAAATATAATCTTTTTCCTTTTTGGGCAACATTCAGGTGGTGGTAAATTTGAAAACTTTTGTGCATAAACTCCGTGAACCGGAGGTTCGGGAAGTAGGAGTTTATTATGGTGGTTATGCTACGATTGATGGGAGCGGAAGGTGACTCTGAGAGCATAATTCTGCATATTGTAGCTAGAGATATTTGAACTCAAGAACTCCAAAGTTACATCCCATAAATTTACCAAGTAATAGAAGAAAGAAAACTATATAGCATAAAACCGAAAAAAAAAAAACTGTCCGTCCCTGCACAGGCAAACATACTACATGAAACTATTTGAAAATGACAGACATGGCACCGTCTTGGTGTGTCCTAATGTACTTTGGAGTTTGTATCTTGTGCAAAATGTGTATGAAACAATGAATCACGTATATGGACATGGAGTGACTGTGATTCCTAGGCGTTACCCCATTTTCCTTGTTAGTGAGAGATTGCAAGTGCTCGTTTGTCTCCGCTTTAGCTAGCCTTTTGATCACCAGCCCAAAATCAGCGTGCAACTTTGCACAACAGCAACTCAACTAAGCGAAGAATGTATTTAGGAATTATGCATCTCAAATGTCTCACCGTGACCTCATTCTAAAACTTAAATCTTGATTACATTTGCGACTTACTGCGCAATTAATTGGCCCATAACCGAACAGATTCAATTTCGTATGGTAGCTTCAAGATCTTTCCCTGACTATAAGACTGTTATGTACTCCTTGTTGTGGGAAACAACTCCCTCACATTATGCTTAGGCTGGCACCCAAATTATGACAGTTCAAAGGTTCGAGATGACTGACAATATCGTGTTATTTTGTTTTGAGTATTGAATGTGATAAAGGATGTTAACAAAAATTACCCATTCTATTCCAAAATAATTTTGTACCAATTTCAACCTAGAGTATATCTTTTCACAAAGTATGCATGCCTTCAAAATTTTCTTTTCTACCTCGCTTGCAGGTTAGAGCCTTATGTGATAAGGCGAAGGAGATTTTGATGGAAGAAAGCAACGTTCAGGTTAGATCCACTTATCGCTGTATGCAATTTATTATGTTCTATTATACTGTCCTTTTATTTGATAAAATTTGTGTTGGGTCTATCATCGGCACCTGGTGATTGATAGTCTTGTTTCGTTTCTTTCTTTTTTCCCCAACTTTTGATGTTTAGGATTCAAGTTGTGGTCTAGTTGAGATATAATGGGAGAATATAATGATGGAATCGAAGAGGAAGTTTGACTTGAAGGTTGCACTTATAGATTTTCATTCTGTTATTATATTTGCTCTTATAGATTATGATGCCTTCTCAATATGACAATTTTTTGGTTTCACATTTCAAATTTTCTTTGATCGACTTTCTCCTATTTATTTTTCTTAGTCTGGCATGACATAAACTTTGTAATTTTAGTCGACCCCAACATTTTTGGGATGAAGGCTTTGTTCTTGTTGTATAAACTTTCTATTTTGGGCATGACAAATTTTATACAATTCAACACTTTATTGACGTTTACCATTTGAAATGCTTGGGTTTGGGTGCACTAGTCATTTGAGTAATTATTTTGTACTCAAGCTATGCATTTCAAAAAAACTTCAGTCATGGGCGGGCCAAGGGGAAAAATTTAGGGGGAGGGGGAGGTGTGGATAGTAGATACTTTAAATCCGGGAAAAAAATTTAGAGGGGGCAAAATTACCTTAGTTGAAAATTTAAAAGGGCATCATACTAAACTTCTAAACAAAAAGTTAAAAAATAACTAAAAGTAATGCATAATGTGATAATGGAGAATGGATCCCTAGACCTCTTGGTTAAAATCACATTAATTTACCAACTAGGCAACAATGCAATTGTAAACCTTTTGTATGGCATTAAGTAAATAATAGGTTGAACAAAACTATATACAATGAAAGTGAAAATCCATCCCCCTTAGCCAGTTCATAGATGAAGTTTGTGCATCATCGACGTTGCTATGGACACAAATATTACACATATCACCAGTTTTTGAAGTATTTGTGCTTCCTAGTCATCATAGTTTGATTGAAATAGTTGTCTCTCTCTCTCTCGCTAATACATGCACACATATGCCCTGTCACAATATGTTGATGGAATCCAATATCTATCTGTTCACTTACACACTGATGGTTGTTACACATTACAGGGTATTCGGATTAGCAGTTGAGTCCATTAGTTTCGGTGGTTTTTGATGTCCCTTAGCAGAGCTGAATGGAAGATAAGGATTAAAATAGCCGACCCTGAAATTTTTGGATAAAGGGCAATATTTCCCGAGTATCAGCAACAGCAAGATGGTTGTTTGATTAAGATAACTACACTTTGTCTACACAAGCTTAGTCCTAAACTTTATAATCTGTTAACAAGTATAAAACTATGCTTGGTTATATTGATGCTGCGGTTATTGTTTATTTTGTTAGATGTTGCCTAGTAACTACTTTTTGTAGGTTGGTTGATCTGGTTTTTTTATGTTTATTTTTGATGGACTCATTTTTTAATGAGTCCCACCATTTTTCCCCATGCCATTGTAGATTTATGCTTAATAGGTTCTTCATAAACTCTTAAAAATTAAGCTGGTCTCCCTCTCTATCTTGCAGCCAGTGAAAAGCCCTGTGACGATTTGCGGTGACATCCATGGGCAATTTCATGATCTTGCAGAACTATTTCGAATTGGTGGAAAGGTATATATTCCACTCTTCCGTATTTGAATGTTAATATTGATATGGTTGGTTATTTGAATTGATTACTAATATCAAGGGTGATGGAATTGCTCTCTGACATGTTATACCATCTAAAATTGTTGATTAACAATTTTCTTTTAGCATCTCTGATTGTATTTTATTTTTATTTTTAGTGTCCAGATACCAATTACTTGTTTATGGGGGACTATGTTGACCGTGGTTATTATTCTGTTGAAACTGTTACGGTGAGTGCCATATTTGTTACAGTGTTACTACTTGCTTTGCTCACGAACATGTTGTAAGCTTTTCCGTCATATGTACTCTGCATGCATCAACATTTGAATTGTATCATTTCTGTTTAAACTATTCTTTTATGCTGTTGAGGAAGTGGCAATACTGTATCCATGCTTGTTTCTTTCTCTAGTTGGAATTGGCTAATTTGATTGTATATTATGGTTACTCATGAATAACATTTCATGGAGACCATAGGAAACTTGTTGAGTGGGATGATAATCAAGCATACTCATTTATCTTTCAGCTGCTACTTATTATTGGAACGGTTCGTAATTGCTTGAGAAGATTGATTTTGATGAAGGGCATTTAGGGCATAACGGAAAGTGTACGTATAAATATGCGTGTGTGTGCTCGCGGGCTTCCTCTGTTACATGAGTACACACACGATACACACATCATTTTGCCGTGTCTGTGCAACATAGTATTCTATGCATCCACATGGCCTAAAATTGCTAGGAAGAATATAGGAGTTGCATTCCTCACTTCCTTTAGGTCTTGTATAGGCATTAGGTCTTGTTTCAAGATTTATTTTCATTTTTTAACTTCACTTTTCTTGGCTTCAACAGATTCTTATTATTATTTATATTTCTGTTACTTCTGGTAGAACACATTGACAATCTCGACCAGCATTAGATAATAGAGCCAAAACGAATTTATAAATGTGGCACTGCATTTGCGTATTGGTATGCATTTTGAAACTTTTGTTTCTCAAAGCGTTAAGTGGGAAGCAGATGATATATATAAAAGTTAAGTAAAAGATCTCAATTGTTTGGTGCATTGCTTATTAAGTTGCCTAACTATCCGTGTTATCAGTTATGTAAAAATCAGAGTGGCACTTCTACCTTGCAGTTGGGAGTTTGATTACCAGTTAACTGATAGTGCAGACAGATTTTATGCTAAGTGATAAAATTTTTGCTACTTAAAGCCATATAAGCTTCCATTTAAATGCCTCAGAAATGTATTAATGGTTGAGTTTTTGTAGCGTGAGTTACGCACATGCGATATTACTGGACATGCATAATTATTTTCAGAATTTTACTAGAGAGAATTCTACTACATATTCTAGGTCTTTTTGTAAACATACTCATAATTGTTGTATTAACATGTTTACGATAATTGCCTCTGCTCAATTTATTATTCTGATCATGGTATTTGCCATTCTTTTCACTAAACTGTCTAAGGCATCCCCTATTTATATGCATGCTAATGGATATTTTATTCATGTTTCTTGCGTTATAGATTCCAATCATATTGATATTACTGCATGTTCTCTTGACCAGCTCCTTGTGGCCCTGAAGGTGCGCTATACCCAACGAATTACCATCCTCAGGGGAAATCATGAAAGTCGTCAGGTATAGGTTTAAGTTACGGTTTCAACAAGCTTTTCCTGCCAGATATAATTATATAAACTTTGAGTTTAAATAGGGGTTTGGTACAGATATAATTCTGACTTCGATTTTACTTTGGTTGCGTGTCATTGACGGTTGAACTTGTGCATAGTTATGTACTGATTTTATACTCTTTATATATAATTGCAGATAACACAAGTTTATGGATTTTATGATGAATGCTTACGCAAGTAAGTTTCTTCAAATCTTGCAATTTAGTTCGTACTTTTCTAGATTGTCCCACTTTGCTTTCTGGACTTGTGCAGTATGAATGACAACAAATACGCCTTATTTATGACTGCACATTCATGTGACTGTGACTTAGTTTTGCAAACATGTGGTTAAAATTGATCGTATCCTGAATTCTATGTACAGTGACTAAACTACTTTTTCCACTTGAAGTTGTATTTACTATTTAAGTGGATACATCTTTGCAGGTGTTTCATTTTACCTTTTGGCTGGGTTTTACTTTTTTCCGACTTTCATCTAAATGTTAGATTTTTTTTTTTCTTTTCATGATGCCTGATATTTTATGGTTCTCTCTGATATAGCAGAAGGTTAATCTCTTTAGGGTCCATTTTTAGTCGATGGAACTTCATGTTCTATTTTACAATGCTTCTTTAACATGTCTTTTCATTTATTGGCAGATATGGTAACCCTAATGTGTGGAAGACTTTTACAGATCTTTTTGACTACTTCCCGTTGACAGCATTGGTTTGTGTCCTGAACATACACTTTACAATTTAGTTTTTTTTTTTTTTTAACTCTTGTTTGTTTGTGCACATTTGAGTACAATCATTGGTGTCTTGTTAGTTGTTATTATTATTATTATGCCAGTGGATCAGCCCAATGAGCTTTTGTCCTGCATTATGCAATAGACTTTCCTGCACTGAGAATTCCTTCACTGACAAACAATTTAAGACAACAGAAATTTGTCATCAGATGCTTAGTGGTCAAATGATAACTGAAGCGCACGTGTTACACGAAGGAGTTGACTTTCAGAGTGACATTTGCACTGATTTGGTATATCAATCTTTTTGGCCCGTTGCCACTTTTACTGAGACTTAACTGGAAGGTTGCAGGAAGGTTTGCTGGTCTTTGATCCGCGTTTTAAGTTCGAGTCTGCATGATGTGCAATAGCTGTTATATAAGCATTTAAGTGCTTTTAGTGGCAAGGGCCATCATTAAGAATCCTCGAAAAAACTAATCTTATTTTTATAATTCTCTTCGGATCTATAATGGTTCTACTGCAGTGATCGGACATTCATGGCTATAATATCCTAAATTGAATATTGCTTCTATGCGTTATCTTCTTTTTGGGCTCATTTGTCGCCTTACTCTCATCAATCTCTACCTAAATCTCTCCATTACTTGACCTTAAATAATCCAAGCAATTCATCATCGATGGGATGAATATCAACTTATCTTATCAAATGCATGTATATTGGCATACATCCAAATTTTTTTTGCAGTTAGCCTTCTAGTTGGACATTCGTAATAATAACCCATTGAGCTATGAAGCAAGGACATGGATGGGGACTTGGATCCAAATAATACTGGACACACACACACACATGCGTGCGCTCCTGTGTCTTTGTTCTCTCAGTGTGTGTGTGTGTGAAGACAAAGATTAGCTCACATGTGTACATATGGTTTGTACCTAGGAGTACCAACACTGCGTACCTAACTGGTATATGTACACCTTCCTAGATGGATTAACTATGTTTCACGCTCTGAAGGCAGTTTTGCGAATATTTCTTGACACAAGTGACCTTTTTGAAGATGGAACTAGTTTACATTGAACAATCTAGCCTAATCCCATATTTCAAGTTGTACCTATAATATTGTCATATTAGTATCAGAATCATCAACATCATCATCCGTGCCTTCTATCATTAAAATGGGTTCGGTTTTTGGTTGTGGAGCACGAGAAAGCTCCAAACAAGAATTGAAAAATTCTTATGATTGGCTGTCGACCTGGCATCAAGCCTCCATGCTGGTGCCAAAATTCCTAGCAAAGGTAGTGATGAGCAAGGGAGGTCTTGCCGTAATACCCAAAGGTTAGTGGCTAGGTGAATTTTACCTTTTGGTCCTACAGTAAGTTCATATGACCAAGAAGTATCCCCAGAGCTCCCCCATACTAGTAAAGGTCTATAGACGAATGAGTAAAGGCTGATATGATTTTCTATGGGGCATTGCACTCATATCTATGAACATTAAGCAAGGAGTGAAAATGAATGGAATTACCATATATTAGTATCACAATGTTACCTGGAAAATTACTACATTTAGATTCTAGACCATCTTTTTCCCCAACATATATCCCTTTATTTTGCCGTATTCTTTTTCTGTGTGCAACGTGATGGCCCTTTTGCTGGCCCATGATATGTGGGTAGATTTAACAAAGAAACCATAGTTTGCAGTATCATTCGATACCGATCCGATGCGGCCGATGCCGATACGGTTTGGCATGTCCCGATCCAATACTGACCGATATCCGATACTGACCGAAACCGACCGATAATGACAATGGGAGGTCTCTTTTTCGGTCAATTCAGCAAAAAAAATGGACAAAAAAGACCAATTAACAAGGGTGTCAAAGCATAGTAAGGTTGTAAGAGAAAACTTATATGTCACATGTAAACCAATCGGCAAGGGTGACTACTATTCATTCAATTTCAAAACTACTAAGAAACAACACTGGAAATACTTAAAAATTATGCCTAAATATATAAAATATATTTTCTAAGATGTTAATAATTATTTGCTTTCCGATACTCCGATCCGAAACTGCCGATACCGCCGATTCCGCTACTCATAAGAATGGTCCGATCCCGATACCGATACTTCGAACCTTGAAAGAAACTGATTGGCAATTTGAACTAGGTAGCAGGCAGTTAAAGCAAACACAGGATCTGTTGTTCAACACATACATTTGCTTCAAACAAGATCATGCTAGACATTGTGGAAGTACAACTATGTTGAAAGTGTATCTTTGCTTTGTTACACCTAATTAATAATATATACTTGCTGCTGTTGTATGCTGCATTAAATTTAAAGTTAATTCTAAAACTTCTCCCATGTTGTTTCATAGTGGTTATTTTATATTTACCAAAGTAACCTTTTTTTGTGTGTATGCACCTAGTGTTTTCTTCATTCTATATAAATACAATACTGAATACTATAAGTTGAATTTTGACTAGTCGCTGTATAACTATAATGTTATTGGTATTTTATAACCTAGTTTTCTTTTGAATATTAGGTCGAATCAGAAATTTTTTGTCTGCATGGCGGACTATCCCCGTCTATTGAGACACTCGATAACATTCGTAACTTTGACCGAGTTCAAGAAGTTCCTCATGAGGGACCTATGTGTGATCTCTTATGGTCTGACCCAGATGACAGATGTGGTTGGGGCATTTCTCCTCGTGGTGCCGGATATACCTTCGGCCAAGTATTATACCATCCTCTTTTCGTTGTACATTGATTTGAGATTTTACTTTCTTTCACTTGGCCACTTCACTACATCAGGATATATCGGAGCAATTCAATCATACCAATAACCTCAAGCTGATAGCCAGAGCTCATCAATTAGTCATGGAGGGATACAACTGGGGACATGTAACTTCTTACCTATCACCTTTTCTGTTCTTTCCCACCAACCTGTTCCAAAGTTGTTAATAGTTTATGTTGTCATTAAACAGGAACAAAAGGTGGTTACCATATTTAGTGCTCCTAATTATTGCTATCGGTGTGGAAACATGGCTTCCATCCTTGAAGTGGATGACTGCAAGGGCCACACATTTATTCAGGTACTGCCACTACTACCACCACATGCCGTCCTCTTTCCTCAACTTCGTTACGTGTCTCAATAAGTGTCGGTATTTTATGGTTGCAGTTTGAACCAGCTCCAAGAAGAGGTGAACCTGATGTAACCCGAAGAACACCTGATTATTTCCTTTGATGCAGCAATCAAGGGCACCGAAAGCATACACTTGCTTAATGTGTTACTAATTGCAGATATTCCCGTGACACTTCGAATGGGTCAAGTTTTATCCCTAGCAGCTATGATTGGTGGTTTTGTAGTTAAAAGTAGGCATGTATAATATGGAAAGCTGTTCATTGTCTATTTAAAAGTTGGAGACCTTGTAATCGGACTACTATGTTGTTTTGGAGGCAGCAGAGTTGGCAATTCAGCATTACCATGTATTGTTCCCAAGAACCTGTGGTCTTTGGCCCTTTAATTTGTTCCCTTTTGATCATTCACATCGCCATTCTTAATTTTCTTTTATCTTGTGAAATGGTGAAATTTAGATATTTGTACCCGTTCGAACCATGACATATCAAGGCACGATCTTGTTGAAAGGTTCTATACATCTGGCCTTAAACATGCCCTTTTTCGTCGTATTTTTTTAGGCATTTGTTCCAAAAATGTTTGCGATCGACGAAATATATATTGGATTGAATTGGAAAATGGAAACATTTGTACAAGTTATACATTTCATACCATTTTGTAGAAAATTGTTAGGTATGAATATGTTAGATATTTGTAACTCATTGGTGGAAAAAATGTTTTTCTTTACTGAAAATGTTTTTTGCGCCAATTAACAAGTTATTGAGGAATTGTCCATGTCATATGTAAGATCACGTTGGTTTATAAAAAGAAAATATGAATGAAATTCTATAAAAGAGTTTTACGGGATTTAGCTAAGTTCCGATCGTGAGATATCATTGAAAAATATGAATTTGTGTTCGAAAAAATTTCTGCAAACTATTTCTAGTATGGAATGGGCCAATCGTCCACTTCAGTATCATTTTGAAATCAAGAATCTTGGTCTTTGCAAACTATCATGATCATCTAATAAAAATGGTCTAAATTTATTCAGAAAATTTGCTGTAAAGTAACAAAGTTGTATAAAATTACACTGAAAGTAACAGTTTTGCCAAAATTCCCAAAAACGAACTTTTTCGACAGACGAACCGGCGGAGTCCAAATTCCGCCAGTCAGACTGGCTGAATTCTTGCATTTCCCATTTCCGATTTTTGTTGTATTTTTTTATATTCTTTCAAGCAGGAGTGGAGCTTGGGTGGTTTTGGGTTGGTTTTTTTTAGTTGGTTTTTTTTGAGTCGGTTTTTTAACATGCTATTTCAATTACAACGGCTACTTCAACGACTATATTTTTACTCCAACGACTACTTTCTTTTACAACGGCTCTTTTATTTCATTGTTATAAATGGTAGTCTATTTCTTCTTCCCATCTCAGAATTCTCAATATCTTTCTCTCCATCTCAAATTACTATTCCGAACAAGTAGAAAGCTCTCTTTGTGTTTCTTTCACCTACCAGCATGGATCAAAGTGTAACACTTTTATGCTCGCTTGTAGGCATCCTTAATGGGTTATCTTACGAATGAGGTTTAACTGAAGTTCTTATAATATATCGAAATATTACGTTTAGTAGTTTATGTAATTTAATGACCGAACAATTTTCTTTCGATTTTGATGAATTTATATTAGTACATATTTTTGCTTCTAATTCTATAAATTTAAATAGTGATCAAGCATGGACCTTTATTCTTCAAATTAATGTACAATCACCGTATATTAGTATTTTTGTTACTCCTGCACCACCTCATATAAGTAGTAGACGTGCTCTTAATAATGAAACTACTAATGTTTGTCCTGGTCCTAGTTCTTCTCACCAAGTTATTTTTGCCAGTGAAGAAAAAAATATAGTAGATGAAGGTAATGATGATGATGACAATAGTGATGATTTAGTTGAAAATGTAGATGATGAATTTGATAATAATGATGGTAATGTTGATACTCCTGAATTATTTGTTGGAAGACAATTTGAAAATCGTATTAAATTTAGAAGTTTAATTAGTGACATGGCAATTAAGCATAATTTTACTTGTTCGGCTACTTCTAATAATGCTCATAAGATTATATATAAATGTAACGTATCTAGTTGTAATTGGAGAGTATACGCTAAATCTATTGGTAATAGCGAGATATTTGTTATTACTACGTTAGAAAATCAACATTCTTGCTTATGTGGACTTACAACAGGTAGTCATCCATTAGCTACTACTGTATGGATTAAAAATAAAATATTTAATAAAATTAGAGATGACCAATCGTATAGTCCATCGCATGTTGTCAAGGATATATATAGAGAACATCGAATACGTATCAAATATTCAAAAGCTTGGAAAGCTAGAGAAATTGCTTTATCTGAAATAAATGGTAGTTATATCGATGCTTACGGTAGTCTTGAACGATATGCTTCTACAATTATCGAGACAAATTCAGGTAGCAGTTGTTTTATGAAGACTAATGAACACAATAGTTTTGAAAGAATTTTTATATGTTTCAAGGCATGCATTGATGGATTTTTAAAGAGATGTCTACCTGTGATTAGTACTGATGCTACTTTTCTTTCATCTAGATATCGGGGTATCTTATTTATTGCTTGTGCTCATGATCCTAACTATCAGTTATATCCAATTGCTTACGCTATTGCCGAAAGTGAAAGCACTGATTCTTGGAGCTGATTTTTAAGTTGTGTTTAGAACATCTTTTGATCAGTATTTTGATGCATGGAATAGAATTTCTTTTATTTCTGATAGGCAAAAATGATTAATAAATGCTATGCGTGCTACTTTTCCAGAATCGCCTCATTTTTTTTGCATTCAACATTTTAAACAAAATTTGAAATCAGTAAACAGATTGAAACATTTTCGATGTAGATTAGATTCTCTTGCAAGATGTTATAATGAAACAGATGCGAACTATTGTTTTGAAAGAATTAAAGTTGAAAATTTGGATGTTTATAAATTGATCATTGGAGTAGAAGGGGATGAAACAGGTGTTCTAGCACACTGGATAACAGCTTATGCACCTTGTCCTAGATTAGATATTAACACTTCCAACCTTGCTGAATGCTTCAATAACTGGATAATAAACCAATAACAACATTACTTCAGGACAAAAATCGAAAACATGCTGAAGCTCTTGAAACAGCTTATTGTCCGAAGATGTTAAAAACTATGGCACGTATCAATAGAGAACAACAATACTTGCAAGTACTGAGTATTGATAGTTATATATTTGAAATAACAGATCATGAAACACATAGAACATATGTTGTTCGTCTAGAAGAAAAATATTGTTCATGTTTAAGGTGGTATCATACTTGTCTTCCATGTGTACATGCATGTTTTGCGTGTAATTTTGCCAATATTAATATTGAAAGTTATTATCCTGCTATTTTTTTTTTTCTAAAGAAGCATTAAGAAGCGTATACGAGTCGCACTTGGAGCCAATTCCAGTTCCCTACACTCTTCAAAGTGCCCTGGTTAGAGGAGAAATTGGAGTACCAGAATTACGGCGCAAAGCTGGAAGACCAAAGAAGAACCGTATCATTGCAAAGGATTTAGAGACAAGAAATCTTCGATGTAGTAACTGTAATGGATTAGGACACAATAGAAGGAAATGTACTAACCAACCAAGAGAATTGTAGTCGGTTGTTTTTTTTTTTTTTTTGAGAAAGTTGTAATTTTTTTATAAAGACTAATGAACGAATACTATTAGTTTAACAACTGGTTACAATGTTACATAAATTTTATCAACCTCCCCTGGCATCCCGCAAATAATTTCTACGCTCAACATACCTAAGATTGAGCCGGCCTCTCCTATCCGCCGTATTCTCTGGGGGCACATCATGACCTTCTTCCTGTGTATCACTAGGTTGAGTAGGTATCGGCGCTGATGGAGTTGTCAGGATCTGTGTATAAGTAAGATGACCAGGGGCAAATATGTTATCCCATAGAGAAGTCTCTTGGCCACCCCATTGAGAAGTCGGCTCTCCACCCCATTGAGAAGTCCCTTGGGCACCCCATTGAGAAGTCGGCTCTCCACCCCCATTGAGAAGTCCCTTGGGCACCCCATTGAGAAGTCCCCTGGACACCCCATTGAGAAGTCTCTTAGGCACCCCATTGAGAAGTCCCTTGGACACCCCATTGAGAAGTCCCCTCGCCGGTCCATTGAGAAGTCCCCTCGCAAGCCTGTTGAGGCGGGACCTTGTAAGCCTGTTGAGGCGGGACCTTGTAAGCATGTTGAGGTGGGCTATCAGGGAGCGCTTGAGGTTGCGTGACATTGTGTCTATTTCTTCGGGGACGTGCATGTCGCTGCCTAACAATGCCTATAGGATTATCATCAGGGATATGTATTGATGGGTTCGGGGGAGCCGGATCTGCTTGGATATAATTTAAGATTTCATTTAGTTTTGTTCTCCACATTTCAGGATTAGGATTTTCGATTGCTTCCTTCATACTTGGAGCCTGAAATATAAGACGTGGCAAATTATAAATAAGTACCATAAACACAAAGATTTTATTAAAGTAATTCGTACCATCCCAATCATATGGTGATAAAATTCTCGCAGGCTCGAATCATCTAGAGCTCGTGGTTGGAATCGAGGCTCCTCGCAAAAGTAGAATTTGTTACTTATACGAGGAGCTCCCCACCAAGTTCTATATTTATTATTTTCAAATGCTGCACCAAATCAACAAACATGAGCATATAATATTTAATTTGTCTTTAATAAAATAGGAGATCAAAACAAACCATCGTCTATATTTGCCATCGGCTGAGATAGATGTGCCACACCATGTGTCTGAAATCTAGAATTCCATCCAAGAATCATTTTTCTAGCTCTTACAGCTGCACTGTCTCTACCACGATTCAAACATGGTGGGTCGTCTGGAATAATTTGTTTCCTCCCGAATTAGCTAAAATTTAGTATATCTTTCCAGAAAATATTAATTTTGAGATATGTGTCTCACGTTGCTGGATAATCACATCTGTGGTGGGTCCTTCCGGAATAAATCCGTCGTTTTGACGATCCATCTGTTACAAATACCACATTCCAAGATAATAATAAACACAAAAAAAAATTCATAATCAAAATTCTTGTAAAAATTTTACCTCTCTGCTTTGTTATGCTTCTTACTCTGCTTTCCTCTTCTCTTCTCGTTCTCCTCTATTCTCTTCTCTTCTGTTTCTCTTCTCCTTTTCTTCTTCACTTCTCTTAGTCTTCTGGTCTTCTGGAATGCTTCTTATACACTTAAACCCCACCTCCCCTATATTCCATCACCCCACTACCAAACAACACTATCCCACTACCCAATAATTTACACTTTTCCATACACCACTTCCCAATAAACCTATCCCCCCCTATCTCCTCCCATCACCCCAACCACACATAACCCAACCGGCCTCCCCACCATTAAACCCACAACAAACCAACCAACCCAACTGGCCAGCTACCATTAAACCGAACATGCAAGAATTCAGCCAGTCTGACTAAAATTTCGCCAGTTCGTCTGTCGGAAAAGTTCTTTTTTTGGAATTTTGGCAAAACTGTTACTTCCAGTGTAATTTTTATACAAGTTTGTTACTTTACAGCAAATTTTCTAAAATTTATTCAAATGAAATGATTTGAACACCATCGATTCTAATAACTAATTGTATAGTCATCATTCAGACCTTTCAATTAATAGTGGATCTCATACATTGTCCATACTCACAAAGAAAAAGGAAGTGCCAGACAAAAAGGAAGAAATGTTATGCTTGGGATGTGCTTTAGTGATTTGATTTAAAGGTTAGGAGAAAATTGTTATCATTCACCTGTTCCATATAAAGCGAAAATATTATATATGGTAACATATTTTAAGGATACTAGATGTAAAGGAATTTTTTACCTGATTTTCCAAAACAAATACAAAAGGTCATACCATATGACATTTTTTGTCGATTTAAAAAACCACTAAAAATGCCAGATGAACGGGAGGAGGGAGAAAAAAAAAGAATTGAGAGAAAGGAGCAACCAAGAGGAAGAAAAAGATTAAGCTAAAATAAATTAAATTGCTATATCATCTAAAGTTTTTTTTTAAGGAGATTAGGTTTCTTTTTAATTAATTAAATTAGGATTTGAAGATGTATTTTATGTGTGTAACAATATAATCCTAATCCCTAAAATTCTTAATTCTAATCATGAAAAAATTACATGTTTGTGTAATACCTAACTCATATCCTAACCCTAACCCTAACTTAACTCAAACCCTAATCCTGAACCTAACCCAAGCTCTAACCCTAACATCCTAACCCTAGCTCTAACCCTAAAACCCGAACCCTAAATGTAGCCCTATCCCTAACCCTAAAATTCGAACCCTGAAAGTCCTAACTTAAAACCCTAAACTCTAACTCTAACTCTAACACCCAAATCCTAAAATCCTAACACCCTAACCATAAGTCCAACCTGAAAACTTTAACCTAAAACTTAAAATATCTAGAAATAGTCATTTTCACCATGATCATTTTATAGTGGCTGGCCAAATTGATGGATGTATACCAAATGGGCCCACTACTCACGCCAATATCCAATAACGCAAGACCAAAAAATTTAGATTGATATTTTGTGTACATGTATATTTTCCTAAGTTTTAATTGGGTTAGTGTAGATTATATTAATATTGTACCAACAAAATCTATATATGATATATGTAGTTATATGATTATAGTGATAAATAATAATTGTGAGAACATGGCACATGGCGGTACCAAAAGAACTGTGGTACATAGGAGCTGACTAGCGTCTCAAAGGTCTTGGTGCATGCTTTTGGATTTCATTATATTGACGAGATATGTTTCATGCATCACATATAGACTTGATTTTGAATCTCATTGAGCGTTAGTGGCACTAAAGCAACAAATTTCAACTTCTAGAATGAGAGATGGCTATTACATTAACGGATGTGACACGGATTCTTGGGTTACCTATTACAAATGACCGTATATATTTTGATGATGAGTTATCTTCTCCTAAGTTGATTAGGATGTACAATGGTGTAGAACCGCCAGCGAATTATGAACTAGTAATTATGTTAAGCTCAGTTGGCTCTAGTATACTTTCATGTATATTGAATGCATTGGCGATACAAAAGGTTCTGCAAATGATTCATCGTTTTTATTTTATTTTTGCATTAGTTAATGTTAGTGTCTATATAGCATATGATATTTTAGTTTAACGGATATTATTCGTGATCATATTTTTAGATCATGTATTGCACTGGGGCATACTTAGTATGCTTATGGTGCCTTTTAATTTTTCTGACGCAACGAGAAATAAGGTCAATTTGTGCCTCGTACCATTTCTTAATAATTTGCTAGCACTTATACATTATGCATGCGGTGGTGGTGTGGGGTGGGGTAGGGTGCTATACTAGCATACTTATATAACTGCATGACGAATTTGTGAGATTGGTGTCAGGAGTCAAAATTTTAAAAAATGTGTGGTTGCATAACGTTGTACATGTATGAAAGGGCTAGAGTTGTTAATATATATCTTATCCAGCTTCATTATTTAGACGTGTACTATGCTATTTTTGTTTTTCTTTGTAAGTTTGGTCCTACGAGCATTTCAATATTGGTACGCCAGTGATCCGCTTTGGGGATGACCAATTGGTCTTATCTGTAGCTTCTCGGTGGATGACAAATGCAGTGTAATGCCCCGCTCCGCACGGTGCATTACGCTGAAGCGTTGACTCAGCGAGTCGCGTTGACCCAAGGAAATGTATCGATGCAAACGATACGAGAGTTACGTTGTCCCGAACAATGCATCGAACTAAGTCGATGCGAAGAGTTGCCTTGCCCCGAAAGAATGCATCGAGTTGAATCGAAGCGAAGCGCCGCGTTGCCCCGAAGGATGAGTGCGTTGAATCGGCTCGAAGATTCTAAGAAATCGAATCGACCAAGACGCAAGTCCAAATCGATGCAAGTATTGATTTTAGTTGGTTTCGTGTGCAGGTTATACTTTGACTCGAAAATATTAGAGGTCGATCTTTTGCCATATTTAGTAAGGGGTCCGCGAAATCAAATCGTCACCTTGCGACGGGCTGAGACTTGGGCACGCTAAGGCAAATCAGACGTATGATTCAATAAAGTACGAAGTGCTCGAATGGCTAAGTCAGGAGAGTGGCCGTACAACAAAGTTATGAAATCGAGCCGCATCGGCTCGGCAAAACGACGAAGGCGTATCGACTCAAGGTGGGAGGATTGACTTCTTTTTACTCCTTCATTCGATAAGTCAAATATTATTGTATGCTAAGTTAACCTATCGACGCCACGGGCGTGGTCCGATCAGAGATAAATCATAGTGTGAGTCGAACACTAAGTTAGAACAATTGAAATGAAACGTGCATCAAATGCACGAGTCGCTACAGAACATTGGATATCACAAAGGCGAGCGTCTCGGTGCGCAAGCCATAAAAAAATGGGATAACTGTACTCGGCGAGTACCTTAGTGCACGAACCATACCGTGCCTTTGCTGCACGAGTTAGACGGCTAGAACATTAGAAGACAATAGGCGAGCGCCCTAGCGCGTAAGCCCCGAACATTGAATGCTAAGTTATAGAACATGGATATACGGTCGAACGTGCCTACGTGCACGGGATAATAAAAGATGGCTTCGTTGTGAAAGAATACAGTTGTGGCATGAATGTGACGGAACTGTCGGATATGACATAATGCCTGGAAAGGTGTTCGAGACCTTCGGGTCATTCGGTTGACGAGCATTGAGTTGAGGCATAATGCCATTGAACATTGAAACGAAGTATGAAACATGAGAACATAGAAAGTTAACGGAAGAAATACGAGATGATAAAGTCTGAGTCTTGGACTCAAGGCTATGCTTGGTTTTTTGATTGATAGTGCGTTGCATGGTCGAATGGAATGGACTTGAGATAATTGCGATGATATCTTCCGTGCACGGAACGTTCCCTCCGAACGGGCGCACCGGGGCACCGGGACCGTTCGGCCTAGGAGGGATGTAATCTTTGATAGGCGCACATTTGCGAAGTCCGATTAGCACTCGGTCGTAAATGTGAGAAGCCGCAAATGATGGTAGGCACGCGGTAAGTTTCGGTTGTTGGGATAGCAACCCAACCCGTGAAACGCCGGGCTACCCAAACAAGAGAGAGAAAAAAAGGAGAGAAAAGAAAGTAAGGAAAGATAAAAGAGAAACTCCTTTGGTCTATTCCGGCGCGGATACGCCCACGACCTCATATAGTTAAGGAACGATGGGTTGAAAGTGTAGGCGCGTATGCGTCCCGCATAGAGATCCTGCTTAGAAATGCACATATAACATGACAGGGAAGGAAACGCGGCGTATTCACCTTGCGTCGGTACAAGGGCGAGTGCGTCGACTTGGTAAGTCGTGCCACGAATCAAACACGAGATTGTTTGTTTGCTTGCCTATTCAATTCGATAACATGCTGCTATGATAACATGCTTTACGCTTTCGAATATGCCATAAAATTGACCCTAAGGAGAACATAGTAAGATCATAAGCTAAGTTGCATGATTCAACATAAATATTACAAGTGTCGGTTTGGAAAGATGATCTTTGCTTCAGTACATACGAGGACGAACGTACTGATCCCCCACCAGCTTCATGCAGGGTGCAGGGAATGGATGGCTCACGGCAAAGCGTTGCTTGAACGTGTTGAGGCTTGGAATGCCGAAGCGCATTGAAGCGTGCGATCGCATTGACGCTCGGACTACGCAACTGGATTGATGCGGCCGAGATATAGAAGGCATGATGTATGGAACGATGAAATCCTTTGTGGACAAGAGAGAACCTGAGTGTTGTAGCCAATCTGGCATATATTGTTAGGCTATCGAAAGCCTTTGTAATCTCAGTTTCGAATATCAATAAAGAGAATTGTTTCGTATACACTGTTTTCCTATCGTTGTAAATATCGAATCAAAAGATAACCATTTGAGAACTTGTCATCTTGCCTTGCACGAGCGCAACTCCAGGCTCGTGCGGCATCACGCCCCCTGCGAGGACGATGATTCGGGTGATTCCGGGTCGGGGCGTGACAAATTGGTATCAGAGCTCTAGGCTCAATTTTCTCTGGACGCTCGCTTCATTACAGTTCGAAAAGTTGTCCACCACCACTTGATATCACTCTTGACTCTACTCGATGCCGCACTGGATGTTCCATACAATAAGTCTAATACAAATCGTATAATTTTGCTGCATGTGTTTTGGAAATTACACGATGTTTGCTAAGAAAGTCGCGAGGGGTATATTGCATTGAATGCAACGAGCCGTAAAAATGTTAGTTGCTGCAAACACAACAAATTGTGAAATACGATTTGAAATGTTGTCGTAATGTAACATGTTGAATGAGAAATAAAATGATGCACGAAGTGCAACGAGTAATGGTGAATATGCGTTAAAATGAAAGTGAGAAGTGATAAGCCAATACCGAATGTGTTAAACGGATTGTGCATTGACTTGGAAAGTCGGGAGTAATTCGTTGCACGAGGTGCGGTAAATATCGGAAATAATCGTTGCCCGATGTGCAACGCGTGTTGGAAAGTAAAATCATTGCACGTGGTGCAACACATATCAAATTAATCGTTGCACGAAGTGCAAAGGAAATTCGAATTGAATCGTTGTACAAAGTGAAATGAAAGTGTCGGAAATAAATCGTAGCACGATGTGCAACGCGTATCGAAAGTAAAATTTGTTGCACGGGGTGCAACGCATATCTAAATAAATTGTTGCACGAGATGCAACGTAAGAAAAGAATTGAAATCATAAATCGATAGAACGAATCGTTCGGTTGCACACCAAACTTGCGTTGGCAAATGAATGCATTGGCTGAGTTGTGTCGGATTTTGATTAATCAAAGTTACGGTTGTGATCAAGCACGATCACTGCAGAAATCGTGAGTCGGAAGAGATCGTTGGTTCGTAAAGAGTACGTTACGACGGAAGTAACTTAATTTCTGGGTGGTATATGGCATACCACCGATGCAATGAATGGCTCGATTCCGAGTGGTACATGTAATACCATTTGTGCGATGAATTGCATCGACGTATTGTGAGAATTGCGGAAGGTTTGTCCGCAACGGACGGGAGAGTACCGAGACTCGAAGAAAAATTTGTATGACGATATGTTGGTGCAAGTGTTCTTCGGAAATCGGTTGAGACGATAAGGCGAGACTCGTATCGATGAACGATACGTCGGACGAAAGTTATAAGTTGGTCGGACGACCGAGACTAGCGAAACGATTATGCCTTGATGCAATAATCGGATCGACGGGAAAGGGAAAACTCGAGCTTACGAATGAGTCGCACGACTTGCGATCTCGATAGAAATGTTCAGCTAGGCGAATCAAATCGCACGACTTGCGATCTCGATAGAAAACTTGGGCAAGACGAATCGAATCGTACGACTTGCGATTTTGATAGAAATGTTGGGCGATGCGAATTGTAATCGAATCGCACGATGTGCGACTTCGGTGAAGAGTTGGTTGACGTGAGTAATTGTGCCTAAGAAATAGGTGGTTACGTTACGGTGAAACTCATTTGAGTACGACTGAAAAACATGCGAAACTTAGAGGGCGTGATCATATGACTTGAGGGTTCAATGTTGGATAATCGGTAACTCAATTACGCGATCAAAGTATAGCGGGATGCGACGAATCAAAGAACGAATGGATGCGTATGGAAAAGTTCGTTGCGAACTTGGATGTATGCGATACGAGTTAAGTCGACGTTGAAACGGATTCGAAGTCAACCCACTTGCTATCGAAATTGATATGAACTATCAAGATCGATACGCAAGAAAACGTAAGCACGATGTGAGAATACAAAATGGAGTGCGCCTTGCGCTATCAAAATTTTTGTAAGTAACGATACGAGAATGAACGAACTTGGTTGATTGTAAATTTTGCGATTAATCAAGACGAGACTATAAGTCATCGACGATTGCTCGATGCGTATAGCATCTCGTGTGTCGACCCGCGAATAAGATAGACTCGAATTCGATATGAGTAGATGTTTCATAAATTGCAAAATCATCGACGGTAGTGCATGACTTGACTCGGAGGATAGTTGCGCATCAGTTGCGTCGATAGAAATGGTTTTGTCCGAAATTTGGGTAGTCACATAGAATCGTCGGAACGTGATTTGGCTCCGAAATAAGATATAGCATGGTTCATAGTAAACTGTCCTTCGTTGATGATCCACAATTATCGAGCGTAGCTTCGGGGCAGCTGACCCTAGAAGACTTGACCGCCAAATCAAATTGAATGCTGCAGACCGTAAGATGACCCATGCGATATCGCATATGAGATTGCACCGATAACAAATATAACACGGTGCATGTTGACGATAAGTCTAGGCGATCGAGAATTATTGGAACAACTTTCGATTGAGAATGATAAGTTAGATTTTGAGTATTCGTCGGATGAATACTTGAATGGTTATGTTGGTCGACGGTCGAACTAGAATTTACCAACGGACTTGGTGATTCGGATAGGCGATTGCGAGAAACGTGCTATGCACGAGAGGGAATGATAAAGGAATGACTTATGAGTCATGTCGTTAGATTCGGATTCACCTTGCAATTGAGCTTGCGTGAATCGAAATTTACATTCGATGTTGCGAGATGGATAAGTTGAGAATTTGGCTAGTGAATTCCTACTCGTTAGGAAATTTAATGTAAGACGCGTCGTAAAGACCTTCGTGCTACGGCGATCGTTGCCTTGAGCACCGTCGCCTTGATATAAACTTTCATATCGGATAGATTGTGGCCTTTGTGAAATGTCAATTTAAAGTTGCGTCGGGAGAAGTTAAGCACGGGGACTATGTAAGTAACCTAACGGGCGTAGCCCTGAATGTTGATGCAATTGCAAGTCAACAAAGGAAATCGTATCGAGTTAAATTGCATAGCCAAACTTCGAAAATAGTTGAGTGGCGACTTCGAACGCAAGGCGTTGCGAAAGATCGTTGCGATCGGATGCGCGACGGCTTGACGCAACGCGTAGAGTTGGTAATCCATATGAAACATACGAAATGAGATAGGCAATTTTGAATCGCGTAGCGTTATGCAATAAAATTGCGAGAACTTATGCTAGAGTCCAAGGCGATCGAGAGTACGAGATGGCAAGCATAGGATTGAAATTTACCTGTCAGCTTTGTTCCAATTTGCTACGACTGGACTTGGTAGAAATACACATATCTTCGGGACGCCTTGAATATAGGTACGGATCCAAATCGAGTTGTATACAAATTCAAATCGAGCTGCAGGGATGACTTTGAAATGTTAGTGAAAAGCTTGCGAGATAGTATAAAACTGAACAACATTGGTGGGACGAGATCGTGAAACGATCTATAAAACACTTAGTCGGAGTGTTGATTTTGGTTCGAGGTCGAACCTTGTTTTGAGTGGTATATTCTGTAATGCCCCGCTCCGCACGGTGTATTATGCTGAAGCTTTGACTCAGCGAGTCGCGTTGACCCAAGGAAATGTATCGATGCAAACGATACGAGAGTTACGTTGTCCCGAACAACGCATCGAACTAAGTCGATGCGAAGAGTTGCCTTGCCCCGAAAGAATGCATCGAGTTGAATCGATGCGAAGCGCCGCGTTGCCCCGAAGGATGAGTACGTTGAATCGGTTCGAAGATTCTAAGAAATCGAATCGACCAAGGCGCAAGTCCAAATCGATGCAAGTATTGATTTTAGTTGGTTTCGTGTGCAGGTTATACTTTGACTCGAAAATATTAGAGGTCGATCTTTTGCCATATTTAGTAAGGGGTCCGCGAAATCAAATCGTCGCCTTGCGACGGGCTGAGACTTGGGCACGCTAAGGCAAATCAGACGTATGATTCAATAAAGCACGAAGTGCTCGAATGGCTAAGTCAGGAGAGTGGCCGTGCAACAAAGTTATAAAATCGAGCCGCATCGGCTCGGCGAAACGACGAAGGCGTATCGACTCAAGGTGGAAGGATTGACTTCTTTTTACTCCTTCATTCGATAAGTCAAATATCATTGTATGCTAAGTTAACCTATCGGCGCGAATCTACGAAGTAAATAATGTGTACATGAATCATGGTAAGGCATGTCAAGGCTGTAATCTGAATGTAAGAACAGGAAAACAGTATAAATTATGTACAACAATCTGGAACTATATCTATGTGAGTTTAGTATTAGTTTCAACATGTGATCGGCTTAGAACTTGATACAATGTTTGGCCTGGCTAATCATACGTAAGTGTATGATTAACACTATACAATGAGAATACTATAATGATACAATGATGATACAATATAATACTATGGAGTATTGATCACATATCTACGCTAACACCCCCATCCCTGACTAATATAGTGGATCCAGTCATGACACGTCATGATACGTATTCTCTGAGGAGGTCGCGAGCCTACGCAGGAATCGTATCTATACAATGAACAATAAACAATGAAGACTTGCCCAGTGTATACCATATATAAGAGGAATAACATCTTATGACGGGATCCAGACAAATATCAATCCGTGTGAACAATGTGTCAAGAGAACAAGGATAATCTACACTAAATACTAGAAACAAAGACGATATCATAAAACAGAAATATTATCAGAGAATGTACTCGTCTGTACTGTGATGGATAAGTCGACTGAGTCCAAGATCAGTGCCTCGATGACCTATAGATAGAATACTATATCAATATAATGGTTTTGAAGTGAAATTAAGTCATACTGAGTCAAAATAGGTCAAGACACGTCAAACTAAGTCAATCTAGGTCAAACAAGGTCAAACTAGATTGTACAGGGTCAATCTAAGTCATATTAGAAGAAGAAGGATTGGAAGAATTAGGAAGAGAAGAATTAGAATAGGAATTAGAATAGGAATTAGAAGAGGAATGAGAAGAGAAATTTAGAGGAGATCGAGTTAGAGGGCGAAATCGAGCTCCGAGTTTCGGAACGCGATAAAACTTGAGGGAGACCTAGATTATATAGATTAGGCTTTGCGGGTAGGCTCCCGAGTTAAAATCGGGGTCGTAGGGCGTCGGTATCGCGTCGTACCATTGCATATCTTGAAATATTCAAGATATCGCCAATGGGCCGTAAGATGGACTAGACGTCCACTTTACCTAGGTATTTTGGTAGGTAACGTATGTATAGGTTAGTATCTTACTACCCTAGGGATATCGGATCAAAATACCAAGCGTAGGTAGGCTAACTTGATAATTGCCTAAGTTAGAATTTTACCCTTTTTAAGGGTAAAATAGGATATTGGCCCACGACCAAGATTTGAGTTTCCGAGTCCAAGATGGACTTGGATATGGGTTGTAAGGGTTGGTAATGATTAGAAATAGTCGCCTAGACCTAGTCTTGACCCCGGTTGACCACGGTTGACTTTTTGGACCAAAAGTCAACTATGGGTCAACACTTTACCCAATTTAGTCCCAAATTCCATTAAACTTGAGCAGTTGACCAAAAGTCAACTATTAGTCACCATTGACCTAGGGTTGACCTAGAGTTGACCTAGGGTTGACCAAAGTTGATCCGATGACCAAAAGTCAACTGTAAGTCAACTTTCGACCTAGTTTGATTCGGATTGACTTCCAATGTCCTCCTATGACCAAGGTAGGCCTAACTAGACCTGTCTTGACCTAGTATGACTTTGTTAGGCCTAATATGACTTAGAATAACCCTGTACCATCTAGTTTGACCTTGGTTGACCTAGATTGACTTAGTTTGACGTGTATTGACCTATTTTGACTCAGTATGACTTAATTTCACTTCCAAACCATTATATTGATATAGTATTCCATCTATAGGTCCTCAAGGCACTGATCTTGGACTCAGTCGACTTATCCATCACAGTACAGACGAGTACATTCTCTGATAATATTTCTGTTTTATGATATCGTCTTTGTTTCTAGTATTTAGTGTAGATTATCCTTGTTCTCTTAACACATTGTTCACACGGATTGATATTTGTCTGGATCCCGTCATAAGATGTTATTCCTCTTATATATGGTATACACTGGGCAAGTCTTCATTGTTTATTGTTCATTGTATAGATACGATTCCTGCGTAGGCTCGCGACCTCCTCAGAGAATACGTATCATGACGTGTCATGACTGGATCCACTATATTAGTCAGGAATGGGGGTGTTAGCGTAGATATATGATCAATACCCCATAGTATTATATTGTATCCTCATTGTATCACTACAGTATTCTCATTGTATAGTGTTAATCATACACTCACGTATGATTAGCCAGGCCAAACATTGTATCAAGTTCTAAGCCGATCATATGTTGAAACTAATACTAAACTCATATAGATATAGTTCCAGATTGTTGTACATGATTTATACTATTTTCCTGTTCTTACATTCAGATTACAGCCTTGACATGCCTTACCATGATTCATGTACACATTATTTACTTCGTATATTCTCTCTATTTACTGCTACATTTTCATTATCGTCTAACTAGAATTGTTATTTGAGATTTGTGCTCGTTCCATCCTGACTACGAGCACAAATCTCAAATAACAGTTCTAGTTAGACGATATTAAAAATGTAGCAGTAAATAGAGAGAATATACGAGGTAAATAATGTGTACATGAATCATGGTAAGGCATGTCAAGACTGTAACTGAATGTAAGAACTGGAGAATATTATAAATCATGTACAAAAATCTGGAACTATATCTATGTGAGTTTAGTATTAGTTTCAACATGTGATCGACTTAGAACTTGATACAATATTTGGCCTGGCTAATTATACGTGAATGTATGATTAACACTATACAATGATGATACAATATAATACTGTGGGATATTGATCACATATCTACGCTAACACCCCCATCCCTGACTAATATAGTGGATCCAGTCATGACACGTCATGATACGTATTCTCTGAGGAGGTCGCGAGCCTACGCAGGAATCGTATCTATACAATGAACAATAAACAATGAAGACTTGCCCAGTGTATACCATATATAAGAGGAATAACATCTTATGACGGGATCCAGACAAATATCAATCCGTGTGAACAATGTGTCAAGAGAACAAGGATAATCTACACTAAATACTAGAAACAAAGACGATATCATAAAACAGAAATATTATCAGAGAATATACTCGCCTGTACTATGATGGATAAGTCGACTGAGTCCAAGAACAGTGCCTCGAGGACCTATAGATGAAATACTGTATCAATATAATAGTTTAGAAGTGAAATTAAGTCATACTGAGTCAAAATAGGTCAAGACACGTCAAACTAAGTCAATCTAGGTCAAACAAGATCAAACTAGATTGTACAGGATCAATCTAAGTCATATTAGGCCTAACAAAGTCATACTAGGTCAAGACAGGTCTAGTTAGGTCAACCTTGGTCATAGGAGGACATTGGAAGTCATTCCGAATCAAACTAGGTCGAAAGTTGACTTACATTTGACTTTTGGTCAACGGGTCAACTCTGGTCAACTCCAGGTCAACTCTAGGTCAACCCTAGGTCAATGGTGACTAATAGTTGACTTTTGGTCAACTGCTCAAGTTTAATAGAATTTGGGACTAAATTGGGTAAAGTGTTGACCCATAGTTGACTTTTGGTCTAAAAAGTCAACCGTGGTCAACCGAGGTCAAGACTAGGTCTAGGCGACTATTTCTAATCATTACCAACCCTTACAACCTATATCCAAGTCCATCTTGGACTTCGAAACTCAAATCTTGGCCGTAGGCCAATATCCTAATTTACCCTTTTCTAAGGTAAATTTCTAGCCTAGGTGAATATCAAGTTAGCCTACCTATACTTGGTATTTTGACCCGTGCTCCCTAGGATAGTAGGATACTAGCCTATACATATGTTACCTACCAAGATACCTTGAAGAGGAGCTTGAACTCTGCCGTAAGATGGACTGGATGTCCACTTTACCTAGGTATTGTCACCCCCAGTTTTCGAATTAGGGGTATTTTCATCATTTTTCAAGTTTTATAATTTTTAGGAATTTTATTTGATTTTATATGATTTTTAGGGATTTATTTGAGTTAGTTTGAATTTTACCCAATTCGGACTTAAGTTGGAGACACGGGTAGCCTGGACACTAGTGGGACCCACATACTAGCTGGGCTTGGCCCACATACCATCCTAATTAGGCTAGAAACCATAATCCCTATTTTTATGGCTTAATTAGTCATTTTAGAGCTTAATTAGTTAATTAAAATTAGACCGAAACGAACCGAACCAAACCCGAACCAATTAAACCTAAGTCTAATGGGTTTGGAGGGTTATTGGATCCACCCAAAACCCAATAACCCCCCCCCCCCCCCCCCCCCTCTTTGGCCGGCTAAGTAGAGCCCCCCCCCCCCCCCCCCCCTCTTTCTTCTTCACAAAGTTAACACACTCTCTCTCTCTCTCTCTCAAATTTTATTTCTTTCCAAAGCTTTTCTTCCTCCAAGCAAAAACCTACACCTAGGTAAGCTCATAAATTCCCATTAATTCTTCTATTTCATTTTTCCCTTCACAATAGTTGTAGAGGAGGAGATTCTCTACACTTTGCCCACAAATTTTGTAGAATTTCCTAGAAATCTAGGTTAGAAGATTTATTTGGGGGTTTTCTTAAATTAGAGTGGTATATATATGTATATGTATATATATATATATATATATATATATATATATATATATATATATATATATATATATATATATATAACACATACATATATATATATATAACACATACATATATACATATATATATATATATTTATATATATATATATATATATATATATATATATATATATATATATATATATATATATATATGTATGTGTTATATATATATATATATATATATATATATAACACATACATATATATATATATATATATATATATATATATATATATATATATATATTTGTGTTTGTGTGAGAGAGTGGTGGTGTTGGTGTCATGAGAGTGGTGGTGTAGGAGTGAGAGTGTGCTTGTGTGAGTTTGTGTGAGAGTGTGTGGGTGTGCTTTGTTGGCCCAATGATTGTATCATATTTTTGAATATGGTTAATATGTTAAGTTTAGCATTTCTTTATCACTAATCTTTATACAATCGCTATAGCATTTCTACTTATACTTATATCTTTGGTGATATGTGCCCATTGGTTTACATATTAGTGATATGAGCTTATCTATCTTAAATTTAATTGGGTCGCCAAAATCAAAACTATGTTTTTGATTGTGGTCATTCAATTAAGTTTAATCATTATGATATCACTAACTTTTATGCTATCACCGTAGCACCTATACTTAAACTTTGCATAGTCCTAATGTGCTTTATCTTATCATACTTGCTACATGTATATTGCTTTGTTCGCCTAACATGTATTTGCAGAAAAGTAATTTGCAAGATCAAATGTGGACATATGCTATGAAGAAATCATGGTGGGCCAAAGGCGACGGATCCCACAAGATTTCTCTGAACCACCCGACGACATCTCTGGAGCCACGCACCGGAGGTTCCGCTGCCCGGTCAGCGGACGGGGGTCGAGGGGGCAGCGCCCCTCGTCGGGGGTTCGGGGGCGAAGCCCCCGAAAGGTATTCAGTTTTTATAAACTGGATATCTTTGGACAGCTGCCGCCAAGGAAAAAAGCCAACATCTATCAAGGAAAGAAGCCAAGCCATGCCATCATCATTTTAAGACTCTGAAGAAGCCTGCACCTGCCTAAGTTTATCTGGAGTCTGTAATGAGTCTTAGGAATTATTGTAAACACAAGAAATGGATGGCAAAATCAAAAGCTAGGGCAGAAATAAGCCCAGGATCATTTTTGGTGGAAAACGGCATACCGACGGTATACCGGCGTATACCGACGGTATACCGGTTTTCGTTCACAGAAAGTTTCTGTTTACAAAACTGGCATACCGACGGCATACCGGTCCATACCGACGGTATACCGCTTCCGAAACGTTGAAATTCTAACGGTCGGATTTTCAGCCATTAATGATCCCAACGGCTATATTTCTAGCTGTTGTAATCCCAGACCGGTATACCGCCGGTATGCCGGATCATACCGACGGTATGCCGGTTCGTGACTGAAAAGTTGCCTTTGGCTTCTTTTCAAGCTTTGGTTATAAATAGCCTTGAACCCCTTCATTCAAGGTTGATGCTTTGAGCCTAAAAATTTCTAAACCACCAAAGCCTATCCACAAACAACTCTACAAAGCTTTTATTTGCCATTCACAAATTGTGTTAGAGTTATTGAGTTGAAAAGTGAGATCTTCATCCTATTGTATAAGGAGATCAAAACCTATTGTGAAAGGTTGAAGTTGGAGAGTCTTCGTATCCAAACTCTCGGTTGAAGTTGGGGAGTCTTCGTATCCAAACTCTCGGTTGAAGTCGGAGAGCCCTTCGGATTAAAGCTCTTGTGTAAGAAGTTGGCGAGTTCTTCGGATCCAAACTCGTGTGTAACTATTTGCTCAAATAGTGGATTAAAGCCGGAGAGAGTTCCGGGACTGGACTGCCTCTTAGGAGGATACCAGGATACATCGGGTGTCGGTATTGTGTTTGCTTCTTCTCTTGCACTTATATTTTTAAATTGCCAATTAGCTTGTACTAAGTGCTTTATTAGTTAGCTTGACCCTATTCACCCCCCCTCTAGGGTTCCTACATGCTTGTGTGAGTGTGTGTGAGAGAGTGTGTGTGTGTGTGTGTGTTTGTGTGAGAATGGTGATGGTGGTGGTAGTGTCATGAGAGTGGTGGTATAGGAGTGAGAGTGTGCTTGTGTGAGTTTGTGTGAGAGTGTGTGGGTGTGCTTGTGTGAGTTTGTGTGAGAGTGTGTGGGTGTGCTTGTGTGAGTGTGTGTGAGAGAGTGTGTGTGTGTGTTTGTGTGAGAATGGTGATGGTGGTGGTAGTGTCATGAGAGTAGTGGTGGTGGTGTGAGAGAGGGTGGTGTGTGAGAGTGGTAGGGAGAATGTGTGTGCTTGAGTGTGTATGTGCCTATGTATATATGTATATAGATATATATATATATATATAGACATGTGTGTGTGTGTTTATATATATAAATAGATATGTGAGAGTGTTTGTGTGTATATATATAGATATATATGTATAGATAGATAGATGGATGGATATTAGATTATACATATATATATATATATGAGTATGTTATATAGATAGAGATATATATATAGATAGATATATATATAGGTAGATATATATATAGAGAAGGAGTGGAAGAATTAGAAGAAGAGGGAGAAGAATAAGATAAAGCAACAGCAGCAATAGCAGCTGAACAGCAGCAGCAATAGCAGCTAGCAGCAGCTGCAGCAGCAACAAGAGGCAGTAGCAGCAGCTGGCAGCAGTAGGGAGCAGCCCCCCCCCCCCCCCTTATTAGCCCCCTATTAACCCCTTAAACCCCCTTCTATATATATATATATATATATATATATATATATATATATATATATATAAAAAAAAAATATATATATATATGTTTATATATATATATATATATATATATATATATATGTATATATATATATAAAAAAAAAAAATATATATATATATGTTTATATATATATATATAGATAGATAGTTATATAGTTAGAAGTAAGAAGAAGAGATTAGAAGAAGAGGAAACTAGAAGGAAAGAATGAGAAGAAATAGAGAAAAGAGAATTAGAATAGGAAAATTAGTAAGGAAGAGAAGAAGAGAATTAGAAGAAGTTAGGAAAGGAATGAGAAGGAGATTAGAAGAGAATAGGAAAGGAGAATAGGAATTAGTAAGGAGGAGAAGAATTAGAATGGGAAGAAGTTAGAAGAATTAGAATGGGAAGTAGAAAATAGGGAATCGATTTGGGAGAAATCGAGTTAGAGAGTGAATTTGAGCTCCGAGTATCGGAACGCGACGAAACTTGACGTAGGCCTAGAATACGTGAATTAGATTTTGCGGGTAGGCTCCCGAGTTGAAATCGGGGTCGTAGGGCGCCGGTATCGCGCCGTACCATTGCGTATCTTGAAATATTCAAGATATCGGCAATGGGCCGTATCATGGACTGGATGTCCACTTTATCTAGGTATTTTGGTAGGTAACGTATGTATAGGTTAGTATCTTACTACCCTAGGAAGCACGGGTCAAAATACCAAGCGTAGGTAGGCTAACTTGATAATTGCCTAAGTTAGAATTTTACCCTTTTTAAGGGTAAAATAGGATATTGGCCTACGGCCAAGATTTGGGTTTCGAAGTCCAAGATGGACTTGGATATAGGTTGTAGAGGTTGGTAATAGTTAGAAATAGCCGCCTAGACCTAGTCTTGACCCCGGTTGACCACGGTTGACTTTTTAGACCAAAAGTCAACTATGGGTCAACACTTTACCCAATTTAGTCCCAAATTCCATTTAACTTGGACAGTTGACCAAAAGTCAACTATTGGTCACCAGTGACCTTGGGTTGACCTAGAGTTGACCAGAGTTGACCCGTTGACCAAAAGTCAACAGTAAGCCAATTTTCGACCTAGTTTGATTCGGATGGATTTCCAATGTCCTCCCATGACCAAGTATGACCCAACTAGACTTGTCTTGACCTAGTATGACATTGTTAGGTCTAATATGACTTAGATTGACCCCGTACAATCTAGTTTAACCTTGTTTGACCTAGATTGACTTAGTTTGACGTGTCTTGACCTATTTTGACTCAGTATGACTTAATTTCACTTCCAAACCATTATATTGATACAATATTCCATCTATAGGTCCTCGAGGCACTGTTCTTGGACTCAGTCGACCTATCCATCACATCACAGGCGAGTACATTCTCTGATAATATTTCTGTTTTATGATATCGTCTTTGTTTCTAGTATTTAGTGCAGATTATCCTTGTTCTCTTGACACATTGTTCATACGGATTGATATTTGTCTGGATCCCGTCATAAGATGTTATTCCTCCTATATATGGTATACACTGGGCAAGTCTTCATTGTTTATTGTTCATTATATAGATACGATTCCTGCGTAGGCTCGCGACCTCCTCAGAGAATACGTATCATGACGTGTCATGACTGGATCCACTATATTAGTCAGGGATGGGGTGTTAGCGTAGAGATGTGATCAATACCCCACAGATATTATTGTATCATCATTGTATAGTGTTAATCATACACTCACGTATGATTAGCCAGGCCAAACATTGTATCAAGTTCTAAGCCGATCACATGTTGAAACTAATACTAAACTCACATAGATATAGTTCCAGATTGTTGTACATGACTTATACTGTTTGCCTGTTCTTACATTCAGATTACAGCCTTGACATGCCTTACCATGATTCATGCACACATTATTTACTTCGTAGATTCTCTCTATTTACTGCTACATTTTCAATATCGTCTAACTAGATTTGTTATTTGAGATTTGTGCTCGTTCCATCCTGACTGGATATGTTGATAAAATTTTACAGATTGTGGCGAAGAGGATTGTCCTACCTACTATGGTCCGGTTGACGTAGTGGGCGTAGACTTGGAGACCTTGGTTCAGCAGGGCTTAGCTCCGCCCGACGAGCCTCTAGCTTAGTTTAGTTAGACTAGACATTTTGGACTGGACCTTGTCTCCAGCTTACTACTTGTTATTATATTATATTTTGGGATTGTATTAGAGACTTGGACTTAGACTTGTATATTATTTGTGATGGACTTGACAGGTTATATTTTATAGTCTTGTTGTCTTTATTTTTCAGTCTTTACTTATTATCTTAGAGTTGTGATTGAGTACTCATATATATTCATTGCTTGTCCTCCGTTCGGAGTTGACCATATTCTCGACAGGTTTTGATATATATATATAAACTGTTTAGAGTAGAAAACCTACAGCGTTCCACGCCGTTTTTACGGTGAGGGCTGGGCGTTGTCACGTGCACGTGCCCTTATAGCGGGTACGGGTCATGACAGGCGTGGTCCGATCGAAGATAAATCATAGTGTGAGTCGAACACTAAGTTAGAACAATTGAAATGAAACGTGCATCAAATGCACGAGTCGCTACGGAACATTGGATATAGCAAAGGCGAGCGCCTCGGTGCGCAAGCCGTAAGAAAATGGGATAACTGTACTCGGCGAGTGCCTTAGTGCACGAACCATACCGTGCCTTTGCTGCACGAGTTAGACGGCTAGAACATTGGAAGACAATAGGCGAGCGCCCTAGCGCGTAAGTCCCAAACATTGAATGCTAAGTTATAGAACATGGATATACGGTCGAACGTGCCTATGTGCACGGGATAATAAAAGATGGCTTCGTTGCGAAAGAATACAGTTGTGGCATGAATGTGACGGAACTGTCGGATATGACATAATGCCTCGAAAGGTGTTCGAGACCTTCGGGTCATTCGGTTGACGAGCATTGAGTTGAGGCATAATGCCATTGAACATTGAAACGAAGTATGAAACGTGAGAACATAGAAAGTTAACGGAAGAAATACGAGATGATAAAGTCTGAGTCTTGGACTCAAGGCTATGCTTGGTTGTTTGAATGATAGTGCGTTGCATGGTCGAATGGAATGGACTTGAGATAATTGCGATGATATCTTCCGTGCACGGAACGTTCCCTCCGAACGGGCGCACCGGGGCACCGGGACCGTTCGGCCTAAGAGGGATGTAATCTTTGATAGGCGCACATTTGCGAAGTCCGATTAGCACTCGGTCGTAAATGTGAGAAGCCACAAATGATGGTAGGCACGCGGTAAGTTTCGGTTGTTGGGATAGCAACCCAACCCGTGAAACGCCGGGCTACCCAAACAAGAGAGAGAAAAGAAGGAGAGAAAAGAAAGTAAGGAAAGATAAAAGAGAAACTCCTTTAGTCCATTCCGGCGCGGATACGCCCACGACCTCATATAGTTAAGGAACGATGGGTTGAAAGTGTAGGCGCGTATGCGTCCCGCATAGAGATCCTGCTTAGAAATGCACATATAACATGACAGAGAAGGAAACACGGCGTATTCACCTTGCGTCGGTGCAAGGGCGAGTGCGTCGACTTGGTAAGTCGTACCACGAATCAAACACGAGATTGTTTGTTTGCTTGCCTATTCAATTCAATAACATGCTGCTATGATAACATGTTTTACGCTTTCGAATATGCCATGAAATTGACCCTAAGGAGAACATAGCAAGATCATAAGCTAAGTTGCATGATTCAACATAAATATTACAAATGTCGGTTTGGAAAGATGATCTTTGCTTCTGTACATGCGAGGACGAACGTACTGATCCCCCACCAGCTTCATGCAGGGTGCAGGGAATGGATGGCTCACGGCGAAGCGTTGCTTGAACGTGTTGAGGCTTGGAATGCCGAAGCGCATTGAAGCGTGCGATCGCATTGACGCTCGGACTACGCAACTGGATTGATGCGGCCGAGATATAGAAGGCATGATGTATGGAACGGTGAAATCCTTTGTGGGCAAGAGAGAACCTGAGTGTTGTAGCCAATCTGGCATATATTGTTAGGCTATCGAAAGCCTTTGTAATCTCAGTTTCGAATATCAATAAAGAGAATTGTTTCGTATACTCTGTTTTCCTATCGTTGTAAATATCGAATCAAAAGATAACCATTTGAGAACTTGTCATCTTGCCTTGCACGAGCGTAACTCCAGGCTCGTGCGGCATCACGCCCCCTGCGAGGACGATGATTCGGGTGATTCCGGATCGGGGCGTGACATGCAGTGAATCCTATGCTCTGTGTTTACGAGGTGGCCTCAATTTACCTGACTTATTTGACACAATAAACAACATGGAGGTAAATTATGTAATTATTTGCTTAGTTTTTTTTTTTTTGCTTAATTTACTATGTTTATCATTTTATTATTTTCTCATCATCAAATAGGTTAAATGGATAACCTATAGCGTTCCTCATGAGAAATTGAGAACGTCTCATAAACCACAGACACATCATTTTTCATCCAGCTAATCATATTATGTGACAGCTTGGGTTGAGGTAGATGACCCCAGAAGCCTTTGTGTTCTAGTCATGGTGGAGCCAATACAGTATCTAGAGTCCATATGTGATTCTCGATTGGACAGACTTAGAGACGTATGGCGTGGAACACACGTCTCAACCGACAACATCGATTGATGATTGTAAGTTATTGAATAATTAAGAAATAAGTACAGTGACCCACCCTCCATGTTTCATGATGGTATTATAGGGACTACCCTATTCTAAAAATAATTACACTGACCACCCTCTCCTTTATAAATTTTATAAAACATAGGAATGGTCAGTGTTATAAGTTTCTATAGAAAATATAAACTATAGGGGTATTCTGTGTAATTAGTTTCGAAGTAGTAGTTTTTGTAATAAGTGTAAAACATAGAGGTAGTTAACACAATTTATCAATTTAATTAAGTACGAGTATGTGTTGTGCTCATATTTTGTTGAAATTATACAATACCCTCGTATTTTTGCAACCAACGGTAGGATTGGTTCCAGAATCGAGCTTTAGAAGATTATAGCTTGGGTGACATATGGGTAGGAGAAGAACGTATATTAGCAAGGAAATGTGAAATATTTTGTCAAGAAGACCGTCTATGTGAAATATTAACTGTTAGAGCATCTCAAACCCTATTGAGTTTGGAAAAAATGGTTGCCACGTAGGAATAACAAGCATTGTTTTTTCAAAAGTACTTCTCCAATGCAAATGTGACATAAATTGTGAAATTGACATGGCAATGACATGGCAAGGAGAATGTGAAGTTGGTTGTCTAGATCTAGACAATGCACTTCACAATGACTTTATGTCCACATCATCAATTATGAATAAAAATATATTAAAAAAAAGAAGAAGTGAAAAAGTTCGTCTTGGAAGTTGAAAAAAAATAATTTTATTGTCTTCTCAAACTTTTGCATTGGAGAACACATTTTTATCTCATTGTCTTGTGTGAATGTCATCTTGGCACATAGGAAAGACATTGTCTTGTGTCTCATGCCACATAGGATTCACAACACAAAACAAGACAATAGGGTTGGAGATGCTCTTAGACTCCAACAAATAGTTCAACGTTTCTGAGTGTGGAGTTTCCAAGAGTTTCCAATTGCCAAACCTAATATTCAACTGTTTGGCTCCAATAGGCTCCAACAAATTTCAAATTGCAGAGATCACCCAAAATCCAAGATAAAAGCATCAAAAAAGTAGTAGCATCTTGTTTACAAATTTCCAGAAACTAAAAAAAAAAAAATTTCCAAATGCGAACAAGTTGAAATATGGAACAAATTGTTGAGCCTTGATTCGAGTGCTCCAAACTCCCGAACGAACAAAATCAAAGGGATATTGAAGTGAAACCCAAATAATGGAATGGATATTTTGAAAAAGAAAAAGAAAAACTTAGAGATGCTACAAATTAATACAATGCTTACAATTTTACACATATCCCTCTTAAATTTACTAAAACTTGAATATACATAAACTATGGACTTCAATCGTCTAATTTTTATCAAGACAAGATGCATTTCGTGTACTTCATAGGTATAAAAAAATAAGAATATGTTATAATTTACAAATAATTGGTTTTCCTTTGGAACTACAAATGCTATCAGAAAAGAGTACCCTTGTTAACCTGTTCATGGGAAAGGAAACATTTCTAGGTACAGATCCAGTAAACCTGATCCATCATAATCATAGTCCCAGTAGGCCAACAGGTTAATTTAGGCTTCGAAATGTGTCATTGGAACCTGACCCGATTCATCCGACTCATGCCACAAGTAGCAGTTTGAAGAATTCGAGTCACGAACAAAAATCCATGAAATGTTGACATGGATTTTTTTTCCTATTGCAGCTGGATTTGGAGCATTTCGGAGGATATTCTGAAATTTCGTACTCGGTATCTTTCATAAAAAAAAATGTAATATGACCAGGAAGCAAAACATCAATACCTCATATTCCTGTGAGGTGTATATAACTTGGAGCATCTCTCTTTGGCTGACAATGTAGACCTGTTAATAATGCCAAGAGAATATGTGAATAATGCATATCTGTTATGAAAGTATCTTCTTTCTTTATTGCAAGGTGACAACTGCTAAACTTTCTATTGATAATATACTCCCAATCACTACTAATATGTAAAGAGCTGCCGGTAAACAAATCAGATGAGAAATAAATAAGAATCCAAGGTTTCCATCAGAAATAAATAACATAAGGAAAAACTGAAAGACCAAGATACTAGAAACAAATACAGCATCTTCAAAAGTGTATAACTCCATTCTTCGGCACCAAAATAAAGAAAAGAAATAAAAACGAGAACGTTTGATTTACCAACCAAGTTTGAAATTGGACTCGGTCCAACCCTCCTGATCATCCTGATTTACGAGTAAAGATCTAGACTCTACTGCTAGTAAGTTACAAGAACAACAACAATCATAACTTTCTTTGGGTCAGTTTCTTCGAATTCCAATCTTTTGACTTCAATCCAAGTTTGTCAAGGCAAATCCCTAGTTGTACTGCTTATTACTGCATCCATTAGTGTTATTATTGTACCACTTTGAATTACTTTGATATATAGTAACTACTTTTTAACTTACTGCATTTTCTTTTAACTTGTTAAGAAAACTGGTTCAGAAGAAAGTTTATTGTTTTTATTTTATTATAATATTATGGTTTGGCCAAAAAACTAGAAAAGGTCAAGGGGGTTAGAACAAATTCATTTTAGGGACAAGGGGTTAAACCAATCCCCTTCATTAACATATATACAATTATATATATACAGGCTTTCTACAAAACAATCACTTGAAGACCTTGTGTCAAAACAATGGGTGTCTCCATTGTACCGAACCTCTCTATGAACTATTCCAATGCTATCAGATGCACAACCCAGCTTCCCTCCTCCCCAAGATTCCACAAGACCAGTAACATCACGACGAAGCTACCGAACAGCTGCAACGTTTCCCTCCCCGACCTACAAGTGAACGAGGTCGCAATGAGGCAGTCCCGGTGCAGCCCAGCAACCAGCAGGCAACAGAAGATGCTCGCGCTGGATGCGACGTTCCTCGAGGAGGCCTATGAGAGGTGTCGCGGTGTGTGTGCGGAGTATGCAAAGACATTCTATCTAGGTTCGGCTCAAGTCACAACCTTTTCTCGCTTCTGTGTACTGTAATATTGAAATTTGCAAGTTAATTTCTCTTTTTTAAGGTAAGATGTTCGTGACGTGGATGAATGGTTTCAGGGACACAGCTGATGACAGAGGAGCGACAGAGAGCAATATGGGCCATTTATGGTGAGTGCTCCTTTGCATTGTTATGGAGAATGAAATCTTCTCTTGCATGAGATGTAGGAAGCACAGATGCACCCAAAATCGGTGTCGTGTGTCACGTCCGTGTGTCCATATTGTGTTGTGTCCTGCTCGTGTTTATGCAACATAGCAAGAGATTAATTTTGACATTGATGGTCAAGCAGGTCCTAGATAACAGGTCTATTAACTAATGTCCAATGGCATAGGCATAGCAGTAAGAATTGTTGTCATTAGTATATAACAGGCAACCATTTGTTTTGGAGCTGTTTGTTTATGTAGTAAGAGCTATGCAAGATGTTTAGGGAAGACTACTTCTGCGATCTTCACTAGAAAGTTGTTTAGTATAATAATCTCATGAACAAACTAATATAAACAATGTTACATAAATTTAATTGTAATCTCCTCAAATGTTTTGTATTGTATATTGGAGTCTTAACACATATATTCTGACCTTTTCCTCGGGCCATTAGCTTTCGTCTTAGTAGTATTAGTTGACTTATTATTTGGTGAGGTTGGCAAAGTTGGGTAGGTTAGTTTAATAGTCGAAGAAGAGCATTTACGATGGCTAACTGTTATAAGAAACAAAATTATCCCCTCCTATAATAATTCAAATAAAAATTACAAAAAAAAATCCCTTGTCATCCTACTCTATCTCCACTCTGGCACATGCAGCAGGAATCAAGGTGGTAGGTTTCTTTGAACCAATTTGGTCTGGCTTTTTAAGTTTCCAACAGCAAGAGACTAAAGTTGAGAAAATTTAAACAAAAATCCTAGAGGAAGTCATGAGTTCTTCATTTTTAAAACTCGGTCATGAAAAGCCGTTGGATTAGATGCATCTCATCACTTGATTTTTTTTTTCACGGGGCTAAAGAGAAAATAAGTACACTTTTAATACTAGTGAAATCCACGTGTCACATCCATATTGCAAGTTCTTATTTTGAGTTCTTATGTGAGTTTTTTTAGTCGAACTCAAAATAAAAGTTAAACGGATTCCAATATATGATTGGAAATGATGAGCAGGCTTTTGATAATTTACTCAAAACTATAACTAAGACAAGGTCTTGTCTCTATTCTCTTATAGTAGGATGATGACCATTCCAAAAGAGGAAGTACTCATATTTTGAGTTATTTCTTGATATGTTCCATATTATTTTTTTTTTTCTAAAAGTCTGCTCAACTACTTTAAGCCAACCTAAGCAGAATATATTGTTTCTTCTCTTTCCTGAGAAATATGGTGCTCTTGACTGGCCCCTCCCAGGATTAAACCTAACAGCCGTCCACCGTTCTTTTATTTAAGGAAGTCTCTCAACCAGGGTATAGAATAAAATATTTAGATTGTTCAACAATTATATTTGAATAGATAACGCATCCAGGTTGGGTGGCCAGCAAGTGGAGGCATAACGCATCCAGGTTGGATGGCCAACAAGTGGAGACATAACGCATCCTGGCTGAGTGGGTTCGATCCCACGAAAAAACGAATTATTCCTTCCAATTTGATAACATGCAAATAGCATCTATCATAGATACAAATTTGTATCCATTATTGAGGAAAAACACTACAAATATTGAGATACCTATATCTTCCACTTCCCCTCCTTTTATACTAAAGACATCGCCGAACATAATTTATGTTAACCAATAAAATCTCAAAAACAAGCAGAATATATATATATATATATATATATATATATATATATATATGTTAACCAATTAAGAAATCGTGAAACTCTAACAGACTTGACACAACTGACGTTTTTGTTGCAACTTGCGAGAGTCAAAATACCCATAACTAGTAGCCTGATTTAATTATATGGAGCAGCCACAGTAGCTAATCCAGCAATCAGTCACCTTTCCATCAACTTAAAAAAGCTTAATGTCGCAATCAAGAATGTGCAAGCAGTGCGATCGCACAGGGCCCCAAAAACTGGAATTCCCCCCAAAAAATTAACCTCCATATATATCACTAATGTGAAATCTCCATTTTATATTTAGGCCTCCCTAGTTTTTAGAAACTGCAGTAACATGGTCCTTACAATGTCAGAAAAATGCCATTTTTTTTAGAGTGGTTAAATAAAAAAAAGTCTTTTTGTAGTATTTGTACATGGCCCTTAATGTTAGAAATGACCCTAAGAAGTAATATGATAACAGTGAGATGCTAGACTAACAAAGAAAGAGCAGTGTGGTGCAGGAGGACAGATGAGCTAGTGGATGGTCCAAATTCAATACACACAAACAAAATTGTGCTCGATCGATGGGAAGAGAGGCTTGAGGAGATCTTTCAAGGGCGGCCTTATGACATGTTTGATGCTGCCCTTACTGATACTGTCTTCAAGTTCCCTATAGACATCAAGGTAATATATTTGGATCTAATGTGTTATGCTCCATACACGTAGGACACCTCTCCCTACTAAATTCCTGTTGTGTCCATCGTGTTTGAGGACACACGGACACACTGTCTTCGTTTTAGCCTAACACGTGTTTAAACTAGGGGTGAGCATTATTCGGTTTTGGACTAAGAACCGAACTGGATAAGGGATTCGGTCCGGTTTTAAAAAAAAGCCGTTCGGGTTTGGTTTTTAAAATACTAAAATTCCTAATTCGGTTTTGGTTTCGGTCCAAAACCGAATAAGACTTATGAAATTATGTAAATCCCCTCAATTTTATGCATATTTCATGATTAAAAATGTGTATATTTTTCTGTATATTCTGAAAACAATAATTCTATATATATTTTTTGAAGCTAAACGTTGATAACTAGTCCAACTTCGGTCCCAACTTAAAATATAACAATTGTATGTATAAAAATTGTATTTTATAATATAATTTAAACACTAGTCCAACTTTAAATCCAGACTATTAAACAATAAAAATAGTCCAACAGAATCGACTATAACTGTTCGGTTTGGTTCGGTTATGGCTAATTTAGGTTCGATTTCGGTTATGATTTTTAGAATTTCGGTTTATTCAATTTTGATTATTTTGGTTAGTTGAAACCGAATAAACCGAATGCTCACCCCTAGTTTACATGCATATAAACTTGTCCACTTCTCAAATTTATAAGATATTCAAACGATAAGGCGTATTAAGGCCCTATCTAAATAATAGTATAAATAGATGATAATAATATAAGATTTAAATATTTTGTCCATTTTTGTAGTCTTAAGTTTCTCTACAAACACAGATAATAATCATTTATAACTATATCAGTTAAATATGTGCATATTTAACAGATGTGAGCATATAGTCTTGTCCTCGTGTTCAGATTTTGAAAAGTTGCCATCTCAGGCTGTGTACATGTGATGATACCTGTGTTTCTCCATTGACCGTGGGCCTTTTATAAACTAAACAAACGTTGGATATAATCCACTTGAATCATTGAAAGAAATAAACATAATGGCTGCAAATGCGTGCTGAATCATATTATTATTGCATATAAGGGCTTTCTTGTGTCTTAGGTAACAAGGAAATAGATCTAACCAACCTTAACGATACAATCCTATTCAGCCATTCAATAATATCCTGTGCTCTCATGCAAACATTAACCATTTTGTGCAGCCATTCAAGGACATGATAGAAGGAATGCGAATGGATACGATGAAGTGGAGGTATCTAAGTTTCCAGGAGCTGTACCTTTATTGCTACTATGTTGCAGGCACGGTCAGCCTAATGAGCATGCCAGTGATGGGAATAGCTCCAGAGTCGCGTGCTCCAGTACATAAAGTCTATAATTCAGCAGTCAACTTGGGCATTGGAATGCAACTCACAAACATCCTTCGAGATGTGGGAGAAGAGTAAGTTCGTAGAGCCATTGCCTCGCTTCAACCAGTAAATGTTAAATATACAATTACGACTAAAGCAAGTGGGTTACTCTTACACAGTTTGCACTATCGGCAATCCCAACCCGATACGGCCGATACCGATACAGTTTGGCATGTCCCGATCCGACCAACCGATACAAACATTTTTTTTTTTGGTGGGGGGGGGGGGGGGGGGGGGGGGGGGGGTGGGGGTGTTCTCTTTTCAGTCAATTCGACAAAGAAATTTGAACAAAAGACCAATCATAGTAAGGTTGTAAAATTATGTAAAAGAAGAAAACTTATCTTTCACAGGTAAACCAATCGGTAAGCGTGACTACTATTTCAGTCAATTTCAAAACTACTAACTACTAAGAAACAACACAGAAAATACTTAAAATTATGCCTAAATATATAAAATATTCTTGTAAAATTTTAATAATTTATTAATAACTATTTACTTTCCGATACCAAAAAATCCAATACTCCAATCTGAAACCGCCCAATGTTGTCAATACTGTCGATACCGATACTCATAGTCATAGGAAGGGTCCAATACCGATTCCAATACCGATATTGCGAACCTTGCTCTTACATCCTGATCCCAACGAGTAAAGTTGAATTTATACTCCGTCTTACAACTAATGTAAGAGAGTTGTGAGTCTCGTGACATCCTAATCCCATGCCCACCTGGCTGATTTGGACAAACCATTGATTTGAGGGTTACTAAAATGGAAGAACAGAGTGCACCTGATGTGATACCTCGATTGCATTAAAAACTGTAGGATTAAAACTACAACTTCCTAGTAGATTGAATTACTACTATTGGTTCGTAACTTGAGTAATATAAATCAATTTAGGATGTTCTATTTGGAAGCTAAATTCAAGCACTACAAATTTTATTTTTACTTACTTTGGAATTCTATAACAGAAAATGCATAAATTAATAAAACCTCTGGGATTCTATAAGTACTCGTTACCTGGAGAGGTTTTATTCTGGGATTCTATAAGGACTAGTTACCTGGAGACTCTCAGTAGTTTTTACCTCTGTTGACATTTGACAGATATTGTAAGTTTGTAATGCAACCATCCATTTCTTGAGCAGGTGACCGGCTGTGAAAAAAATAACACGAGTCACAAAGCACACAGTTACTCTAGGTTCACTGGTATTAATAGAAGAATCATGTGGCAATACTTTTCGGTTTGAGCATAACATATATATATCTGCATACATTGGATCCATAGTTGTGAACCTTGTCCAATGAATAATATGAGGAAATAAATGCAAATGGTTACTTCAGCTGCAAACTGAAAATGAACACAAAAGAGGGTGTCCAGTGCCATGATTAAGATGTGCAGTGTGCCTGGGCAAACCATCATTTAATTATGAGCCGTCTTTGAGCATCAATTATAAAACAGGCTGATAATTTTGTACAAGAGTTTTAGTTGGGACTATTACGACAAAGCTTACAGTAAAGCAACAGGCACTCTCTTTTGTCTAATTGGTCATCAATTAATATGTTATAACAGTGCTTCAAGAGGGAGAATATATTTACCACAAGATGAATTGGCGCAATTTGGGCTTTCAGATGAAGATGTATTTTCTGGGAAGGTTACAAATCAGTGGAGAGTTTTCATGAAGGAGCAGATCTCAAGGGCAAGACTTTATTTCGATCAAGCAGAAGAGGGAGCCTCACAACTTAATGAAGCTAGTCGTTGGCCGGTAAAAACTCTCCTTCTACAAGTCATTCTAACTTCTGAACTGTATCCAGGTTCACTAATAATCTAGAAATCTATTGGTTCTCATGGAACAATCTATGATGCAATTGGGCTCTTAAACATCTGACTTATGGGTGGCTTCTATCTGTTTTCGTAGATCTTGATCATCACTCACACATGGCTAAAGTTTTAAGATTCTCAGAATGAACTACCATAGTTGTACCCATCAAGCTAGTGAAGTTCTTGACATATTGATTCATATTAGTATAATCTAGACTATCTAGTGGAATTTTTAAGGACCAACTTAGTGAAATTTTCTTCACTCCAATTCAAAGTTTGGGTCTTCTAACAGAATCCTAAAACAAGTTTTTTCTTCTCCATACTTCTCAGCAGTAGAGGGCACATATCATGAACCTTATTTTTTAAACCAAGTTGACCGTTAATACTTAATAGGTAGGTCATAACAGAGAGAAGCTTAAAATGTGATGTGATCCTAGGACTTTATTTTGTCAAACAAATTTAATTCCAAAACGACATATGTTGAGCACTATTTGGCATGCAGAAACACGATACATTTTTCATATTTATCTAAGATCAACATTTTGTAGTTTCAAACATACTCCTAGGCTTACCACTCGATATTATGGACAGGTGAATAACCACTTGCAATGATATAGACAGCTAAATAGCTAGATCACCTAATAGGTTATTTTCACCCTCTCTTTTCATGGCAAATTCTAATGGTTGTCAAATTTACTGTTATGCAGGTATGGGCTTCCCTGCTTTTGTATCGTAAGATCTTAGACTCAATTGAGGAAAACGATTATGATAATCTGAACAAGCGTGCATATGTTGGGAGGGCAAAGAAGTTTCTCATGTTGCCTTGGGCATTTGCTAGAGCTGCTAACATACAAAACATAGTTCAGCACCAAAACTCTCGTTAATGTTAAACAATCAAGTTGTGGTGAGTAGTGTCAGTGTACTTCTATACAAAACTAGTGTGAAATTGTCTACATAACAGGGTACTTTAGTCAGTTCTTCCTCTGTTCCTATCTAATGTCAGATAGTTTTCAGTGCATTCAGCTTAACAAAATTATGTCGAATATATATATATATATTTCTACATATGTCATGAACCACGAGCAGATACAACAATTACTTCTCGTCTTATATGACATAGGACACGACTAAAGGAAACCCTAGATGAAATGATGTATATTTATCGAAAAGGAATACACAGATGCAAGAACCCTAGAAAAGATGCAAGGTTTATGCCAACTACACGAAATGCAGCAAATATCGATGTATAAATGCAATCCTACAATGATGATATGGCATGCAATGAAATCCACAAGAATCAAGCAACGAAATTAATGATATACAAAGATCAAAAAGTTGGCAATCTGGAAAATGCGGAAGTTTGAAACGCAATTGAGAGATAGGTTAAGTTTCGACCTGAGGATTGGTGGATGCAATCCATGCAATCAAAATTTGCCAAATCTTGCTCTTGGAAGGCATTACTCCCCTTTGAATCTACACTATCCAAGAATTGACAAATCAACCTCGATCCAGCAGGTGGCTATAGCAACAACAGCAAAAGGAGAAGATGAGGGCTCCTTGGAAGAGGAAGAAGAAGTTTAAAGGGATTATGGTTTGTTGGCTTCACACCAAAATTAGCCCTCGTTTGGTTCGCGGAAAGGAAAGGAAAGAAAATCAATTTCTTGTTCATTTTCTTTCCTTTAAGAAATTGTAATTCTCATCCATTTTCCTTTCCGGTGTTTGGAAAGGCCAAGGAAATTGAGAGGGAAAGTGAATCCATAGAGTGGGAAAGTAAATCCCTAGGTGGGTGGGGGGAACCACTTTCCCCCCAATTTTTTCTTTTCCTTGGGAATCAGTTTCCTTTCTCAAACATTTTCTTTGGCATCCAAACATAGGAAATAAATTACTGTTCTTTCCTAATGCCATGATTCCGTGAACCAAACATGGCCTTAGGGTTTGGGCTTCGCACCTATTTGCCCTTTAGATGAAACTCTCCAATAAAATTGCAATTCAATAAAGCACAAGGGACCATTGGGTAAAGAGATGACCTAGTCAGCAGACTGGCCCCGACGGTATACCGACGGTATGTCGTTCTGATAGGTAAGTTTCTATCTTGGACATTCCAGGGTACTACGATCTACGTACGGGTCCTAGCACGGGTCTATAGCAATGCCAATGGGTATTCTGCAAGTCCAGGATAGTCTCATGCATAGTTATCTTATTATAAAACCAGTAACCCAAATACAGTTGCATAAGTCAGTTAATCAGTTCATTCCTATTGATCGCTCTACGGACGATTTGTCCGTCTCGAAACTACCAAAGAAACCAACAACATGATACATGAACTCGCTAATGGATATGGGTGTTTGCACCACGTGCAGGACACCGTATCGATACATGATACATGCATACGAAACCACATGATATAGGAACAAATACACATATAAATACATGTAACGGTAACGGAGAGTTACATAATGCTCTAACTCAATGTTATGGCCGCGGAAATGCTTAGGTCACATGATGTTTCAGTCGCGGGAATGCTGCTTCCACCCGCGGGGAGGTCCTGGGATGTTGGATGCTTCAGCTACGAGAAAGCTTCTTCCAGCCGCAGGAAGCTTGGCTGCATCGATTACGCTGCCAAATCTACGTCTCTTGATGCTAAAATAAATATAACCACGGGTTATGGAAGACGTTAGAAACGAAGAAATACTATCCATAAGTCTAATATGGATACATAACGAAAAAATAGTCGTTCAGGGTCAAACGAGGTCCACATGCGGGCGCACATGGTATCGAAAAATAGGGCAAAACTGGAAGGTGTCCAAATAAGCCAAACAATATATGAAACTAATCTAGGAGACGGTGCGCACTCAAGGGTGCTCTAAAAATAAAATTCGACAGAATGCGTCAGCATGGAACGAATCGCAGGCTCACAAAATGGCAATTTGATTGACGGTCTCAGAACTGGACGAAACTTATACCGTAGGAGAAGTTCGACATTGCGCATCCAATGGCGTAAGTCTCGTCGTGATACGATGAGCGCACGAAAAATAATTGCAAGTTTCCGAATAACACAGATACGGTAAAAGTTGGCAGATATGGACCAAACTCGTCGTTCTGCGCCGGCAAAATCGTGATCCGCTAATTCCCACACATCGGGAACGTTGAGCCACAACTATCGGTGCGACGGGTTCATGATGGAACAAACTAGATCGTTTGTATCAGAATTTTCCGAACGAAACAAATGGCCCAACTACTCAACTAGCCCTGTTCGAGCTCACGGTGCACCGATCAAACGGCCGCGATAAAAAGCTGAAATTTAACAAGGGGGCAAAGAGGGGAATACCTGATCGGAAATGTAAGGAACGGATTCAAAATCGAGGAAACGCACGAACGAACAAAAACAGCTCTTTGGAACCTGTCGAAACAGGGACAAACACGGAAAGTTCAACTAGCTTGCTTTGGAATTGGGATCGATCTATCGAACGATCCCGAAGTCGCAAGGAATTTTAACATGGGAGTGGAGTAGTATACCACCTGCAAAATGTAAGGAGCGGAATCGGGACTGGGTCGGATTAGGGTTAGGGTTGGGATTGACCTATCGAGGTCGAAGCTTGAGCCTCTGCCGCTTGCTGGTCGGCGCGCGGGGCGTGGCGACGCGAGCTCGAGCGGGTGGCCCGCCGAGCATGGCGAGCGGCGGGGACTCGGCTGACTAGAGAATACCGGGGCGGCGACGATGGCTGCTCGACGAGGATCCGGCACGGCGAGACGTAGGCGAACCTCGCGGAGGCGAGTGGCGGTGGAGTGACTCGTCGGAAGAGCGGGAAAGGAGGAGGGATGTGAGAGAATGTGGACATTTAATTAGGATTTTTTAAATGAGGGTTTTAGTGAAAAATAATGCTAGGATCAAGTTCAAATGGATTGTACAAGCTCGAATGACTCTTGTGGTTATCGAGGAGAGGTATAAGACACTAGCTGGATAGTAGAAGATCAGTGGATCGAATCACGGGGGCATATTATTTCGATCAGTGGATCGAGCCACGGGGACGTATTATTACTTTCATTTATTTGGTGGAAATTGGAAGGCAGTGGGCCGAACAGGCATGCAATACATCGTGCACAAAGTACCGTGCGTATCGTTGGGCATCTAAATAAAAACTTACTGACGGTTGTCAATTGGATTTCCTCTCCACATCTTCCACTATATAAGGGGGCTTCAAAATAGCTCAAAATTTAGTTGTCTAAGTCGTATGTATATCATGGACTATTTTACTTTAAAAAATTACGAAAAATAAAAATTAACCTCCGCGTCAACCATTTCTTAAAAGATAAGACTAACTTTCTCTCTTTTAGCACATACAAATATGAGAAAATTTGAGCAACACCCCACTTTTTTTACGCTTATTTAAGGTGCATCCCACAAGTTTACATGAATGTATGATACCCCCCACTTTTGACGGTTTCCGTCCAAAACGAGCGTTGACCAATTTTTTTGACGAAAATATCCGTATCTGTTGTCCTCTTCCCCGCGTCAACTATCCGTCCCCCCCCCCTCCGCCGTGCTCGGCCCCCCTCCACGGCGTCGCCCCCCCCCCCCCGACCTCGTCGCACCCCCGGCCCCCGGCCATCACCACCACTACCATCACCACCATCATCAACCTCATCACCACCACCGACACCCTCACCCCCCCTTCCCGCTCCGCCCCCCTAGCTTCCACCGCCCCCGCCGCCGTCGGCGTCACCGCAGCAGCAACATCCGCAGCAGCGCGCGGGCGGCAGCAACAGCAGCGACGGCGGCGGTGGGGGCTAGGGGCGGAGCGGGAGGGGGGGAGGGTGCCGGTGGTGGTGATGATGGTTGATGGTGGTGGTGATGATGATGATGATGGTGATGGTGGTGGTGGTGGTGGTGCTGATGGCCGGGGGGTGCGACAAGGTCGGGGAGGGGTGGTGCGGCGACGCCGTGGAGGGGGCCGAGCACGGCGGGGGGCAGCCACGTGTGACAGGGAGGGGGGACACACAAAAGGAGACAAGGGCATTTTCGTCCCAAAAAATTGGTCAACGGGGTTGACCGCTCGTTTTGGACGAAAACCGTCAAAAGTGGGGGGTGTCATACATTCATGTAAACTTGTGGGGTGCACCTTAAATAAAGGTAAATAAAGTGGGGTGCCACTCAAATTTTCTCTACAAATATCTATTTAAAAATTAAATTTAAATTGTTAAAAACTAAATTTAAAAAAAAATTAGAAAAGATTTAAATTGTTTAACAAATCTTAACTCAAATATATTGAAATATTTGAACTATATTTCAACAATATTATAAAAATATTTATCCGTAACAAATTATAATTAAAATTTAATTAGACTTTTACAAAATTTTAATTAAAATATAAATATATATACAATAAGATTTAATTTAAATTTAAATTTTTAAAGTTTTTTTAATAAGATTAGAAAGAAAGAAAAATGATTTAACATGCAACGCATGTGTATCTTCTAGTGTAATATAAGAGAAGAGGTGAGCCAATTGTTAACAGTCCCGTAGACGACTGTAAATGAATATCCGTTGGTTGTAAATTTAGCATTTTTTAATGAAACTTAAATAAAACTTTAAAAAATTAAGGAATTTTTTTTAGGAAATTAATAATAACTAATCTATTCTACTATATAGTATGAAAACTTGGTGGTGAAACTTTTGAATTCCTAAAATATCCTTGAGTATTTTACAAACATGATGTTATTATGTCAACTTACATGTTATTTATGTTTAAGAGTCAAAGCAATAAAGTTTGCATGCTATGAAGTTTTTTTTTCCATACAACTCTTCATATTCCAATGGTAATAAATTTTTATGTCCTTACCATTTCCCAAAGGTTATTATTCTCAATAGAAAATTAAAAATTAAAATAAAATTCGTACTTTGAATCTCTTAGCATTGTAAAAAGAAAGCACAAAACACATGAATAATCACATAGAAAAGTCGGAAAGACAACAGTTGACCTTATGATATTCTAATTAAAATACGTGCAAAGCACGTACATGTTATAATGTCCCGTCCCGCTCAGTTCAACTGGAAAAATTAAAATGCCAACGACGTTTGGACTTAACCATGTGACGGCCTGCTCAAAGTCCTGCTCGGTCGATGCAACTCCTCGTATAAATAATAGTACTATCTTAATAACTAAAAATCATAATAAAGCAATGGTAATCTTAAGGATAATAATAAACCCAACAATAACAATAATAATAGTAACAATAACGTTAGTAAGAACTATAACAATGAAATTGATAAATTCACAATTTTGAAATAAATAAAAAAATTGAGAAAATCAAGTGGTATACAGTAGGGCCTTGCAAAGAGTGGGAGTATGACTTAGCTTTCTTTCTTATGTTTGACTCACACTAGTCAACTTAATCGATACTTAATTCGATCGAGCATCGATTAAGTTAAATGATTAAAAAAAATTAGTTCACGCCCTATGTTGGACCGGCCTAAGCATCGTATCAGCCCTAGCAACAATATGATCCCAGATTAATGGAATTACTACTAAGAAAATAGTCAAGTATGTGATCGAAAATGTTCTCCAAAGTTGAATATCATATATGAATGTGTATTTTTGTTTGTTTTTGTTGTGATTGATATATGAATGTTAGGAATAGTGTTAAGTGTAGGACTACAATTTAAGTAACAACACTAACCCTTGTACACCAAACAATCCTTGATTTCTATCTCTTGAATCATATTATATTCATATCATCATCATCATACTTAATTTTCAATTGTTACGGTATTTGATACGGGCTTGTATGTCTTTATTGACCTATTATTTGTTCGCTATGTAAGGAAATGATGCCATATGAAATAGTGCCACTATAAAGGGTAGAGAAAACTAAAGATCAACTATAAAGCCCGGAGCAGGAGACCCCATTTTGACTGCTCCTAACTATATGTTTATAAATGTATATAATGTTTATATTGGGTAATATACTAGGTGAAGCATTATAGTATGTACTTGTATAATTAGGGTCGTCTTTTCGTATAGTGTGATAACTTAGATTATTTGTGTAGTGTCCCGTCCCGCTTAGTTCAACCGGAGGAATTAAAATGCCAATGGCGTTTGGACTTAGCCATGCAACGACTTGCTCGAAGTCCAGCTCGGTCGAGGCAACTCCTCGCTCAGGTGGGTGGCTTTGGTGAACTTGCCTCAGCTTGGCCTTCACACTAATAAAACAAAAGTTTTCAATGCACTGAATAGCCTTGATAATAAAAGAGGCGAATCCACATAGCTAAGGGAATAATCCCAAAACTTGGGTCAGGTTCAGTTAGAATATGGAAAGGTCCCACGGTCGGCTTAGAATTGTGCACGGTGTGCTTTCAAAATGATACTTGGTCCTTTGTCCCGTGGCTTGAGAGAATGAAAGTTGATCTGTGTTGCCACAAGGCTATGAACTTAACATAGTCATAGGCGTTGCACGATATAAATGCTCGGTAAAGCATGCACCGTCCCAATGTCGAATACTTGATATAGCATAATTGTCGTTCAAGTCTCATTGTGCAAGGCTTGGCATAGCCTTTGCTCGTCCCACGAGTTAAATTGTATGGCACGATTTATGCGGTTGTTCAAGTTGACCACATGCACGGTCCCACGGTTCTAAGGCTTCATATAACCATATGTTGCCATGGTCTCAAGGCTCGTCATATAGATCAGACTCAGGCGGTAGTGTCACATAGGACACAATTGGTTTAAGGCACGAAATACGGTTGTTTCTATGATAAGTATGCCACGGTCTACGGTACGTAATAGAGCACGTTTTGTTCAAGTTAAGTTGGAAGGCTATGCAGTAGCCGTTCCATGGGTTTCAAAGAATGGAAAGTTCATGCGACCGTTTGTCGTTGAGGCGGTCCCTCGGGAGTCTCATGGTTCCGATACACGTTTTACAAAGTATGGTTCGAGTCGTACCACAAATTAGGCCATGCATTTATATGAGTCTAGATATTCTCGTAGGTGCATGATTATGGACAAATTGTGCACAATGATTTCTTCCTCGACTAGTATTACGTCGGGGCACCGGGGCTAGATCGACCTAGGGGGAAGACGATATAGCAATGCTAGATTGTACTACACCAGGATAGTCGGGGGCTTTCCTTGGGGCTCACTACCTTGCATTGAAGGACCCGTCTATCCGAGCTATGTCCACAATGGCTTGTCATGCCAGTGGCCTTTCATATAGATAAGAGGTGTGCTGAGTGGCAATCCGTATGCACGATGTCGTTTGAGTAAAAGAAAAAAGTGTTGGCACGTCATGGCTGAGTCAAGAAATATGTGCACGGTCTGCACCTTAAGTATTATGAATCCTAAGATTTGGCTATAACAAAGACACGTGCTTCAGCATGAAATGTGGCATCGTGTTTGAGTCGTCAACACAAGTTTCACAAGTTTGGGACCGAGTTACTTTGAGTTAAGTCAGGAAAGGGCCGTAAGGCATAGTTTGGTTAAGTCATATTGAGTTATGAGGCACGGCCTCGATGTTGAAGCACGAACAAAGTTTATGGCACGACCATGTTATTGTGTCTTGAAGTATGGCACGAAAGGCAAGCACGAGTCGGTACGTTGATATTGCAAGAACGAGAATGGTCTAGAGGCATAACAATAAGTAAGTTATTGGTGCGAGGCACGGTATGATCTAGAGACACCAAAAGGCCAGGCGTCTATGTCCTAAGACAAGATTATAAAGACAATCGAAGGGATATATTGCATAAACTAAAATGAACGTATTGGTTTTGTAAGGGTAGGTGAGGAGCTCACACCACCAATACGGTTGTGTACTGACACCCACGCAGTTTCCATGTGCATGCACAGGTAGAAGCTCGTTCAGCGCGGAGCTCGCTTAGATGCGTCGAGGCACGGAGTTCCTTGACGTTTCGAGGCGTACGACCGCACGGAGTCTGGACTTATACATGACATAATGTATGGACATCGCCTACTAAAGCATCCGCTAGTTCTTTATGTTGTATTGAGAGATGAGAGTAAGCAGAACGAATCGTTAACATAGAGAAAAGTGAGCTTGAGCGACTTGTGTCACGACCCGCACCCTGAGGAAGGGCACGAGAACAAGGGCACGTCCACGTCGCAGTGTCGGTGGTAGAACATTGTATAGTTCATCTATAACATCTAACATCAACAATATGATATAAACATATCATCTCCGCACGGAGGTATAATATAACATCTCAACTCTATATCTCAATTACAAGTCTAGGAAAGATAGAGCACGATATAGAATAAGATAAAAAGGAAGAACTGAATGTATAAGTAAAGTCATCACAACACACATATAGATATCCAACACAAATAAATACCAGTCCTGAATATAACTAACTCTCAACTAACAATCGAAATAATCCGATACAAACTGAAAGCTATAAGTACTAGACTAAACTAGACACCCTCTACTGAGCTAGATGCTCCTCAGGCTCCTGAATGTCACCCTCATATGCCCCATAGAAGGTAGGGCTGTAACATCCCAGAACCAGAATACTGGAGAGCGGGGGGCGTACATAGCCAGCTACGTATATTGAAGTACAACCCACCTCGCTATACGGTCACGGCTGTCTAGATACATGAGGGTTTAACTACAAGCCAACAGTCTCCTATGGTCATGAACCAGCCTATTGTCTCTCTCAAGCAAGCAATAATAGTTACAAGATGTCAGAGCACCAAATATATAATAGCAAGGCGTACCATACATTACATATTGGATGATCATGAAGCTAGTTGTACAAAATATCAACACTAGTAAGAGTTCAGTCATACATGATCAACCCTAGGATCTGTCAATCATGTTACAGTCCGTAGGCCGACAGTAAATAAAGGTGCAATACGAGCTAACACGTGCTCGCCGGCTAAACGCCTCAAAAGAATAATTTTTACAATAAAGTGGGAGGACAAAAAGAAACCCACTCGTTGCGAGGGTTAGGCCTGGTGGTCACCATCTGGCTGGAAGACAAGTGGATCCTCTGGTGCTGCTCCAATATCTGGCCACACAAAACTAGCTGGGTCAGACCCCAGAAAGAGCAAGTGCCACAAAAGAGGCTTCACTTAGGAACTAAAACCAGCATATCACAATAGAATATTAAAGGTAATAAATAAAGAACTGATAATAATAGAGATAACATCAGTAAATTGAGTACGAGAAAACCATTCAAGTAGTCAGGTCACAACCCTTAAACCAAACAAGGACCGGGATTGCAGCCTTTCACCTGAATAGAAACCCGTCTCAAATACTATTGGTACAGTGAAGACAATAAACGAAGAGAGGACACAAAACTGCTCCGGGAGCCAGGTTACAACCCTTAAACCAAACAAAGACCGGGGTTGTAACCCTTCGCTTGAACAGAACTGGACCCCCGATCTTTATCGCTAAGGCCGGTATAAATAATCATGGTATTAAGGTAAGGTAAAACATGACGAACATGGCATGGGGTTGCAATAAGACAATAAACGAAGAGAGGACACATAACTGCTCTGGGAGCCAGTTACAACCCTTAAACCAAACAAGGACCGAGGTTGTAACCCTTCGTCTGAACAGAACTGGACCCCCGATCGTTATTGTTAAGACAAGCATCAATAATCATGGCATGTCACAATCTTGCACAGGATCATGATAAGACTAAGCTGGATAAACTCCATCAAATCAATCACGACCAATCAAGAGTACGGTTTGATACTTTTAACTAACTAGGGTTATCACAGGCCTAGTTATTAGCAAGATGCAATAAGATTATCCCAACAGCCACAAGCCCTGCAGACCATCCGGTTATCCAGGTCGAATGTCCGTTTATGAAGAATGCAACACGTGACTGTGTGCTAAAAATATGCCCTACTCGTCGGTAGGCTACAAGTCCACTTAATGTGCCCAGATAACGGGATTGCCTGTAGCTGGGAATCTCTTCATGTCTACTGAATTATTCTAGTTTATTAGCCTTAGTCAATTACTGTAGGTATCCCTGACCATGGTACTCAGGGATTCCTATCCTAGACATGATGCAAGACAGTACTGGTTTATTTGTACAAACGCAATCGCCCACGGTGTCCAGGTCATTCAATTCTGTCATGACATGCTAGCCGTCGCAACACCATTCGAGATATATATATCATGTCAAATTCACTGTCAAGAGTGCCACGATGGGCCACTATCATGTCATGTCATTTGTCAAAAGTGCACCATAACTGGTCACCATTATGTCATAAAACATATTTAAACTTAACATTTAACCTGGTATAAGCGTATATGCAATAACTAAATATAAACAGGGTACAATAGTGTAGAGGAATCATGCGACTCAGGGGAGACGGGGCATAACTTCCACATACGAACTCAAAATGAGGTGCTCCAGAGATATTCGGAAAGGTAAGACAAAGATCTAAAACTTTCATGTTTTAAGTTTTTCGAAATTTTGGCTAGAAAATAACCTAAACTGGCAAAAACAGTCATTTTGTGCACTTTTTACGCCAAAAATTCAATTCTGCGTAAAATACGCAAAAGGGGAGGGTTCCAGCGTAAAATTTCATATTCTGGATACTATCCAGTATAAAATATGCAAATTCAGGGTTCCCTGTGTAAAATCTTACATTCTGGATGCTATCCAGCGTAAAATACGCAATATCAAGGTTCCCTGATAAAATCTTACTTCTGGATGCTATACAGCGTAAAATACGCAATATTCGGATTCTCTGCGTAAAATCTTACATTCTGGATGCTATCCAGCGTAAAATACGCAATATCAGAGTTCCCTACGTAAAATTTTACATTCTGAATGCTATCCAGCGTAAAATACGCAATATCAGGGTTCCCTGCGTAAAATCTTACATTCTGGATGCTATCCAGCATAAAATACGCAATATCAGGGTTCCCTGCGTAAAATCTTACTCAGCCGACTTGAAAAATTCAGAAAACTTGTTTTGGCCATAAAAACTTCATTTTAACTCGAAATGAGGTGAATCAAAAACCAAATTCATATGAAATTTCGTGCTCTTGCTCATGGAACTATTAGTTTTCGAAAATAATAAGTTTTAGTAGATCAAAACCAAGAAAACTCCATGAACTCATGAAACCCCAAAGTTATAATGTAGATCTAGAAGAATCTATCCATAAAAATCAAAAACTCCAAGTTCTAAAGAAGCTTATAATTATGTAAAGAAGGGAATGGAACAATAAAACTTGAGATCCATCATGAAGCAAGTTGTACTTACCTAGGGCTCTTGGGTGTAGGTGGAAAGGAGTAAATGAAGAAGAAGAAGAAATATTGAAGTGATAATGAGGAGAGAGAAGAGAGTAGGATTAATAAATGGGGATGGTGGTGATAGGTAAGGGTTCTCCCCTTAGTTCATGATGAACCAATAAGCAACCCAAGCGAACCAAGCCAACCCAAATAAGCCGAACCAAGCCAGGAGACATGCAATACGAGTCAGATACGTACACTATCCCAAAATACGTAATACGAACTATGGTCATCACAACTCTACCCACCTTAAAAGAATTCTGTCCTCAAAATTTAATCAAGAGGCTAGAGATGCAAGGACAAGCTATACTAATCACAGGCAAGCTATACTAGTCTAGCAATCAAGCAATTATTCATGCAAGCAAGGAATCGAATGCATGAGGCATAAGAAGGATATTATACCTCACGAGTCAAACAGGTCAGGATATCGCGATCGGATATCATCCTCACGCTCCCACGTTGACTCACCCAAAGAGTGATGACCCCAAGCAACTCGGACTAACTTGATAGTCTTGTTCTTGAGTATCATCTCTCTCCGGTCCAATATGGACACGGGCCTTTCCTCATACAAAGGTTGGTACCAACAACCAATTCCGAATGATCCAGGTATGGCTCGGGTCTGGGATATACCGTCGTAGTTGGGATACATGGAACACGTCATGCACCTCACTCAGAGACGACGGAAGAGCGAGACGATAGGACACATCTCCTACTCGCTCCAGGATATCGAACGGCCCTATATACCTAGGGCTAAGCTTTTTCCGTACGCCGAAACGAATGACGTCATGGTTAGGCGAGATCCTAAGGAATACATGGTCGCCGACAGAAAATTCAAGAAGACGTCGATGAGAATCGGCCCAATGGCGCTGATGATCTTGTGCAACACGAAGATGATCTCTGACTCTCCTGACCACCTCAACTGTCTAAGTGATCAACTCGGGACCAAGCATCTGCCTTTCTCTAATATCGTCCCATGCTAGTGAGGATCTGCACTTCCTACCATACAGTGTATCGAACGGTGCCATCTGGATGCTAGCTTGGAAACTGTTGTTGTACGAGAACTCTACCAGGTACAGGTGATCTTCCTACGAACCGTCGAAGTCGAGCGTACAAGATCTCAACATATCCTCAAGAGTCTGGATCGTGCGTTCCGACTGACCATCTGTCTGCGGGTGATAAGCTGAGCTGAACTGAGGCGAGTTCCCAAACTCTCTTGCAGACTATGCCAAAAGTGCGACGTGAATCTCGAATCTCTGTCCGAGGTGATACTGACCGGCACTCTGTGAAGTCTGACTATCTGTCTGAGGTACATCTTTGCTAGCTGAGCCGTCGACTGACCAACTCTGAATAGGAGAAAGTGAGCCACCTTCGTGAGCCTGTCAACTATAACCCAAATAGCATCTCTACTAGTCGGGGTCGAGGTAATCCAGTCATGAAATCTATGGTTATATGCTCCCACTTCCATTCTGGAATCGGCAAGGGCTTGAAAAAGTCTAGCTGGCCTCTGATGTTCAGCCTTGACTTGTTGGAAAACCAAACACCGAGAGACAAACCGAGCTATCTCCCTCTTCATGCCATTCCACCAAAAGTGCTAACGGATATTTCGGTACATCTTCGTGCCACCGGGATGAATCGAATACTGAGAACTGTGAGCTTCGATCATGACTTCCTGTCTGATATCTCCACTGGGTACATAAAGATGCTTACCATGTCAAAGTGTACCGTCTTTATGAATGTATAATTTTGGTCTTCGCCCTGCTACACATTCTGTCCTAAGCCGCTGAAGCTTAGAATCTGACCGAGCTATCTTGATTCTTTTAACTATACTGGACTGAACTTGCATGCTGGCCATCAATGCCACACTGGTAGGAAGGACAACTTCTATACCCATCTTCTGAAGATCTGCTAACAATTCTGGTTGCGCTGTCAAAAAATAGACTCCGGCTCTCCTGCTCAATGCATCTGCAACAACATTGGCTTTCCAGGATGATACTGCAGGTTGATATCATAATCCACAAGCAGCTCTAGCCATCTTCTCTGACGCATGTTAAGATCCTTCTGAGTGAACACATACTTCAGGCTCTTGTGGTCGGTAAAATCTCCACCCTATCTCCATACAAGTAGTGTCTCCAAAGCTTTAGCGCAAACACCACGGCTGCCAGCTCCAAGTCGTGGGTTGGGTAATTCCTCTCATGATCACGAAGTTGTCGTGACGCATAAGCTATTACCTTCCCATATTGCATCAAAACACATCCTAAACCTCGGCCTGAAGCATCACAATATACTGAGAATCCTCCGGTCCCATCTGGAAGTGTAAGAATGGGTGCCGTCATCAAGCCTCGCTTCAACTTCTCAAAAAAAATCCTGACATTCTGCTGTCCAAGCAAACTGCACATCCTTGCGGGTTAACTGCGTCAACGGCGCTGAAATCGGGCAAAGTCTGAAACAAATTGTCGATAGTAGCCGGCCAATCCAAGAAAAATGTGAACTTCTGCAACTGTGCTAGGCACTGGCCACGTCTCAATATCCACGATCTTCTGGGGATCCACTTCTACTCTCCTCTGGTGATGATATGACCCAAGTATGAAATGCGATCAAGCCAGAACTCGCATTTACTGAACTTGGCATACAATCGGTGCTCTCAAAGAATCTGGAGAACAACTCTGAGATGCTGCTCATGCTCCGCTTCACTCTTGCTATAGACCAGGATGTCGTCTATGAACACAATCACGAACTGATCCAAATAAGGCATGAAGATACGATTCATGAGGTCCATAATACAGCCGACGCATTGGTTGCTCCAAATGGCATAACAAGAAACTCCCAATGCCCATATCTAGATCTGAATACCGTCTTCGGGATGTCTTGCTCTCTGAATCTGATCTGGTGGTACCCTGACCGCAAATCTATCTTCGAGAATACTGCTGCTCCTCTGAGTTGATCAAACAAGTCATCTATCCTTGGGAGAGGATATCTGTTCTTGATTGTCACTGAGTTCAAGGTACGATAATCTACACATAATCTGGACGTACCTGTTTGCCATTAAAATTGTTTGATTGAAAACTTTAATACAAACAGAACAGTGTTACAATGTAGGACTTAGATGTAGTCCTAGGAGTACACTTTTGTTTAAGCTGGGTCCTTAGTGCCAATGGAGCGAGTGGTAATGCGTTGACTCCGTTGACCGGCTGACGACGGTTATTGGTTCTCTGAAGGCGTGGATTGCTCTGGGTGCTGGAGCTTGCTGAGAGGAGGAAGACGTTGAGTGTCTGTATCTGCCTCTCTGGTGATTCCTTGTATGTTCGTTGGATTCTCTATCTTGTCCGTGGGTGAGAAGGAAATGATCCTCTATTTATAGCTGGGCAGGTTGGTTGCTCATGCGCGCATAAGGATGCGCCGGTGTGTGGGGACGCCACGTAGAAGTTGCTGATGGGGGCGCGTAGATGACGCACCCTGATTGAGGGGGAGAACTATTCATACTGCTGTTGTGAGCCGGCACGTAGCAGAGGAGAAGATCTTTTGTTGCTGAAATCTTGGACGAGTTGAGTCAAAGGACACGTGTCATCGACCCATGGCTCGAAGATCTCATTTGGGGGGAGCAGTGATCTGGTGAGCTGCGCCTTGGATCTGGGCGCAGGAGGAGGCTGCGGCTCATAACCTTTAGGAGTTACAAACTTTAGGGTGCATGGCTTTTGAGGCGCATGCAGGTGACCTTCTTCTGTCTTTCGGGATCAGAGATCAGTCTGGGACGCATGGCTTTTGAGGCGCATGCAAAGCTTCAACTGGAGACTCTTCTTCTGTCTTTAGGGATCAGTGAAGGGTCTGAGGCGCATGGCTTTTGAGGCGCATGCTGGTTTGAACGCATGGCCGTAGAGGCACATGGCGATTTGGACGCATGGCCGTAGAGGCGCATGCGGATGGCCACGTGGCAGTAGCCGTCGAATAGAGTCATGATGATGCTGACGTTGCGACGCTTCGTTCTCTGAAAAGCTGTCAACTGTTCAGACTTTGGGAAGCGTGCTGCCAACTCTGGTGTCAGTTCAGCATTTAATGTTTGATGTTCGATGGACAGCTGAGTGGGCACATTGGTTGGTGTTCCACTCGGCATGGAGATGTGAGGGGGCGCATCCTCTGTGATGCGCGGGTACTGTAGGGCGCGTCTGTGTGATACGCCTGATGCTGGAGGGCGCGTCCGTGTGATGCGCTGTTTGGCTGGCGCATCCGACATGTCCTTTAATGACGCGGTTGTCTCGCTCTTCGAGTGCTATAAATAGCCGTTTGGCTGAATTCGAGGCGTCGGTTCATCCATTTAATGCAAATTCATTGCACAGAATTCGGAGAGTCATCCACTTGGCGTATGGGTTTGATTTGCCCGGCCTATAAATAGTGGCATGGAGAGAAGGTTTGCTCCTCGTTCTCTCACGTACTTCCAACATGAACTTGGATATACGGGTGCATTCTGTTGACGAAGTGCTCCCGAGGGTGAAGATGAGACGTCGTGTTGTCTTCGATGCACTTGAAGGTGACTGTTACATCCAAAAGACGGAGTCGAGGGCTTCTGAGACAGGCGGAAGGTGCAAAGATAGAGATGCTCGGGCCTCGTTTCCGTTATTCCGGAAGAGTCGTAGATAGGAATGGTGGTGCTAGGCTCTCTCTTCCTTCAAAGTGGGTGCCGCCCACTTTGATTGTGTTGAAAGCTCCTTGTGCCATGATTTCGATCACGGTCTTCCTTGGTCTTTGGAGGCTCTTTCGAAGCCTCCCCTGGCCACAGCATTTGCGGTGCTCTTCTCTTCCTTGGTTCCAGCCAGAGGGTTAAATGCTTTGTGTAATCGAAGCACTTATCAAGCGAGCCTGGCTGGAAGAGCGGCACATAACTGGGCTCTGCTCGGCCAGGTGAGCCTGGTTGGAAGAGTTGCACATAACTGAGCTGCTGAAGGGATGCACATAACTGAGCTGGATGCACATAACTGAGCTGCTGAAGAGATGGTGGGATGCGCCTGGCTGGAGGCGCATGGCATCTGCTGTGCCTGGTTGACAGCGCTTGGTGACTGCTGCGCCTATCGGAAGGCGCATTGTGGTTGCTACGCCTATCTGGAAGGCGCATGGTGGCTGTTGGCTGTAGATCTAGGATCCTTCCTTTGTAGAAATTCTCCTTTGTATAACCTTTTCTAGACATGTAATAGACTTACATATAAAATCTAAAGTCCTTCTTCGAATGTCTATGGCTTATTTGATTAGCTGTCTGAGTTCTGGCGCATATAATGCCTGGCGCATGGGCTTTCTGGTTGTGAAATTCCATGCTTCTACAAGACCCCCTTCAAAGTTTTCAAAACTTTTGAATAAGTTTTGGAATACTTTGAATAAGAAGCATGGAGGTCAGGGCGCATGATTTTTGGGCGCATGCTTGTTCAGGCGCATGCTCCTTTCAGTTGATGATGATGACGCCTTGGTAACCAAAAGATTAATGATGATCTTTTGGTTTATTTGCTGTTATCTCCTCACGGGATCCAAAGCGACGGCTGAGATTACACGTCATCGGTTCACGCGTACGACCAAGCCCTATAAATAGGTAAGGGTTGGAGAGAGAGAGAGTTCATCTGCTCGGTGCCTTTGCCTTCTTTAGAGTTTTTCTTCAAAACCCTAACTTTTTCTTCTCTGAGAGAATGGCTCCCAAGACTCCTCGCGGTGGTGCCGGCAAGGGGAAGGAGAAAGCGAAGGAGTTCGTTGGTGAGGATGCACCTATCACCCCTGCAACTCCGGCCGACGTTCGTCCTGAGGTGACGGGTGGGTTCATCTCCTTCACATAAGCTTTTGGGCCAGACTGTGCCCTAACTCAGATTTGCTGACGCGTATGACTTTTGTCTTGATGATACGTCGAGGTTCAACCCGCCGACGTGCATAGGTTTACACCTTTATCATGCACGAGGTTTAATGGCTGACGCGCATGGGTTTCGTACCCTGATGATACGCCGAAGCCTTCGCTGACGCGCATGAGCTCACGCTCTGAATGCGCCGAAGCTCCAATGCTGACGCGCATGGGCTTGCGCCCTGATGATGCGCCGAAGCAAGTTGACGCGTATGGGCTTACGCCCTGATGATGCGCCGAAGCTCTGATGCTGGCGCGCATGGGCTTACGCCCTGATAATGCGCCGAAGCTATTTGACATTTTTGCCTGACTTCCACCTTTGTTGTATCAGTGTCAATGACGATCCCCTTGTTGAATGAGGTCCTTCTGGACGCTTCTCTTTGTCAGATGGGAGTTGATTTTGACGAGGCGGTGATCAATCCTGCTAAGGATGCTATCTTACAGGACCAACCTCGTGAGAGAATGCTACAAATCCAGACCCAGTTGCCTCTTTTCCTCCAGAGTATGATGGAGAGTGGTAAACTGAAGTCT